>CM024642.1:22956606-23325591 GCA_014182715.1 Eucalyptus cloeziana
TTTAAGACTTGATTGATATAATTGAAAAGTTCATAATTGAATTGATAAGTGCAATAAATTTATGACTCTTTTGTTACTTTTTCCTGAATCATGTGGATTCTGAAATCATGTGGATTCTCAGCAAAGATCAATCCAGACGGAACCCCCAATGCTTGTTTCCTTGATTAGCTTGGGCTGTCAGGTTCACAACATCAAAGCCCACGATCGATAACACAGGCTGTGGTCATTGTAAGTAATAGATAGCAAGACGAAGAAAGACGTCTTACTCGCTTTGGCGCCTCCACTATACCTCAGTAAGAATCCATAATTGGAATGATTGTAGCACCAGCCAAAGACAGCAATGGAGGCAAAGGATCCCTGCTCCTAAAAACAAACTCAACCGTTACAAACACTCAAACATCCACTACTTATCATGGCGACGGTGATTCACATCCCTACCCAACCGGTAGCCATTGAACAGAACATCAGCCAAAACCATCCATAAAATTTCGATGACGGGTACACGTTTCAACAGCACAGACAATTAGAGTCTTCGGTTTCATCCAAAAAGTAGCAAACAGCAATCACAAACATTTTCTTATTCCCACTCAAATCATCGAAAATAGACAACCTCAGCTCAAGCCACAGCAGTTCCTTAACCGCAAAACCGCTTAAAAAGAAATCGCATCCAGTAAAATTTCTAGTTAAGTTCTTGATTTGCCATAATCCAGTTAAGCATTTTACATTAGAATACCACCAGCAGGTACTTCAGTACAGCATTCACAAAACTTCGTTCCATCCACTGCAGACAAATATGCAAAGAAAACCAGTTCTAGGAGATCATGGGTCAAGCATATCATAGATCCTGTAATTCTAGGGAAACCAAGTTTCTCTTTACAGCTTCCCCTATTTCTAATATCATAATTTGCTAAACAAACAAAAAATAAGGGCAAAGAAACGACTCAGGCCGATTTTCAAAAAGAATGAGGGGATCTTCAGCTGCACCACTTATCTGACTCCGTCAAACAGGAATCATGCCTTCCTCTTCTTCCCCGAGGTAAGAAGAGCGTGGCCCACCACCATATCCTCCATCCCATTTCGATGGAGCATCACCATGCGATCCCCCAAAACTCCCCTTCTCGTTATCCTTCCCACAGGGCGAAGGAGACCTTGCCCGCCGCGGACTCCTTGAACTCTCTCTTGTTTTCTCACTGTGGAAGGAAGATGCACCTGGGCGTTGAGATTGGTTTCTCTCCATCATTGCTTGGTGGAAGCTGCGAACTGGGGACGCACGAACCCTGTCATGTTCAGACCTATCAGGACTACGGCTGCGGTCACGACTCCAGTTACTAGCACGATCAACCCACCCACCTGATCCCCTGGGACTCCTACTTCTAGCTCTCTCGTATCCATCATGGCCACTGCCGCTAAACCTGTTTCAATATAGGAGAAGAACTCTCAAGCATCATGATCTTCCAAATGCAGTTTATCAAATAGTAAAAGATTTTCCAACAAACAAAGTTGCTGCCAACATTACCTATCACGTGACTCAGAACCATAGCCACGACCACCACCCTTGTTGGAAGCAGAAGCAGAAAATGACCAACCTCCCCTTCCAGCATCTCTTCCACCATAACCAGAATCACCACGTCCCCCTCGGCCTCCGTCTCTGCCACCAGAATCAGAGCTCCAGCGTCTACTAAACCTTCCCATTCCACCACCACGAGAAGCCATATTACGAATTTCTGGTGGGACTCGCTGGTTTGCCCCCTCAAGAACTTTGATAAGTTCTGCTGCATATTTCGCATCCTGGTCACCAAAAAATGTGTGCGCTAATCCACTAGCTCCTGCCCTTCCAGTTCTTCCAATCCGATGAACATAATCCTCCACACCAGTAGGGAAGTCATAATTGATAACCACCCTGCAAAAGTCCATTATATAAGAGGTCTAAAAGGCGTGTGTGATAGAATGTATCACTGATCAAACAGATCAAAAATCCAAATAGCCATGTTCAAATAAAACAACAGAAAGACAGCAAAGCACATTCCCGAATGGAAAAGACCACCTAAAAACACACAGATTCTCCCAATCATCCCTGCTCTGACAGCTTCCAATATGCCAAGTATCACAAAACTGTACTCTCAATCTGTCCTACATCAAGCTACTAAAAGTAGCTTTTCAAATACCTTATATCTTTGATATCCAATCCTCGGGCTGCTACATCAGTTGCTACCAAGATAGGAGATTTTCCACTCCGAAATTGATTTAGCACAAAATCCCTCTCACTCTGAGACTTGTCTCCATGTATTGCAGCAGCTCCGAACTGGCGGTTGAGGTTTCGGGCAAGCTGATCACACATTTTCTTAGTAGAACAGAAGATAATTATTTTTGAACCTGGCTCTTGAGAGCGAAGTATCTGCTCCAACCGTCTGTGCTTCTCCATGGGAGCCAAGACTTCCACGTGCTGTATGTCATATCATAACAAATGATAAATACCACGTATTTGAACTTCATCTTGATGAAAATGGTCTTAGTAAATAAAGCAACTGCTACAACCCAGGAAGAACCATTTCAAACATGTAAGTACAAGTTATCGAAGGAGGACAATACTAACCTGTGTGATAGACTTGTTTGCAACAAGCTCGTCCACATTACCAATGTTAACCTGCACAGGATTAACCAGCAGATCTGCTGCAATTTTACGAACCTCTTTCGGCCACGTGGCAGTATACATGAGAGTCTGGCGGCGAGCAGGCACCTCCCTAACAATCTTTCTTATCTGAGGTTCGAAACCCATGTCCAGCATGCGATCTGCCTCATCCAGCACAAGGTAAGAAACTTGTTGCAGGCTGATTCTCTTCATCTCCAGGATATCATTCAAACGCCCAGGAGTGGCAACCACGACGTCAGCTCCTCTGTCTATATCCCGCAACTGGGGACCTTTTGGTGCTCCTCCGTAGAGACACTGAAGCACCCAAAGGAAATGTATCAATAAGCAACTACATTAAATCTACATATATTTGAGTGTATTAGATATACTCATTTTGACGGACAAAATTAAGTTAATCTTGAACTCAATTGCTACATAAACTAACATGAAAAGGATGTTATCACAAATGACATCAGAGAAAACTGTTGAATCAACAATCACAACTGTGTAATCTTCACCCAAATTAAGATACATATGGCCCTGATTATGCAAGGACACCAGGGAACGCAGTCTGCAAATATCCAATTACAAGAAACTTCTCAAAGACACTGGTGACGCAGTCTACTAAAAGTTCATCTTCTATGTAGCAACTGCATGCATGAAAAACACGATGCATGGTGTGGCAACAATGCCTCAAAAGATGGACTAAACAAGGAAAGTTACTGATGCAGTTACAGATAAAAATCAGTAAACGAATTCTGATTTCAGTAACATGCATATTGATTTGTACTCCCAAGAATATGATGTCATCAAAAACACAGGAAGAGATGATAAACGAAAAAAATGATAAGTTAGATGGACATGTGACGCACCACGCAGGAAATTCTTGATGATTTACCAAACTTGACAGCTTCGTCTTGTATCTGCGTCGCCAACTCCCTCGTGGGTGACAGTACCAGCACAGTTGGACCCATACGAGAATTATTACGGCAGCGCTTGATATGGATAAAGCCTGGTAAAAGATATCCCAATGTCTTCCCAGAACCAGTTTTAGCAATGGCCACAATATCTCGACTTTGGAGTGCAATAGGCCATGACTGTGCCTGAATTGGGGTTGGAGCAGAAAACCCAGCACTGTGTACCTGGAAAAAGGCAAAACCCAGCAGCTCCATAAGCACAGGCACTGCCTTCAGTATTTCTTTGTGATTTCCTTTCTGGACCAAACAGAATTTTTGGCTAAAGCCAGAAGAAGTATCATCCCCTGCACGCGGCCACCAGTGCTTGCTGATGCAAGCTGGAACAGGAGGAGACCACTTCTTCTGTTTGGACCAAGTAGCAGACTGAATTATCACCATCGGCAGTCCCAGCCACGAACATGAGTGACTTGGAAAGCCCTTCCAAATAATTGGTCCATCGTCTAAAGGTGCCCCAAATTAATGCCAGCCCCCAAAAGAGGACAGCATTGCGTACGACATTAGCTCCTCCCAGGAGCAAATATCGCACCTGAGACAAGAGTAGAGACGGCAGAAGAATTAACGTGAGTCTGAAACTTGACGTTTTGACTCCACCAGTTTGACAACCCGATAAACTAGGTCTACAATGTTCCCAACACATCCATGATCTCCACATAGAATTGCTAAAATCGGCAGAATTATTGCAATGATAAAAGAACAAAGAAAAATGAACATAAATGAGATCTACTTACTTCCCTGAGAATCTCTGGAGGGAATCCTGTAGCTTCAAATGACGTCAACGCTGGTGGCACATCAGCTCCCTAATGACGTTACAAAACCAATTAGAAATAAAATTATTAATATTGTGACAATAAAGAGAAAATATATAAGGAAAGCACGCTTAAAAGGGGATCGAGCTGTTACGATTAAAAGCCCATACATCGGACGAGAAATTGACTAAGCACACTGGAAGAAAGATTATGTGTAGTGTACTCACAGAAACAGTAATTTCATGAAGACGCCGATAAGCATCAGCAGATAAACTACTTCCGGTGCTTAAATGACCCTGCTCTTTCACAGAAGGTGCTGCATGCCCAAAACCAACTGTCCCCTTTGGAGCATTTTGTGAACCAACTGCCCCACCAACTGCACTCTGATGAACATTTTAATTGATCAGTATCAGCCAGTGATTCCAAAACATCGTGCAAAAGAGATCTAAAATTGTATCTGACGCTGCAATCAGACGACAAAATTACCAGAGAAAAACCTACAGCAACTCATTCCCAACCAACTTACTTGTTGAGACCAGTGCAGGACAATGGTTAAATCGAAGCCCGTTGCCCATATTACAAAAATTATTAGAAGGGCTATCCAAAACTTTATAAAGTGCATACATTAGCAATGAAGCTTCTAATTGGCATGCCAAAGAAACAGTGTATGCATAGTTTCAGGCATGAGTGGTCATTAGGCTTTCAAGTGGCAGCAGAACCGTTGGCCAAAAGCAACTAAGCTTATTATTAAAAATGAGTCAGAAAACAATGCACCAGACAAATTAGCAAGCATGAAAGGAATATGTACCTGAATGCCCCTTGACCCGCCATTGTTTCCTCGGCCATATCTATCATCTTCCTTATCGGGATTATAACCTCGCTGCTGACCAGGCGATGGCTGTCGAACTTGAACAGAAGAGCTGATATGAGCCGAAGACGACGCACCTGTGGGCCTCTCGTACTGAGTAACGTTAGTCTCCGGATTCCAAAAGTAGAGATAACCTGTTTTACCATCAACGAGCCCTCTCCAGGGCTTGGGTAGAGTAGGGTCTTCCGGAGCATAGCGAGGACCAGATGACGACATGGTTGCAGTTGCAGCCATTTCAATACAGACTGCCAGATAGTTTCTACAAGGACACGGCAAAAATATGAGCAAGCAATATTTTTAATGCAGAAGATTCTTACAATAAGTCACGCAAATACCCAGAAAAACCAAGCAAGATTAGGCAGCAGAAAGAAGCAAGCGGTGCACTCAACATGCGCGCATCCTATAAATGGTTAGACCATTAGCAGGCACATACAATCGGTTAAAGGGGGAGAAAAAACCAATCTCGATGCCTCAGATTCAATGCTCAAGCTTCACAAATCGCCGCGCAATCGACCGTAGACGCGTTAACGCCACCGAATCGATCATCCAAAACCAAGGGAAACCCCATCTCGACGAAAATTGACGGCGGCTGCAAAACGACGCGAGCGCTCCGAAAAAACCCCAGATCCAAAATCCAACCCCCCTTTCCCCACCCCACGCCCCGCGAGAGCTACAACGGCGAAATCGAAACCTAGCACCGACCGGAGAAATCCCTAGGCGACCCAACGATGCACGAAGAAAACCCAGAAAAAAGGGGGTAAAAAAAAGCACCTGTCGACGGCGGCGTACGAATGCGCTCGGATGCGGCAAAGTAGAGAGAGAGAGAGAGATGTGATGTGGGGGAATACGCGAGGTGTACCGTCTCTCTCCTCTCTCGAGGCCGCCCGGCCAATCGGACCCCTCCGCTTCCGACGGAGGAGCGGCGCAGAGAGAGAAAGGAAGAGAGAGAGAATAAAATCTGGGGGAGAGAGGGAGAGGGCGACGGAAGGGCAAGGAGGCTTGATACTTATAACAGCTGGACGGAAAGGACGCGGAGCGAATGAGAGGGGCGCTGACGAACCCTGGTTAGGTGTGGGTTTTAACCACGGTTCGGTTCGGGCCGCATCTCCGGTGGTCCAAAAACGGAAGATTTGCTTCCCGTTTTGGAGGGCCCCGGGGAGAAGATTTTTATGGAGTTCGTTCGGCCCCGAAGTTTTGGGGGTAAAGTAGGGGAATCACGACGCGCCGGTGTGGTTCCGGGGCCAGCGACGTGAACTCCGACGGTGGGTTTTCAGCTGCCTCCGGTGAAATCGGCTTGGACCAAGCATTTGAAGTTGACTCGGCATGAGAATCGGGACAGCATGGCAATCGAGAGCAAGAGCTCAATGAATTTTATTGGAGACGGCAAAGATCCAATTTCAAAAAGTGATTATTATTATTGAAAAGACTCACAATTCATTAATGTCACCTATTCGTTTACATGGATTAAAAGATCATATGAGGAAATGTATAGGTAGAGGCTGGGGAAAACAAAATTGATCGGAACATCACCTGATTGCTTTATTAAAAAAGAAATTAATAAAATAAGAAAAGCAAAAACCTAGGCCTTTCTTAGGAAAATGGGGACTGTGATTGTCAAGGATCCTGAAGCATTGTCGTGGAGTCTCCTTGTGTGTTGAGTATTGAGAAGTCAACGAAAGGTGAGAAGTCAATGTATAGTGGGTTCAACTTAGCTTCTTAGCAACTCGTGGGTATAAGATAGTCATTCAAGAACACAAGTTAAAAATGTGAATCTAGCTGCTCCAACGTGGTCATGTGATGAAAACATATGGTCGAGGTGCTAAAATAACAATAGAGAAGACTCAATTCGCATCTAAGGTCAAGATCGAGCATCAATATCTTAACATGACTTCGAAATGGAAAGAAAATAGGAAATCTTCTAGCCACAATTCTGGTTTAATCATCATCTTCAAATCATAATACGTGTATGCTAAGTCGGAGGTAGCAAACTTTTAAACTTTTGGTGAGGTGGTTCTTTTGCTCGCAGTTCAACTTCCACTCCGTATTACCTGAAATTAAGGGGGAGGGGGAAAAAGAAGAAGAAATGGAAAATAATGTTATCTAAGAAACATTGCCAATGGGGTAAAGTTCTTTGTCGGCATCATTGGTTACCAATTACTGGGATTGGTGGAATCTTATAGATCTATCCTCCGAAAGGACCGACCATAATAATTATCCATCATCTGGCTCGAGCAATAATTAAACAAACTAGATAAATCCATGTCCATAAAAAGTAAAGTCCCACGGATTTTATTAATAATCTCATAGGTATTGAAACCATTAAAGGAAGGCACTATACGAAGTACTCGAAACCATTAAAAGAATACTTAGTACGTTATTAGGCATTGTATGAAGTACTTGAAATAGAGGAAAGAGTTACCATTCAAGTAACATTTCTAAGGAGTTGCAAATGAATGGTGAGTTCATTCATTGTTGATGGTTTTGGAATTCCTAAGCTCAAGTTACACACAATAGTATTAAGTATTAAACACATACTAAATAAGTCAGAATAGTTATACAAATAGTCCCTAAATTTTAATTCAATGTGCAATGTAGTCTATAGACTTTAATTTGTTTAATGTGAAATCAGAACTTTAACTCAATGTGTCATGTCGTTCCTAAACCTTTAATTTGTTCAATATGATCCCTGCACTTTTAATAAATATTTAATCTAGTCCCTAAAAATATGAAAATGTCCAATGTTATCATTTCATTAATTTAAGTTCAGTGATAACATTAAATATTTTCATATTGTTTAGGAGCTAAATTCAACATATATTAAAACTTTAGGAACTACATTGGATGAATTAAAAATTTAATGACGACATTGCACATTGGACTAAAGTTTAAGAATCACACTGAACAAATCGAACGTTCAGGGATCATATTGTGTATTAAATCAAAGTTCGGGAATCATTAATGTCATTTTTTTTTTCAAATAAGTCAACAAATCTTCACGCATGCCATAGAAATAAAAAAGGACGTGTTTAATGGTATGATTACTTTTGGGCTGTAATCTAAGAAATCTAAAAAGGGGGCTTAAGAAAGCTTGCTCTCGTTGGGCCCTATCACAATTGGACCCGAATCGCATCACTCAAATGTGGACCGGGCTTAAAATGAATTAGCGGATCCTCTAAATACCCGAAAATAGAGACATGGCTGGCAGGTAGGATTCAATCCCAAGCACAAATGCACTACTTAAATTGAGCAGGCAATGAGAAAAAAACAAATCGACCTTTCCTAAATCGGACGAACGAAGACTCTGTTTATTTCGTAAAAAATAAATAATTTAGAATATATTTTTTATAATTGATTATCCGTGTCTCTTGAAATAATTAGTCAATATAAAATATTATTATTGTCAATAATAATTTGCGCTTAAATATTTTTCATTCATTCACTTTTGTAAGTAATACAAGCAACCATTCTTAGGAAAATTCTTTCTAAATTATTCATTTTCTACAAACAAAAAAAGTCTTAGGGTCAAACGATCTTGTACATCTTTTAATCAATTTAAATAATTAATCAGCCAAGGATCAAAATCACAGAAAAGGTAAAATTAGCCCATCACCTAATAAAATCTTTTAGGAATCACACCATCTCCTTAGCTAGGAAATGGTAAGATAATTTTAAGTGTTTTCGAAATGCAATTCTTATTTCGACACGAAAGTAAATCTCGCATTAACGACTCATTGTGTGAGGAAGAGAGAGGAAAATCGAAGTTATTCAAATAGTAGCGAATACCTAATTGATTAATGAGAATGCAATTGAGGAGGAAGTATCTTGATAGCGAATGAAGAAATTTGCTCCTAACTAGTTCGTTCAAGGAGTCTTTGGAATCAACAATTCCCATGATAGATGGGGATGCGCCTCGTGGGGCGAGGCGGGGTGGGGCGGGGCGTGTCCTCACGGGAGGTGAGGCGTCCTACATGGGAGAAAGAATTCATACTAAGGCTCCATTCGTGTTTTCCGGATTTTCCGGCGTTCGTTTCACGGAAAATGAATTCATTAGGAAAAATATTTTCCATGAAAGAATAAAAAGTCTTTTAAGTTAGGGAAAATGTTTTCTTAGGCTCCGTTCGTTTCGCGGAAAATGTTTTCCGGGAAAATGTTTTCCGGATTTTCCGGTGTTCGTTTCACGGAAAATGAATTCCTACAGGGAAAATGCTTTTTTTTTTGTGGAAGGGAAAAAGTTTTCTAAATTTAGGGAAAATGTTTTCCACTTTGAAAAGTGGAAAACATTTTCTTCACTTGATCTCTTATCTCACACATCTACAAATCATCACTTCCTCCTCCCATTTCTTCTTCTTCTCCTTTTCTTTTTTATTCGAATTATTTTTAAATTGTTTTTTTCTTTTTTTATTCAAATTATTTTTAATTTTCTATTTCTTTTTTTTTCTTTTTTTCTTTTTCTTTTATTTGTTTCCCATCTTCTTCTTTCTTGACTAGTCGTCGGCCATCACCAGGTGAATGGCCGTGGATCGCTTCGTCGATCCGGCGAATCTCGAGCTTGACGCTTGCGCCGCCAATCTAGTGAGCGGAAAATATTTTCCTTACCGAACAGGAAAATATTTTCCGAAACATTTTCAGGTTTTAGCCGAACACCAGAAAATATTGTCATTTTCAGAAAAGAAAAACAAAAAAAAAAAAAAAAAGAAATAGAAAACTAAAAATAATTTGAATAAAAAAAGAAAAATACAATTTAAAATAATTCGAATAAAAAGAAAAGAAGAAGAAGAAATGGGAGGAGGAAGTGAGGATTTGTAGATGTGTGAGATAAGAGAGATCATGAGGAAAATGTTTTCCATTTTTCAAAAGTGGAAAACATTTTCCTAAATTTATAAGACTTTTTCCCTTCCATGGAAAACATTTTCCCTTAGGAATTCATTTTCCGTGAAACGAACACCGGAAAATCTAGAAAACATTTTCCGGAAAACATTTTCGCGAAACGAACTGAGCCTAAGTGGAAAATATTTTCCTCTCTGATATCTCTTATCTCACACATTTATAAATCCTCACTTCCTCTTCCCCTTTCTTCTTCTTTTCTTTTTTAATTCGAATTATTTTTTCTTTTTTTCCTTTTCTTTTATTTGTTTCTCATCTTCTTCTTTCGTGGCTAGTTGTCGACCTTTGCCAGGCAAACCTCGAGCTCGTGCTCTGTACTCTTGCTTATCATTTTCTTTATTTACCCTACCCTCCAACTGTGAACATTGCTCATGCAAAGAGTTTTACATGCTTTGCTTCTTTTTTCTTTTTTCTTTTGTTTATTGGAACACAAAAGACGCCTCAATTAAAAGATTCTCATTAGGGCTATAAATGCTTTGTTTCTTTTCTCCTTTACTTCTTTTTAAAATCCATATGAATATTTTTTAGAATAGATGAGCATTTTGTGACAATGAGGGAATAAAGATACCAAGCAAGTTTGCCTGGATTTAAAGGCAATTTCATATTTGATGGATTTATAGGTCGGTAAGTAATGCATGCCTAAGTAATGAGTCTTAGAAAATATTTTTTAGAAAATATATTTTTTTTTATCGAACATATTATAAAATATTGTTATTTTCTTGGAAAATTGAACACCGAAAAATATTATTATTTTTTGAAAAATGACTTATGGAAAAATATTTTTCGAAAATGACCAATTTTCCACGAAATGAATGGACCCTAAAATGTATGAACTCGTTGAAGTTTTCACAAGAATTATGGATCACTCTACTTTAGACTTTTTCTTGTTCTACAATCATCACACAATTACAATTCGACCGTCCTGTGCGGGACCCAAAATGCCGATTTCAAAAGGGAAATTTCGCCCCGTTTGGATTTCCCCGGGCACCGTACCCATCTCCGGCGATAGAGTCGACAGTCAAAGACAGCTCGTTCGCGATGGGAATTTGTTCCTCCATGTTTTCAGATTCACACTTTTTGGACTCCGTGATGCGTGTCCAAAGTCAAGACAGCTCGTTCGCGATGTCGGATTTGATGCTCGATCGTTTTCTTCGATTTCTACAAGAACGAAGAAGATGCGAGGAAGACCCGGCTTGACTTAGAAATCCAAGCACGACGAGCGATTGAGCAAAGCTGATTCGTTCCTCGTCGTTCATTGCCAGCCCTTCTTTCTCGATGGCGGGACGAGGCGAATTTCACGAGTCAATGGCAAAGTCGTCACGCAATCTAGAAGATGAGATCGGGTGCTCTTGTGACCCAAATCTCTGGCGAATCACCGTATCCTGAAAGTTAGCTATTAAGGTGAAAGAGTCCAAAACCATGTGGACCCTGGCCGCACCAAAGTGCTATGCGCCTGATCTGAGATTCAATTCTTGTTGCTTGCAATTAGGATCATATGGTTTGCTGTACTTCCACAGTCCTGGTGCCCTAATTGAGTTGGTGCTAGCATTGTCACAAACTCTAACGATGGCCAAAATTGTTTCTCATAAAAGTTGGTGCCTTCTTACGCAACACTTAACAAGCGAGGGCAGAAGTAAAAGTTAGTACCTTTTTTTTCTATGAATAACTAGGTGATTTTGATATAAAAGATGAGGTAGAATTTTTAACTCGATGGAAAATGCATTTAGACACAAGAAAAAATCGATTGTCTCTAGCATATTGCAAAAGAAAAAATCCCGGCATGTCTCATATTCGAATAGAAAGTTAAGGTATCCGATTAAAAAAAAGAAATACGAGTCACAAAATTATGCGGATTCAATAGGACTTATCTCTACACAATTTCCTCCACCTAATAACTTAATTTTTTGGAGCGGTCGATCACGTTATGTAAATTATAAAAGACTCGTCTAATTCTCTTCAAAACCACTATAATCGGAATGCCTTAGAACGGGAGATTTCCTCTTCTCTTCCTGCGGGAGAAAACGGAGCCAGAGTCGGATTACCGAAGAGCACTCGCCATGAACATCGTGCCGGATGTTCGAGACGTTAATTGCTCTCGCGAAACATCTACGGAGACCATGAAGTTCCATAAGATGTCAAGTTTCACAGGTTTAACAGGAATGTGGATAAGCATGACCTGATGATCTTCCCAAGTGCGGCGTATCTAGACTCGCACCATCGCATTTTATCACGCTGGGAGTCGTTTTCTGGACATGGAAAATCAGGGTGCAACTTGACAACGACATCGGTGTCAAATATTGTGACATCTCTGAGTCTTACAATAACGTGGTTAAGAAGACGAATCACGTGAATCGATAATTATTTATCGAAGTACTAGGAAAATTTAGGGCTCATGTTTTTTCTCGATTCTTTTCAAAGGGGCCAACTAGTTGAGAAGAGCCGAGATTTGGTTTGCAAGCCGAAGAGTCGTGGATTCCATTCCCCGATCTACTATCACCCTTGGGAAACCTTGGTTGGTCCATGAAGGATGGCCCTAATCTTAGTTGTATCACCAGTCTAGAGTTTCCTTACTTGCACCTAATAGGGCTACAGTAACATGCTCGTTGGTGGATAATCCATACTTCGTTGGCGTGTCTAACTTAACATCCCACTTGTGACTAAGTAGGTCCCGATCAAAGTCTTTTTCTAAGGAAAAAAAAAGCAATTAAATAATACTTAAAGTTCTCGTGATTAGTGGAATAAAAGGGTATGTAATTTCTAGAAGCGCCTCAAAGATTTCTCCATTTTTTAGTGGTCAATGAAAGTGAGTCGTCGTTATATATTTTATTAAAACCGATTTAACGGTTTGACATTCTTTTGTTCAGCCGTGCAGCAAGAGAACATTCACCAACAGAACCGTTGTTGTCAAGTAGGACAACTTTTCGAGAAAAAAAAAGTAGGACAATTAGCTACCCGTTTAGTCCAAAAAAGGCTTCTCTTCGCCTTTGGAATTTGCTTACAACACGCAAATCTCGAAGATATTGCCTTGTCCCTTGCCGCTTTTGGCGGCCTTTTTCCCGCGAGCATCTTCAATAATTCAATTTTTCTTTTGTGCTGTGTGACTTGGATTATTGCCTAATTATTCCTCCACATCATGGCGAGAGTCAATGGCGACTCCAACTTATTGATATCGCATCTTGAAAAATTGACATTCCGTATCATGCTTCATGCATCGAATTTGCCTAATGAATAAAATGGTACTGGGTATTCGATTAGAGTGCTGCTTTGTTTTCCTATTCACATTATCTTTGTCGAGGTCATTTTCTCATCAATTGGATTTATTAAGATATATCTTCATGAATGGTGTCATATGTTTGATGTGGCAAGTCAGGTCAGATCATGTGAAACTTTGCCAAATGTTGGTAAACTAAAAGCCAATCGCATTTAATTAATTGATACATTATTTATTAAATATGGATCACATGGGTTTGTCGTGTTCTCATCGTTTCATGATGAGAAAATTTTTGATCATGCTTGTCATCTCATGGTTGTATAGGATGTATCCATAGCTCTTTCGATCCTTAGAACCACATGTTCGACTCATTCATGAGATTCTTCTTATTCGCATAGTGTCGGATTTTTCGATACTAAGTACAATTCTAATGATTTAGAACATGACAACTGTTCATATCGCTTGTTAACTTGATTAAAACTGTCTTATATGCTTCGGATTATTTCAATTTGATATCTCGAAATATTATTGCCGGCTGTAGGTCTAATCTACTGCCGGCGGTGTTATAATTCAATCTCCACTCAATTGTTAATTCACCTGTCTCCTCAATGACATCATGCGAATACGAATGGTGGCATGTGATTCTTTTTTTATGTATGACAAATACGGACGGTCACGAGCTCATTGTTAGCGTATGCAATCGACAGACCACCAGATCATCATGACATTCAATCCCATCGCCGTAACTTTCATCTCCAAGCTCCATCTCTAGAATCTAGACATGGCTCCCAGTAAACAAAAGTATCCTCAAGTAAAGTTAGTTTCAGAAAGACGGGATCTTATCATTCAGAAAGTAACCTAGGAATTCCCCGTGCCATGTTCCGCATGTATTAACGCATCGAAAGGTTATTTTAACAAGTACCTCAACAAGCTGCATATTAAGCATTCTTGGTCAAGAACCTATCAAATTTTAGAGCATCGACCACACACATCACGAAAAAATGCCAATGTCCTGAAAAACACTGGGCACGGAATCACTGGCATCGCATGCCGAGGCTAACTTCGAAAAAGCTGGACGGAACCACAACTGATTCAGATGCAGGCAATCTCGACACTAGCCACACGGGTCATGACAATCAGATAGAAGAATGAGAGCTACGTCCCATTGGACGCAACACAGGGCGTTCTTCTAACCCTAGTTTAGAATTCACACCACACTTGTCCTATTTAACGATACTGACAATGTACATTTCATGTGTTTAACGAATCAAAAAGTCACAAGCCAAAGAGTCAGGAAAATAACAGAAAGCGAAAGGTTCGCTGCATACGCTTGCTAAACTGTGGGGCACATGGTTGCACAGTGTTATGCGTCCCGAGTTCTTTATTCTCAGCAATGCTTCCTGCTTATAAATAAAGAGACCAACATACTCTTCATTAGCCACCCTTAGTTTGATACACTCCTTCAAACATCTCCCTCCCTCCCTCCCTCCCTCCCTCCCTCCCTCCCTCTCTCCTTCTGTTTCATTAGCCAGACCCAAGAGGATGACTAAAATCAATCTGAAGAATGACGCCTCCCTCCTTCTCATTGCCATTTTCATTTTGAGTGCAAGTTTGGGGACTTGCTATGGCAGAGAAGGCAAGCGTTGGAGGCACAGCAAAGCTCACCCACTGAAAAAGGGAGAAAGTCATCGAGATGGACACCAACACCACCATCAACATCACCACCGCCTTTTACCGAGGGTGATGGGAGACGGGTACACTGTTCCTCATGAGACTATGACAAGTTTAGCAGGAAGTTCAGGGAGTACTACAACCTTTAATGTGCTGGACTATGGTGCTAAAGGTGATGGAAATGCTGATGATACAAAGGTGATTATCATTCTTGAAAGCTTTCTACCGTATATTTTCTTTCAGCAAATCAGACCTGTTCTTCCACCTTGTTCTCGAGCAGGTGCAGCTCAAAAAGCTGACTAGAGAACATCACAAGAAAACGACAGTATTATAGAACGGCACTTCCTGCTGGATCATTAGTGTATGCTGGTGCTAAATGATCTTACCCCAGGCAGTGCATATGCATAGAACTGCAACCCTCCACAAATTAAAATGGTACAACTCAAACCAAGCGGTGTTAGTAATCCCAGCTTATTCAGAAAGAAATCAGTAGTCACTATAGTTTGGCCACACAATCTGTAGTGGTGCCCAACAAGGCAGCCCTAGGGGGAATGAAGGAGCCCAATAGTTTGGCCAGAAGAAGCTTCATGGCCACAGGAAGTAAACCTCACATAAACAATCAGTAAATAATTGAAAACCTAAAGATAAAGCGGGATGTGATTTGAAAGTTGACGTGGTTTTAGGATAAAAACTAATTAAGTCAAACTGACAGGCACTTGAAGTAGCTTGGGCAGCAGCATAATTAAAAACCTCAAAACAACAATCAGTAAATAATTTGAAGCAGGAAGTGAACCTTGAAACAACAATCAGTAAATAATTGAAAACCTTGAAACAGCACTTGAAGCAGCTTGCACAGTAGAATAATAAGCAAGGTTGTGATTTATCAGTTTATATGGGTTTAAAAATATAAATTAATTAAGTCAAACGGACAGGCATTTGAAGCAGCTTGGGCAGCAGCATGTCCAGTGGCAGCATCAACGCTGGTGGTCCCATCTGGGTCCGTGTTTATGGTTAAACCAATCTCTTTCTCAGGGCCTAATTGCAAACCGGGCATTGTGTTTCAGGTAACTTTAATATCCCATTCCTGCTGGTTAACTTCGGTAGACATCATTACTTGGCATCAGGCCACTGCTGGGTGAGGCAGTAATCGGGTTCAAAACCTTGTAGAACAACATTTTGGTAGACATATTCAGTGTACTACCATCTAGGATAGGATTCCGCGGGATAACCATACTTCTCTTGACTCGTCTTCTATACAGTTAGATGGCAAGATAATTGCTCCAACAAGCTCTCAGGCTTGGGGATCAGGTCTCCTCCAATGGATTGAATTCACAAAGCTTACAACGATCAAAATTCAGGGAAAGGGCATCATAGATGGACAAGGCTCGGTGTGGTGGAATGATTCACCCACTGTTAATCCAACAGATGCATTGGATTTGATCTCCTCCACAGCCCAAAGTCCAACAAATAGCTCCAACGATATGGTAACTCAGTGCATATTACACATGCACTCTTTCCTATGGGTCATATATTATACAATAGCATGCATAGTTCCAGTTAAGCCTAACCACAGTTCTTGAAACTTATTGACTTTTTTCAATCGTGACTGCAGATAAGTACTAATCTAAGTGGAATGCCAAGCACCAAGCCCACGGTAATTTCCAGTCTTTCAACCTAAAAATCCGATAGACCAGAAATAAATTCCTAAAACATTGTGATCTTGGCATGCAGGCACTTAGGTTCTATGGAAGCACTGATGTAACAGTCAATGGGATAACCTTACAGAACAGCCCTCAGACCCACCTGAAGTTCGACTCTTGCACAGATGTCCAGGTTTTTGGTGTTACTATAACTTCCCCTGGAAAGAGCCCCAACACTGATGGAATCCATCTACAAAATTCCCAAAATATGCTAATTTACAGCACAAATATTGCTTGTGGTAATCCTCCATTTTCCTAACACTGAAGTAGTGTATCCTTCCTTCTGGGGCACCACAAGCACCTGATGTTAATGAGTGCCCCCCGGTCACTTGTTAAGCCATACTTAATTTGGAATAATTCAATTTCTAAAACATTGATATTGCATAACATGAGGACAGTCAATGCTTTGGAAGCTATCAAGTTTCCTTAATTGAGTGCTTAACAAATGCCCCACAGTACTTATTACCAAAAGTCTTCTCGGAATAAGTCCACTGAAAAGTCGCTCAACTATTTGTCCAAATGATCTTTAAAATTAGGTGCAATAATTGAGTATCAATTTTTCTTTTGCAGGAGATGACTGTGTATCGATACAGACTGGATGCTCCAATGTGTACATACACAATGTAAATTGCGGACCAGGACA
The DNA here is from genome assembly GCA_014182715.1 of Eucalyptus cloeziana. Classification (NCBI taxonomy): domain Eukaryota; kingdom Viridiplantae; phylum Streptophyta; class Magnoliopsida; order Myrtales; family Myrtaceae; genus Eucalyptus; species Eucalyptus cloeziana. Next base: position 22,973,936 of record CM024642.1, read on the forward strand.
TGGTATCAGTATTGGAGGACTAGGAAAGGACAACACTAAAGCTTGTGTCTCAAACATCACTGTCCGAGACACAACAATTACTGGAACATTAACCGGAGTCAGGATAAAGACATGGCAGGTAAAAATACCCTAATCCAATAATAGTCTCCACAACCTTTTTCGATTATCCACTTAATTACAAAACAGTAACAAACTCAACTTCAAACTGCAGCAAGGAAAAATTGATAATTGAATAACCAACAACCCACCTTTCGTAACTACAGGGAGGATCAGGATCTGCACAAGATATCATGTTCTCAAACATCCAAGTATCTGAGGTTCAAACTCCTATTGTGATTGACCAGTTCTACTGTGACAAAGGAAAATGCGAGAATGAAACAGCGGCTGTGGCAGTTTCAGGCATAAACTACATGAACATAAAAGGAACTTACACAGTGCAACCTGTACATTTTGCCTGCAGTGACAGCTTGCCTTGCATCGGTGTGTCCCTTACAACCATACAGTTGAAACCGGTTCAAGGAAGCCACTGGTATGACCCCTTTTGCTGGGAGACATATGGTGAGTTGAAAACTGCCACAGAACCTCCAATCAGCTGCTTACAGAAAGGAAAGCCATCAAAGTTGCCGTCTCAGCTTGTTTCATGCTGAGTTTAGGGAAAGAATTCTGCTAGATATTCGTACCATAGGCTTTGAGTGATCTCTTCAGCCATATTTGGCTGACTATGTAGGGAAGAACTATATGGAAATTTACACATGTATAGGGGAATCGTCATTTTCTAGTGATAGAATAGTATTTCTACACAAGAATTTAGAGGAATATACAGAAATATCATTTCCATTTGAACAATGGATTCCAGCCAAATATTCCATTTGTCAGAGACCTGCACACACTTTTCTCCCAGTCATACAAGCACATTCAAAGATCAGAACAATGGACTAATCAGCTATGAGTCTTGAATAATAATAGATAGACAAACACCAAGTGTAGCCATGTTAGGCGAACAAAAGAACAAAAAGTAATTTAAACTAATGTGTTCAGTCTGACATTGCCTGTTTATAGGTGAAAAGCTACATATATAAGGTGATTTTATGGTGAAAAAAATCAGGAAGTAAGGATAATTAATCTCATGAATGTTCTGTGATAAAAAGTGTGCCCTTTACAACTCATGCATCTCATTTCCAACCTTGATGAATTTTCCAGCCAAATATTCAATCAGAGGGACAAGCCGACACTTCCCTCTCAGGGTTATACAGGCACATTCAAAAGATGAGAACCATGGACCCAGTTTGGACACAAATCTTTACAATATCAATCATTTACAATTCATACACATTGCTCTCAACTGTGAAGAAAACCTACAACCAAGACATCATTTCATGTTGCCTGCTAACTTGTTAACTTCTGCTTCTCTGCTATCTGCACCTTGCGTCTTCCCACTCTTCCAAATGAAAAAGAATATCTAAATCAGTCACCTCCTGGACATTGGTCCTGAGAGTTATCCCTCTGAGCTTTCAATCTGCAATAACCCCAAAAACATTGTCGCAAGTTTCACAATCAGTTGTTACTCCAACAAAAGCAACTCAGTGACGCAAAACTGAGGAAAACAGCAATTATCTCAGCACTTTAGTGAAGAACCGCTCACCCTAATTTAGCCCACTGTTGTGAACATCTATACCTCTTTTAATTCTTTTTTTTTTGGCCAATACAGGCACTAAACTACTTCTTTGCTTTCTTCTGTCAACTCCAGAAACTCAGTTACATAAGACACAAAGGCAGCAAATGAGATCTACAATATTTACGTCAGAAGATTCTCAAGTATAAGTTGTCTTGCCTTAGAAACAGATGTAATGTGCAAAACCTTACTATGCGTTGAAAATATATGCGCTCAAGAATAAAAGTGGCAGATAATTAGGTCATTTATAGCACGGAATCACTAGCAAATGTTAAAACCTTTATATTTACTAAATTATTCTGACTAGGTTTGCATATAAGGTGAGCTTTTCTGCTTGTAAAAGCCAATTACTTCACCCTCAAAATTCAGCTATACATTCATTAATAGCCCTTTGCCCCAAAAAGATAAGCTACCAGCTTTGCTGTACTCACCTGAGTATCAAAGCCCCAGATACAATCATGACTTGCCAAAACCAACAGCTACCCTCCTTTTACGTGTCTCTATCCGTTCAGGACGGGGCAATCCTGTCCTCTGCTCATACTTCTTCTCCAAAGCCTGGACAAGCATCAAAATTTAATGATGAAAATATATGAAGAAAATGACGATGCATAGAAAGAGATGAGAGCTGCACAAGTAAACCAGTGCTTCCACCCCAAAATTCTTCTATAAATGCAACATGTCAAATCCCCTGATCCTCCTACCAAAAAAAAAAAAAATGCCCTGACCCTGTTAAAACCTCCATGTCTAAGAAACACTAGACCCTCTAATGCCCTTTAAGCAAAAAGAAATTAGTCATCTCCTTTTGAATTCTATAAGATTACATGGCTATTCTGAATAAGTAAAGGAGACTTCTCTCTCGGATGAAAGAGATTGCAAATAGAGAAGACTAGAAAGCTAATAAACTGAAAATCAATAACATACAAAGTAGAAAACATTTCATTGTTCCTAGAAGCAATCATCAGGCTGATATGTTGCCTCATTCAAGTAAAGATGATGCCTCCACATGACGGATTTCCAAAATGGTACATTTTTTTTTCTCAAAAGAAAAACAAAATCAAGTTGATAATTAACATCCATACAGCAATTCATGGGGATAACTTCAAAGTTCTTAAACACGGATCATGGCAGATATTTCAATAGTTGAACAAACCAGAAATGACCCACAATAAGCATGTATCGACTCACCTCCAGCTCTGCACGTATAGTGTCTAGAACTTGTTCAGTCATTCTATCAGAGAAGACAATCCCCTGCAACACATTACTTACTATTAGAATAAATTCATGATAGCCATCGATGTGTAGAATGCCTTGACATGAAAAAAGCAAGCCCTTCTCCGTGACATGATCTACATGGGCACGATAAAGTTCACTTATAGCAGAGGATCATCTCTTCACACCTTCAACCCAAGATACTGTTCGACTTAGAAAAATCATGTATGCTGAGAATCATGGCCAGACTTTTTTTTTTTTTTTTTTGGCGGGGGCTGAAAGCTTGCCTATGCAAGTGTAACACATGGGAGGGCCAAACTAGCACAAAACATTTTGCTCAAACTAAGAGTAGGTGTATTCATGCATAATCAGTTTAGGCCTCCCAATGATCCACTGTCTAAGTTTCAGGTAAGCACTTCAAAACTAGTCATGCAATGTAGCCATGTTGCTTCAACACGTGCTCCAAGAATTTCTACAAAAAATGTCTGATAACAACTGCAAGAAGTAACAGTTATGCGATCATCCATCCTCCACAGCGCAACTAGTCTCTTCTCACAAACAAGCAACTAGGCATGCACATAGTCACATCCAGCTTTAGAACCTTGTTGTCAACTACCAATTTCATTAACTTTGGTCATTGAATAATGCAGAGGATATTAGCATTAAGTCCAAGTAATACTTGACTACAGCTAATTATCTTTTACATACTGTCCAATACATTTTCACTCTCTCGTACTTTATTAATTAGCAAGAACCTAGCAGAGTAATAGTTTTGTAAATTTATTATAAAAAAAAAATACCGCACGTACACAGATGTCTGAGTACCTGAAGCATTTTCAAAAGTAAAAATGAACCCTTTTTAAAAGTATACAATATGATGTTAAAAAAAATAAAAATAAAAAGCCATACTTGCAAATGGTCGAATTCATGCTGGAAAACTCTTGCAGGAAGACCAGATAAGCTGACAGTAAACCTTGCACCACTTATATCCAGAGCATCAATCTTCACAGCTTCTGGTCTCTGCATATAAGACAAGACAGATTTACTCCAATACAAGTAAATAGAATTTCATAGATTCACTAAGAAAAGGTATCACAGCAAAAATAGAGCAAATTCTCACTGCAAGCCCTTAACTGGAAGGAATCAAGCTGCCACAGGTCCACAACTATATCTTGGCCCAACTACTATAAGACATTGCAAAACATAAATGTCATCCGCGTAGAGATGACAACGAACTTTATACCAACTCACACATCACACAGATCAATGTCCTCCAGATCACATACATAAACAAAGGGAAAACAAGTATGTTGAAGAGAAAAAAAGTGAACTAAGTACATATTTCTATGTTGAACCTAATTGACTTCTCTCCTAATTTTTTTCCTGGCTTCTGCCTTAAGACTTGCCAAAGGTGAGATCCAACTATTTCAGCCATTACTCTCAAGAACAAAGCCATGTCATCAAAAAAATCCATTCTCTCCTATAAGTAGTATTTCAACTCAAAGAAGTCCAACACCAACGCTGCAGCTAGAAGAGAGAAATATACCTGCACGTCAGCATAAATACCAGGGAATGAGAGGCATCCTTCATTGAAGGGCACCATCTTTTTGGAATATTTAATAATTCTTGGATTCACAAGAACAATCTCCTCACCCTCCCCGCATTCGCCGACGGGATTGAACACCATGAGCTGGACATTAATCCCCACCTGGGGTGCTGAGAGTCCGATACCATCAGTCCTGCAGAAAAGGAAGCCATAGCATTCAACTCCTGTAACCGCGTAACGATTTTCTTTAAGCATCCGACAATGACTAGGATAGGAGGCACATAACAAGAACAGAGACGAACTCAAGCCAGAACGGCCAAGCGATCATTAAACAAAATGTCCGCGATGCGACTACGGAGTATCGCCGCTAAAACATCGCAACCGACATCAAGAGCTTACTTGTACATCACATCGAACATCTCGTCGGCTAACTTCCTCAAATTGTCGTCGAACGTCCCGATCCGTTTGTTCTTCGCCCTCAGCAGGGGGTCCGGATACTCCACTATCTCAAGCGGAGCCTCGAATTGAAGATCATCAACTAAAAAGCAAACCGAGAAAAGACAAGAAAAAGCGTCTCACGTACTCGAAACTCCTCCGACTCTCGACTCGATAAACAACCAAAAGCACCGAATCCAAACTCCAAAGCATCGGTAAACGGAGAATATGTACGAAGTGAAAGAGCTACTTACCGGAAGCGAGGTCGTCGTCCTTGGACGAGAAGCCCCGCTTGGCCTGCGCGCGAACGGGCAGCGACGGCGAGGCGCGCCGGGCGGCGGAGGGGGCGGACGGGAGTGCCGAGGAGAAGCGGCGGGGCCGACCGGAGGTAGACGGAGGAGGAGGGCGGAGACGGAGGCTGAGGCGAGGTAGGAGAGAGCGCGAGATGAGTAGGGAAGATGATAAGTGGAGGCGAACGGCGGAAGCCATGGCCGGGACTGATGAGGAAGCAGGAGTTGGGAGAGCGCCCGTATAAAGATTAAAGCGCGACGGCGAAAGTTTCTGTCTCCGGAAAATCTTCGAGCCTTTGTCGTTTTTTGCGGCACAAAGATTAGACGGTACCAATATAAATGGGTTCCAAACTTTAACTCAATTTATAATATTATTTATAAAATTTTAATTTATTTAATAAAATCTCTAAATTTTAATTTAATATACAATATCGTTCTGATAAATATTCAATTAGTCATCGAACTATATAAAAATATTCAATAGTATAATTTCGTTAATCAAAGTCGAGCTAAGGGGTTAAATTGCACATACACCATAAATTTAAAAAACTATATTGAATAAAACTTGAGAAGCGACATTGCATATCCCATCAAAGTTCACAAATCATATCTAATAAATTAAATTTATAATGATCACATCATACATTAAATTAATCTTCATGAATACTCTGTGTTATCTTTTGCTTTTATTTTATAATTTGTTATCATCTAAAATTTTAAAAGCGTGTCATTAAAATTGGAAAATGATATAAATGATCTATTGATTAAGTATAAAATGTGGTCTTAAACTTTTAATTTGTATAGTTTGGCTACTAAATTGAATATGTACCAAAAGTCCAAGAATTATGTTAAATAAATTGAAAGCTGAATGACCACGATAAGCTAAACGGCGCCGTCGGTACAGGCCATTCTGTGTATTTTTGGGGCGGTGGTTTTTCCCCTCCTCCAGTTTCTTTTTTGTTTTCTTATTTCTTTTCGGAATTTTGAAATTCCATTTATTTATTTTTTCGGTTTGAGAGGTCATTATTAAGCAACCCAAGCGAAGACGAGATTCCCCTCGTTCAAACGCTGCGGCTCCTTTTCGCACAGAGAGAAAGACCCAAATAGGTACTTCTCCTCCTCGTTTCGATCCATTCGTTCATCGAGATTCGCCTTCGATTCGCGTCGATTTCTTGTCGCGGATCCGATCCGCTCGCCGCCGCCATCGACGGCGCCCGATCTCGCAATCGTCGCTTTCTCGACTCCCTTTCCGACGACGATCCGCCCGAACTCGTCGGATCTGTCGAAGCGGTCGGCTGTATTCCGAATTCGCGGTTGTTTCGTCGAGCTCCGCGTGGCCCGTCCCGCTGATCGTCGGATTGCGGTGCGCTGGGGTTTTGTTTCGGTTTAGATCTGCATTTCTGTTCGAATGTTTGCTGTTGGGGTCGGTTCGTGTTGTTTGTGAGATCGATTCCGTGTTTAATCGCTGTGGTTTTTTTTGCTGCGAAGTGATTTTTTTCATCTGGGTTGAGCTAGAGCGTTTGGGACCATGGGGCTCACGTTCACGAAGCTCTTTAGCCGGCTCTTCGCCAAGAAGGAGATGAGGATTCTGATGGTGGGTCTCGATGCCGCTGGTAAGACCACCATCTTGTACAAGCTCAAGCTCGGAGAAATCGTCACCACGATCCCCACTATTGGTGAGTCCTCGAATGCCCGACATGGTTTCCAATCGAATAAAGTTGCCTTTTTTATTTATATCTGTAGTGCTACAAGATCTCCGTGTCAGATTTATAAATGGGTCGTGATGCAGGAGGATATACTGTTGTCATTTTTCATCGTTTTTAATGATCTAGAATTAGGTACGAAGAAGAATTTGCACCTCATAGGTGCGGTAGAATGAGGTACCAGCCTGTTTGTGCCAAAATTATTTGACTATGATATTAAATCAGAATTTGTATGCATCGATATGGTCTATTTCAATTGATAGGTTGTAGTGAGTGAATTTAAGGGATAGCACATTGAAGAGATACCATTTGAATGCATTTAGATTTTCTAACTGGTAGGTGAGGAAAGAGTTACCGGCTGAGATTTGTTGTGCTCGAAACTAAATCTAGTCATAACAGCAGATAGGATGTTCAGGTCGTTTGGGTATCCGCCCCTTTCCATTTAGTGTTTTAACTTGTGGTCTCAACTCTGAAATCTTGGTTTGTGGACTCTTCTCATTAACCCAAGGTAAACATGTAACATGTTTTGACTTTTTTATCAGTGTGATTGATATAGCTTCCTTCTTTCTCTGTAGGATTTAATGTAGAGACAGTCGAATACAAGAACATCAGCTTCACAGTTTGGGATGTTGGGGGTCAGGACAAGGTTGCTCTATGTGCCTCTTGATGCTTACTCCTTTATAGCTTTCCACATGCTTTTGTTTCCAGCTTGCATGCCATCAGAAACGAAAATAGAGGCAGGAGGTCCTGATAGTTATTATAATCCCGTCTTCTGAAGGGCATGTGTACTTCAGCTCAGTCTTCTGCTGATTCATTGACACATCCGGCCCACATGGTGCAAAATTCACATGGCTAGGGTTCCTTCTCGGCCCTTACCCGTAATTCTGTACTGCAGATTTTTATAATGATCACTCCAACACTAGGCATATTTTTCCTTAGTTGATGCCTGGTACAGTAATATGGTAGTTATTAAGCATGTGCTCGGATCTCATACTTTGTGTTACAAGATTACTGAAATATGAATCATAGCCCTCTCTTTCGTGGCATCTCAAAGCATTTTTAAGTGTTATGCAAACTGATTAAGCTTCTATTGTGCAGATTCGTCCATTGTGGAGGCACTACTTCCAGAACACACAAGGTTTAATTTTTGTTGTGGATAGCAATGATAGGGATCGAGTTGTTGAGGCGAGAGATGAGTTGCATAGAATGCTGAATGAGGTATTGCTGCATTTTCTGTTTTGGACAAATTTACTGTACATTATATGGTCTAATATCTATTGAATAGAGTAGCTTGTGGCGAGAGGCAGAGGCTTGCATGAGTGATGACATTGATCTTGTCTCTTCTTTTGGATTTACTCTATATCAAAGTCCTTCTCTCATGAATCTGGACATTGAGATAGATATGGCCAACAAAGTGATGTCTATTGTACACTGTTTTAGCTTGAATTTGTAGATGATGACCTTTTTCTTGTTCTTTTGTTTTTGTCGATCTTTGCTTCATTTGGTTTCTTGTTTATAATAACATTTCTGGTTGTTAGTTTACAAAAAGAAGGAGAAGAAGAAAATCCCTGTGGCATTAAACTTTGGATCTTTTCCCTAATTGACTGCCGGACATGTTGGTTTTTATTTTTTATTTTTTTCATTTTTTAGTTTTTGTGAATCTATGGATCTGATCATTCAAGTCTCTTTATACATGGTGCAGACAAGTTTTGCTACTCTACAGTTCTATGTTATGCTTGTTGAGAAAAGGAAAACAGTGCAATTAACGTTTGAATCTTGTTTTGTCAGGATGAGCTGAGAGATGCTGTTTTGCTTGTGTTTGCAAACAAACAAGATCTTCCTAATGCAATGAATGCAGCTGAAATAACTGACAAGCTTGGTCTTCACTCTCTCCGTCAACGCCACTGGCAAGAGATTATCCCTTTTCACTCTTAATTTCTCTTTTCCTCAGAAATATTGCTTTTAAAAGTTGTTATGTCACATCCAACCTATGATGCTTGAGAATCCATCAAGTGAAATGAACAATTTTGCTTTTGAATTTTGGTGGAAGCTCATGAGTATGGAACGTTCCTAGCTCTATCTTAATTAGTGAAGCTGAATATGAGAACTGCATGAACTGATTCTTTTTTGATCTTGGCCTCTCTTGTGAAATGGATGCATTTACTATCTTTTCCTCTGAAGGTTCTTTTGGATGTGATGTTTTATCTCAGGTACATCCAGAGCACCTGTGCAACATCTGGAGAAGGACTATACGAGGGTCTGGATTGGCTTTCCAACAATATTGCCAGCAAGGTAATTAATGGCCAGTGCATTGACTTCCTATGTAGCTTTTGACAAATTCTGAAACTTGGTCATTGGTGGGGGTGGGTTTGGAGCCATTGCTAGGTTAGTGTCAAGCCCAAGTCTCATTTTGGGAATGGGTTTGGACTGGATGTTTGAGCCATTTCACACAGTCAAAAGGGAATTTTGGTTAGGTCCGTTTGAGTTACATAGAACACTGCACAGCCTTGGTCCGGTACACTATTGGATATTTTTAATAATGAAAGGAAGTTTACAAGGCCAAAAAGGTCAGAATTGTAACCTGTAATCAGTAAAGAACACTATAACGATTCTGCTGTATTGCTGAAGCAGCTTTGTGTAGTGCTTTAGTTTTCATGCTATTCTTTGTAAAAGGAGATGACTGTATGTACGACTTATATGGTGCCATGGTTTGTAAGCTCAATGTATTCCATTGTAGTCAAAATTTGCTTCTGTTATGTTTATATTCTTGCTTAAGTCAGCCAAGCCCTCTTACCGCTGTTCACTCTGGTCCTCTGTTATACAAATCTACTTAATTTTGGCATTTTATCACTTCTCATTTTCTGATTGGGACAACCACCCTGTTCCTGTTATTTCAGGCTTGAGATCTCTGAGGACTTTGACAGGCTTCACGACGGGGCCCAGAATTATGTTTGGTCTTGAAAGGATTTAGTCTTTGTTTTTGCTGTTGATATACTGTTGTAAAAGCTCAAATGGTTTGCTAGAGCTTTATCTGTGTAATGTGACATGGGATTGCATAACTGCTGTTTTTGGCTAAATACTTTTAAGCAGTACAAATGGCTCTTTAAGACCTTTTTAAACTTCCCATCAAGGTTTGTATGGAGATTAAACCGAGCTGTATTATGATAACCTGATAGAGTCCAAGCAGATTCTCTTGACTCAAATTGTAATATTAACAGTGATTTTTACCCTTCTAGATGCTAGAGCGTATGCCACCGGGTCATTCGGTATGATGGAGCGAGGGATGGGCCATATTACATTGTTATAAACTCAATGGAGGAAAGGAGACATTTTAGGATTTGTTGTCCCCTTTAGGGGATATTTGGAAATTAAGCCTGGATGCATCGAGGTGTCTTCAAAGTTTGTTTCATTCTAAATAAAGAAGGGAAAAATCACCATTCAGAGTAACAAATTTATCTCCAGGCATCGAGGTGTCTTCAAAGTTTGTTTCATTCTAAATAAAGAAGGGAAAAATCATCATTCAGTGTAACAAATTTATCTCAAGTATTTTTTTTGTGACACAAAAAACATCGAACTTTGTCGAATACATTTATTCTAAACTATTTTTCGTAAAAAAGTATTTTAGATTTGTATTCGCGTGGCGTATTTACTCATACTATTTGACATTTTCATCTTTTATTTTTTATTTTTTCATTTTTCTCTTTTCCCTCCCCTGGCCATGGCAGAGGGAAGTCGGACTCAGGTAGAGGCTACCCGACAAAGAGGGTTGTGGGAGGTTGGCCCTTCGTCGGGCAAGGGTCGCGTGAGGCTTGCCATTTCTAGATCCAGGGAAGGCAACCCTTATTGGCATCGGGCGAGGGCATTCCTCACCGGATTCGACCGAGGGCCACTCTTGCCTAATGCCAACAAGGGCGGTCTTTGCTTAAATCGGCTTCTTCCGCCATGGTCGGCAGAGAAAAGAGATAAGAAGAAAAAAGAAAAAAGAAAAAGGAAAAACAAAAAGAGGAAAAAAATTTAAGACAAAAATGCTATTGATTATAAAATTTGGGGTAAGTGTGTTACGATTAGCAAAATTTGAGATTTTTTTATTATAAAAAAAAAAAATTGGTATAATTTAGCACTTTTGGTAAAATTCGGGATTTTTTTGTAACTTTTCCGGGTTACCAAAAAATAAATAAGTTTCATCCAAAATTCTAAGTAGACATTATTTGTTGACCATGTATATCTACAATATATCCATGTGTGGAAAAATCTCTATGTGATTGTGAAAAATTAAATTGAGCATTATTTGAATCATGAAACCTCTTCACACGATAAAATGAAATTTGAAGTTTACCTTAAAAAAAAAATATCGTGAGTCAGAGGTTGGTGGTAATGTGACTCTGAAATTATGAGTAACTCTCGTGTTGTGAATGAGAGGCGCAAATTAGTGGACGAGTGAAATCAAGAATTATGCATGGTTATCACATTTTGGATCAGGGAAAAACAGTATGCACTTTCTAGCTACTTTTATTGGCGAGCGATAAGAGTTTAATTACCGCAATATATTTTAACAAAATAATATAAGAAAATCAATGAAACTTTCCTGTTGGTAGGTTGCTTATCATTTTATAGGGCTGTATGAGATTTGACCGTACAAAACCCAAATTTCATAACTCTATTTGTAAATTCATTTTATGTTCGAACAAGCGTGCTTATCATTTTATAAGGTTGACATCAAGCACCCAATTTAATTTAAAGTTTGCAATACGGAGGGAGAAAAGTACACCGTGTCATTTTAATTTGAGTAGCGTCCCATTCTTATTGAATTATAAAATTTTGAGTGTGCTTCTTACATTACAAGAGGACTGATTATCAAATAGATTAATCTGAGTAAGAAATAATGCGCGACACTTATTGTCATAAAAAACTAATAAATTTGTGGAAAGCCTTTTGTGTGGAAAGCCTTCAGGGAAAACCGGAAGAGGAGTACTTTTTCTAAATCACTGAACAAATTGAAAACTAACTTTTTTTTTTAAAAGAAATTTCTATGAAAAATGTTTTTTTATTATGAAGTTTTCAATCAAATAAATGCACCCATTCAAGGACTGGTAGTCTGGTATTTCTTTATTTACAAATAAGGGCGTCTAATCCTAGTCTAAAGAAAGTCCTCTTTTTTCCTCGAAAGGGATGTGAGTGCAACCATTTTTTTTTTTTTGGGGTGGGAAGTAGAAATAGTCAAAAAAAAAAAAAAATGATCTTTAATTAAGAGCTACTCCCGTAACGACGCCGTTGAGGTTCGGGCAGCCATAAAATGTCGTCATCTCCTCCTCTTCCCTTTCCCACATTTCACACCGGAACGCGACACGAGATCGTGCGACCATCGTTCCAGCGCTGCGTCACCTTCCTTCCGAGGTAAGCTCCTCTTCTCTCCATCTCGTCTCGATCCATCGTCGGCGAGGCATGGCCTCCGCTCCGCGTCGATTTTCCTGCGCAGATCCGATCGCCGTCGCCGCCGGCGGCGCATCTCGCGGTCCCTCTTCCTTCGCGGCTCATCTTAGGGCTTCTGGACACCTTTCTCTCGCCGACGATCTGTATGTCCTTACCGGATCTACCGAAATTGCTTAGCAATATCTCGAATCCGTGGCTGTGTCGTCTCGCTTCGATTTCGGCTCGTTTGTCGATGCATTTTCGTTTATAGATCTGATCCGGACCGTTGGACCGGTTGCCGTTTGAATATGCTCGCGTTATTTCCGAGATTGATTCTGTGATTGTTGCTGTGCTTCTGTTGGCGCGGCGGTGCGGACGCGGCGAGCAGGGAAGTGTTATTGTTTGGGGCTGAGCGACAGCGTTTGGGACGATGGGGCTCACGTTCACGAAGCTGTTTAGCCGGCTTTTCGCCAAGAAAGAGATGAGGATTTTGATGGTAGGTCTTGACGCTGCTGGTAAGACCACCATCTTGTACAAGCTCAAGCTCGGAGAAATTGTCACCACCATCCCCACCATTGGTGAGTTCCTGAATGCATGACGTCTAATTTTGTGCGTAGTATTATCGCCTCCTTGATCATGATTGAATCACTGGTTTATGAGACAGTGAAACGAGATCTTGTGTCTGGTTTGTCATGCATCCGGTATTAAGTCTCGAGAGGAATATAAATCCCCTAAATGCATTGGAATGAGCTGTATCGAATGGACCAAGTTTGAATCTTTAATTTGGCTTTGCATTCATTTGATCTGTGCGGCTGCATTGTTGGCCTGCAATGAGCATGAGAGTCATTTAGGGAAGTGCTGTAGAAGAGCAGTTATTTGAATGAATGGATTTGAATTCTTTGAAAGGTAGATGAGATATAGATAAAGCATGAGATTCAATGGACTTGAATCGAATGATGAGTAGATATGACTTTTGTGTTGCTAGTATTGTACCCTTTGCATGTCATCATTCTGTAGTAATCGTACTGATTGTTCATTGAGGTGGCCTCAACTGTCAAGCCTTTGTGGACTCTTCCTTTTGATGCAAAGTAAACATGTTTTACCTAGTCATAATGGAATGAGAGTATAATCTACAGAATAGAGATCTTCTGAAAAATAGGGTGAAGAGATGCTTGGACAGTTGCCTGTCTGTGGAAATTCATGAGATAAGCAAAGTTGAGTACAAAGGCTCTAGAACTATTATTGTCCAGACTATAATCCTCATATTCTAAGAGATTGTTAGGTGGATATCAGAGTACATGCTTGTTGTGGCCTGGTTAATGCTTAACGGTGGTTAATCGGAACAATTTGGAGACTATTTTTGTTTATTTTAATAAACCGTATAGGATAGCTTTTGGGTCATCCTTCTTTTTCTTGCCTATATGTCTAATCAGCTGTTGTATCCCTCGTCATTTGGTGAGCCTTGCCCATGTTGGTTTTTTCATGTTCATAGTGATTAACAGAGCCTTTTTATATTTGTAGGTTTTAATGTAGAGACTGTTGAATACAAGAACATCAGCTTCACAGTTTGGGATGTCGGTGGCCAAGACAAGGTTGCTCTATTTGCCCTCTTGATCTTTGGGTGCGTTTGCTTCAGCTTTCCCAAGGACCTTTCAAACTCCAAAGTCCCTTGGGAAATGCTGTGGTGTTTGGCAAGCCTGTCCAAGTGGCTTTTAGTCAAATGCTGGCTTTGGAAAAGCTGAAAGAAGGACTAGCTTTGGGCTTTCAGCATTTGACCAAATGTTAAAAATAATTTATTTTTTTTCAAAACTACTATCGTAAATTTTTTTTATTTTTTCGGTTTTACTTCTCATTATTCCAAAACTACCCTTAGAGTCGGCAAAGGGTTTAATATTTTTTAATTAAAAAAATGAAATCCAAAAGCCCTTTATAGAAAAGGATTTGCAAATACTCTTTACGCCAAAATAGCTTTGCAAAGAATTTTTTGTCAAATGCAATTTGCATTTCTCTAAAGTCCTTTAGGCCAAAGATATTTGCATTTCCGCAAGGCTCATTTTCAAAGCTGAACCAAACGCAGCCTTATCTTTGTAACTTTGAATGTGCTTGTGTTCACCACTTACATGTAAGTGCAAGCAAGTACAGAAGCAGCAAAACCTGTAGATATTAAAACCCTGTCTCCTAAAGGGGATGATCTTCAGCTCAGCCTTCTTCTGATTAACCTCAACATTCACCCTATGCTGTTAATATAATGTAACTAGAGTTACTTTTCTTCCTTACCCATTCTATTCTTTTTTAGTACTGCTGACTTTCATTGACAACTCCAACCTAGGCATATGTGGCCTTTATTATTGTCGGATATTTACATCAAGTCCAAAACATTAAGCATATGCTCATACCTCATATGTTATGTGTGATCACTGAAATTATTTAAGTGCTGTCCCTATCTTTTTTAGCATAACCAAACCAAGCTTTTCATCATGTAGACTGATGCAGCTTTTAATTTGCTCCAAATCCAGATCCGTCCATTGTGGAGGCACTACTTCCAAAACACACAGGGTTTAATTTTTGTTGTGGATAGCAATGATAGGGATCGAGTTGTTGAGGCAAGAGATGAGTTGCATAGGATGCTGAATGAGGTAGCTCTGCATTTCATTTTGGGCTAATTTAGTGCATCTATAATTCTTTTCATCTACTGAATAGGACTGATTGTGGTGAGAGGCAAAAGGCTTATTCCGACATGAGTAGTGACTATTATTGACATACTTGACATCAAAACATTATAGTTGCTTCTATTGGTTTTACTCGACATCAGTGTCTTTTGCTTCTGGATGCTGATGTTTCATTGAGGAATTTTTACAAGCAGAGTTTTCTTTTTTGCCTTCTGTGCTTGTAGTTGTTAATGATGATCTATTGTTGTTCTTTGGCTTTGTCAACCTCTCCATTGGCACTTTCCTTGTCATTGACAGCATTTCCAGTTGTTTGTTAATGGAAAAAAAAAAAAATCTTTATTCACATTGAGTTTCTCTCTAATTGAAAATTCAAATGGGAACATGTATGCTTTGCAGCTGTTCATTTACTGATCTTTTAAATATATTGCGAAAGTCTTTACACGATGCATGTGCACATTGCTAGACAGCAGGTGTCTTAGATGTTTGTGGAAAAAGAAAAATCTTCCAAATTGCTAGTTTTATTAACATTTAACTTTTCAGGATGAACTGAGAGATGCTGTGTTGCTCGTCTTTGCCAACAAACAAGATCTCCCTAATGCAATGAATGCGGCGGAAATAACTGACAAGCTCGGTCTTCATTCTCTCCGTCAACGTCACTGGTAACAGCTTATCTCTTGATAAAGTGCATAGCTCTTTTATTTTCGGTGAGATTGAATTAAGAAACATGTTCATCTGGATCTTATTCTTTCTGGTGAAAGGGTCTCATGTGATGCGTATATTTTTCAGAAATTTTGGGTCATGGGTGATCCTTCTTATAAGGGATGTCATGGTTTGTCTCAGGTACATCCAGAGCACCTGTGCAACCTCCGGAGAGGGCCTTTATGAGGGTCTGGACTGGCTTTCCAACAATATTGCCAACAAGGTAATTGATAGCCCATGCGTTGATGCAGCCTTTATATCTGCTAAGATTCAATGATCAGTTGGAGTAGAATGGGTGGATTTGTCGCGATCGCTAATTTATTGTGGTGTCCGCATCATGCTTAAGAAAACTGGCCTGGATCAATCTGTTCAATCAATTAGAAATTGGCACCGGGTCAATCCATTAAGTTGACACCATTGAGCCATAAACTGTGCAAAACCACATTGAACAGGTCAAATTCTGTCAAAGTAGCTTCAGTCTGGCACTATCACAATAAAATGAAACTTGAAATTTGCATGCTTAAAGCTCAATGTTATGAGCTGCATTGGTGTGGCAGCTTTTAGTAGTAATGATGACTTAAGTTCCTGTTAGTACACTGCTTTTGTAAATGAAGATGGTTCTAGTAAAGATTTGGTGGCATGTGGTGCTCGAGCTTTGGGGCCATGGATCCTAAGCACGATGTAGAACGTGTTAGCCTAGAGTTCTTTTGTTCTATTTATACCCGTAATAGTTTTGATACTTCAATGAAACGATTGATTTCCTGGGTAAAGTGGCCAGGCCACCGCCTCGAACCCCAGATTATGTTTTACCTATTCTGCTTTTTATAGACATTTACTTCAGTTTTGGCTATTTGATTTCTGATTGGGAAAACAATCCTTCCTCCCTTTTTTCAGGCTTGAGGCTTTCTCAGTATGGCACCAGAAGCACGTGGTTTGTAAGGGATTAGTTTTTGTCTTGTTGTTGGTATACTATTGTAAAAGCTCAATTGTTGCTTCAACTTTATATGTAATGTGACATGGGATTGCATTGCTGCTGTTTTGGCCAACACTCTTAAGCGGTGAAAGTGACTCGCAAGACCTTTCAGATTTCCTGGCAAGGTTGACATGGGGTTAACTGAGCTGTATTAGGATTTTGCAGAAGTTCAAGTGGAAGTTTATTCTCGTGACCTCTTATGATCTACTTTCTTGTTTATCTATTTGAAAACATCCAAAGCCCGCTGCATGTATAAGCTCATTATTATAAAGTTGATTGTGCTACTGCCTTCATCACCATTACAGACAGAATGGCGGTGGAGTTTTGCGACTAGTGGAAGAATATTTCTTTTTGTGTTTGCTGGAAATGTGTCACTGTGCTTGCTAATTTGATAAGTAATCTTTCTGGTTAGATCCGTTGTTAGGTACTCTGTTCAGGAAGTCCCTAGTGGACTTTGTTTGTCGCCCGAAGAAATGCCTAATGTCGATAATGTAGAGGCCATCTCGATGTCATGATTCATGCTGATATGATTTGTGCGTTTATCTAAAGAGAGATATGGCGAGCTGAGGGCATTCATCTCAATTACTGATCGACTACCTAATGTCTCGCTTTGTGGGGTGTATTGTTGGCTTGTTAATCTTTCTTACCACATGATTTTTTAACCTTTTCATGAGGCAAATATTCAGTAGGTATCAGAAGTTTGATGGCATGCAGTGACTGGGCTGCAGACTTGAAATTGATATCGGACTCTCTGTGTACTAACTCATAACTATCACGATCAAATTGTCCTCGAAGCCAATTAAAAGCAAGGGGCAGCTAATTTGTCGCTGAAAAAGGGAGATTAGGTAGAAAGCTCTCTGCTCTCGTGCAGATTATTTAACATCACGAACCGGCCACGACATTTCCTCGTCTTCTATATAAACCGTCGGTAGCTCGGGTCGCTGGACAGTGCTCTCTCTCTCTCCCTCTCTCCCCCTCCTCCCTCCCTCCCTCCTCGAGATGAACAAGAAACCATGCTACCGCACGCAGGATCCTCAAGTGAGAAAAGGACCATGGACTCTTGAAGAGGATCTGATTCTGATGGACTACATAGCCAACCATGGCGAAGGTGTATGGAACTCTCTAGCTAAAGCTGCTGGTAATAGTCTTAAAACTTGCTTCTTATTTACTTTCGGCATTCGCATCATCACCGTATTCATGTTTCTCTTTCTTCAGACCCTTTTGCTCGTGTCGTTTTTTATGATCTCACATATCGATCATGTTAGGTCTTCAACGCACCGGAAAGAGCTGCCGGCTGCGATGGTTGAATTACCTCCGACCCGACGTCCGGAGAGGTAATATCACTCCCGAAGAACAGCTCTTGATCATACACCTGCAATCCATGTGGGGAAACAGGTGACTCCGCATACTCTTTCATAAACGTTTCTTTGTTTTCTGCTAACCTTTCTATATCGGAGAACACGAAGGCATTGAGGGCGTGTGTAATTGATGATTCCGCGTAACTCTTTACATCAAATTCAACTGCGAAAGTATCTCGTAATTATCAGATCGCTTGATTTTCTGACGATGGTGCATGGGAAGAACATCCAAAGCTACCACGCAAAGATGAGAATACAGCGAAAATATCTATGGGCCATCGAACATGTGATTTAGGCACTCATCTAGACAGGCCTATCTTGTATGCTGGGCGATATATAGCAAAATCCATCCTCTCCTTGTTTCTTACCACGCCTTTGGGTACCCCACGTCTGAAATTATATCGAAAGACCTCACGAAAAAGACACGTCCATTCGGGGAAAGAGAATCGTCGGAGATTTGCTTGGTAGGGGCCTCATGAAGTTCAATTACAACACACGGGGGAATTACGGACGTTATTGATGATTGCTAGGCCACTATATAAGCCATGACTTATACCCTACTCTAATAACTTAAACCTTCGAAATAAACGACTCCGCGAGCTCGACTTCATGCGTCGATGTGAATATCTCGAGTTCGGTTCAGCTCACATCCTCATCTTTCTCGTTTATGCGGTCTCTTCTTTACGATGCCGTACCAACGGGCCATGTATATTAAGATTCCTATTAAAGGCCTTCTACAGTCAAAGGGGTTGTTAAGATATATAACGTACGCCTCTTTCTCTTTGAAAATCGGCTTTTGCACCAACAACTCAAAAGTGTCCTCTTTCTCTTTCAATTTTCCCTCTCCATAGCTTTGAAATTCCTCACGCAGAGTTATTGCTAGAACTTGGCAGATGTAAAAGGTTTAAAGGTACGCGTAAAGAGTTTCGATTAGATTTTCATCGAGCGGTGACGCGTGCGGTTTTTTTTTTTTTTTTTTTTTGTAAATAACGACCATCTTTTACCACTTTCAGGTGGTCCGAAATTGCGAAGCATTTGCCGGGGAGGACCGACAACGAAATAAAGAACTACTGGAGGACCAAGATCCAAAAGCACATAATCAAGCAACCGGAAACTGAGATCAACGATCTCGTTAATCCTCCATCATCCGCATGCGCAAGCACAGATCATCGCGCGGTCTCGGCCGCAAATACAATGGAGATCACCGGTTCTCCACCGTCGGATCAAGGCGGCTCCGGCGAGATTATGCTCTCGCCCCCTCCTCCTGCCCAAGAACCGAACGACGGCGCTTGCTGGAGCGTGGAGGATCTCTGGCCCATACAGTCACTAATTAGTGGTACGGGTGATGATGCCCAATACTATTCCGTTTAGGCCTTAATTAGATTATAGATCAGGACCTGATGAACAAAACAAAAGCAATTAAAAGATCCAAAGGGCTCATTTATTGGGTCTTTATGTTGAAGCCAGCTAGGTAGATCTTGTATGTATAGAGAAAACGCCGCAACATATCATATTTCCTATGTGATGTGCTGTATACACTACCATAGCTCTGTGCTAGGTATATTAACTAGCTTGTAGCAGTGGCAACATATCTATTGAAATAAGAACTTAGATAATACAGCTTTTGGTTATTTTATCTGTATAACCAGGTGCCCGAACATTGAACTCGATTAATTCTCACGTGAACATACGTTCCGGTTCCGCTTCGTGTGTGTCGTGTCCGAGGGCAATCATTTTACTCGGAAATCGGACCGAACCGATCTGGACTAACCGGTTCAAGATTGGATATAGGAACCTAGAACCAACCCAAGACCATTTCAATTCCCGATTCCAAATCGGCTCTACTCAGAATTGCCAGTTCTATTCCCTACAAAGCCTCTTTTAGAATTTATTATATATATAATACTTTGCACCAATTAACAATCGACCCACGATTTTCAAGATAAACAAACAGTAACAAAAACGCTTGACCAGTAAATGCTTTTGCAGTGAAATGGTGCAGAATTTACAAGTAAGAATTTCTTGTTTATCTAAAATGTTAAATGAGCGACTTCCTAGATAAAATTCAAAAACTGGACTAAAATCCGCCGGTTTAAGAACCAGCAGTTCTAGATTTGATTGGTTTGATTCCTGGTTCAGATTTATAGGGTAATTTCTCATAGGGGTGAGTGGTTTAAATTCTCTATAAGTTATATTCGAAACTTGAAACCTACTTGCTAGAATATGTTTATCATTTTTTTGAACCCGATACCTATTTTGCATACTTTAGAATTTAGAACATACCCATTACAAATTCTAGGATCTACAAAGGTTCCACGGGATCAAAAAAGTTGTAATCTTATTTGTATTTGTATTAATTTAGTTATAAACATTTTCACATTGATATTAATTTGTCCTAAAACTTTTTATAGTGATCTCAATTCAGTGTATCTAGCTAATTTATGCTAGAAATCGCTAATGTAGATATTGATTGTCCTACGTGACATGACCATGACTGGCGTCAACGTTGACATTTTCAAATAAATTTTTATAACTTTTTGATTTTTTTTTAAAATTTCCTTTCCCTTTTTTTTTTTTGGACGGTGGTCGGTATCGGCGAGGTTATAAGACTATATAGCATACATAATTGTGTCCTTACTTTAATCAACGCAACAAGTGTATGATATTTAGTGGAACCAAGACCAGGTAGCTCTAGACACTTGGAGACCATATGGATGTTTCGTGTCTCTATTATTAATCCTCCTGCACCAATGGTTTCGAGGAGCATTTGTGGGATCGACTTCGAAGATGCCGGCGCCCCCAAGAAAAGCTCAAATGTCTTGTAGCCGAATCTGTCATGCTCCTGCTCGCGGATTGCGACCACATTTCCCTTTTTGTTCGTGAATATCCGAAGGAGATGTCTTGCATCGAAGTACGTGGAGGAAAACCAGAAGAAGAAGAGAAGAAAACGAAGATGTCCACCGATTTGAGCCGCTCGTACGTCCTGCCTTCCTCCACCTACTTCATTTCGGTCACGTGTTTTACATGCGATGAAATCGAGTCCGAAGCATGTGCGAGAGAAGCTGTCGTCGTGTATGGATAAGGAAAGAAAACGTGACAGCGGCGCGGCCATGAAGGCATTTAAAACGTGAATTCTGTGCTTGTGGATGACTTTGATCTTTTAGCTATTTGCCTGCTGCATGATCTCAGCTCAGCCACTTGAAACTTAAGTAGTCAGCATATCTTCCAAGGAATCTCTTTTGGGGTCGGTCCAATTCAGTCGGTATCTCGCTTTATTGGTTTACCGATTTCGGAACGAATATGGTTTTAGGACTAATTCGTACGAAATGGAAACATTTGCAAATGTAGTTGCGGATCCTTGAATCATAGAAGTTGCGAGAGAGGGTAACGAGTTTTCTTAAAATTCGTGTTACAAAATTGATGTGATGGGATCTTGATCGAATGGGCAACGAGACTATTACACATTTCGGTTTCGGCTCGCGTATACTCTTGATGCAATCTCAACAAACCAAGCAGTAATTGTCTTTTAGGCTCCGTTCGTTTCGCGAAAAATAATTTCCGAATTTTCAGGTATTCGTTTAATGGAAAATGAATTCCTTAAGGAAAATATTTTCCATTAAATGAAAAAAGTCTTTTAAATTAAGGGAAAATGTTTTCCACTTTTCCTCACTTTACTTTTTTTATCTCACATCTCTACAAATCATCACTTCTTCCTTCCATTTCTTTTTCTTCTTTTCTTTTTTTGTTCGAATTATTTTTTAATTTTAATTTTCTTTTTTAATTCAAATCATTTTTAATTTCCTTTTTATTTTCTATTTCTTTTTCTTTTTTTGTTCGATTTTAAGCTCGCGCTCTGCACTCTTGATTATCATTTTATTTATTTATTATACCATGCAGTTATACATTACTCAAGCAAATGGCTCTACATGCTTTACTTATTTTTTCTTTTGTTTATTAGAACACAAAAGACGCAGGGGAAGACCACCGGCTGTGGTGGCTCCGCTGGGTAGGCTTCAGTGAACCTTTGTGAGAGAGTTGAGGAGTTCGAAACCTTTGCAAAGCAAAGGCTTTGGCAGAGTTACTTGGTGACTTAAGTGTGCTGCCGGGGGTGGTGGGTCCTCCCGCTTACGTAGCACCTGGGGGTTTACACTTCGGCTACTAGCTGAGGCGGTTCCTCCAGCACCAAAAAAAAAAAAAAAAAAAAAAAGATGCAGGGAAAGAATAGGCCACTCAACTGAAAGATTCTCGTGAGGGCTGTACATGCTTTGCTTCTTTTTAAATCCATACGAACAGTTTTTAAAGTAGATGAGCGTATGACGACAATGAGAAAACAAAGGTATGAAGTAAGTTTGTTTGGATTTAAAGGTAAGTTCATATTTGATGGATTTATAGGATGGTAAACGATGCATGCCTAAGTGGTGAAGTCTTAGAAAATATTTTTCTTACCGAACACCGAAAAATATTTTCCAAAACATTTTTAGATTTTAGCCAAACACCAGAAAATATTGTCATTTTCCTAGAAAATGACTTATGATAAAATATTTTCCGGAAATGCCCATTTTCCGCGAGACAAACGGACCCTTAGTGCAACGTACTAATTCAACGAGAGATGAGAGCATGATTGTCAAGATCTGTTAGAGAATGAGGTTTGGTTTTTAGCTTTTCGGCCACAAGTAGACCTATTAAAATGGATTATTGACTCATTTAATAACTTATATGGGTATTAAATGGGTTAGTTATTTAAATAGTGGGTTGCGAAAGAGTTTTAAACATAATATGGATGTTAAATAGGTCATGAATGAGGTTACAACTTACTTAGACCTAATCTACCTTTATAATTATTTTTCCATTCTTTCTCGTCCTCACTTGATCCCATGCTTGCTCGCTCCACACCTTCACTTACGTTTAGGTATGAGTTTTTGGAGATTGAGTTAAATATGAAAGTATTTCGATAATATGGGTTTGGTCGAATATAAGTCACTAAATTTGCATTGTATGGAAATGAATCGAAATAAATTAAACGTGTCTATTTAGATCATTTGTAATCTTAACCTGATCTATCGATCGACGAGTCTAGCCATAAGGCAATGGAATGACGCATCACAAGACAATCATACTAAGGGGGCCCATATTGAGAGCGTGCGGAGCTGACTCAGTTTCGAGCCTCAGGTCGATCTACGTGCCTGTTGTGAACCGAATGATCTTTACTCCGGTCCATATAAGTCGCACCGGACTGTGTGCTCACGTTTGGAAAAAGCACCTTTCGTAGACAACGTAGGAGGGAAGCCCAATTTGTCGGACCGCCCCCTCCACGCCTGGAGTCGAGGTGCGTTCCCGAATTCTCGGGCCCCCAGAACAGACGACCTTAACACCAGCAGCCCGACGCTTCAAAGTCATGCGGGGGGTGTGATTAAGGCTCACGAGCGCCAAAAGGACTGAACCTTTCTTTCGACTGATTTAGGGTGGGAGGTCAACGCAATAGTTGACCTGACTTCCCAAGTTCTCTAATTTTTTTATTTTCTGGGTCGAATTCCTTCTGTAATCGGAGTGGGTTCTTAGTAAAGTCGTGGGAAGAGATCATGGTCAAAATTTTCGTGAGGCTAAAATTTTATACGTTATATAAAAAAATGGGAAAGAAAGCAATCAAGAAGGGCATTTGGTCTAGTGGTATGATTCTCGCTTTGGGTGCGAGAGGTCCCGAGTTCGATTCTCGGAATGCCCCCCACTCCTCCCCCGCCTTCCTTCCTTTTCCCTTTCTTCTTCTTCTTTTCTATTTTTGGTTCTTCATTTTGAAAAGGCTTCTACATCGAAATTCCATTTCTACCCCCATCTGACATCAGTAAGTTGCCCGATTCGAACTTCCTCCAGAGGCATTTTCGTCCATTAGGGAACAAACGGCCGCGCTCTCTTCGCGTTCATCCTCCTTCCGACAGCACAGCTCCCCTTATCCTATCATCTCCTTCTTCTTCTTCTTCTTTCTCTCTGCTTCAACTCACAGTAAAAATGGCGACCCACGCTCTCTCCACGCTCACCGTCCCCTCCTCCGCCGCTCATCCTTCGCCTCTCTCCGCCCCTCATCATCCCACGCACCCCCTCAACTCCCCACTCCGCTTCCCCCTCCACTCCCCCGCCGCCTCCCCGCTCCGCGCCCGCCGCCTCCGCCCCGTCGCCGCCGTCGACGCCCCGGAGAAGGTCGCTCAGCTCGGCGACGAGATCTCCGGCCTCACCCTCGCCGAGGCCCGCGCCCTCGTCGACCTCCTCCAGGACCGGCTCGGCGTCTCCGCCGCCGCGTTCGCCCCGGCCGCGGCGGTCGCCGCTGCCCCCGGGGGCGGGGGCGCCGAGGCGGCGGCGGCGGTGGAGGAGAAGACGGAGTTCGACGTGGTGATCGAGGACGTGCCGAGCAGCTCGAGGATCGGGGTGATCAAGGCGGTGAGGGCGCTGACGAGCCTGGCGCTGAAGGAGGCGAAGGAGCTGATAGAAGGGCTGCCCAAGAAGTTCAAGGAGGGCGTGTCCAAGGACGAGGCCGAGGAGGCCAAGAAGAAGCTCGAAGAAGCCGGTGCCAAGGTTGCCATTGTCTGATTTTTCCTTCTTTCTTTTTTTCTTTTTCCTTGAAAAGGAATTTTTGTTCTGTTTCTTGTTAATGATATGTGAATTTTACGAAGACGATTGTGCTTGTCCAAAGTTCATCTGTTTTGAGGATTGATGCTTATGAAATCATCATGCGATGTTCTCGTGGAATCGAGATTCGGCTTCGAAATATGCTCGAGCTTCCTCGATGTGAATCGGTGGCCTGGAATCAAGATGAGTCGTCTGCGTTAAGGTTATACTCGAACTCATCTCCCTTGAAAGCTAGTTATCTGGTAAATTAAGTTCTTGCTAAATTGACTTTTGTGTTTCGGTGCTTAATTGAAGTCGTTGAATCTAAGTTGTTGCTCACTTTTGCATAAAATGACTCATTTAGAAATCATTTTCCAAAACAGACAATGACTTATATTGCTTAAAATAATTAATCGGTAGAAAATATTTTCATTATAATTGATATTTTTCATTCATTTATTATTTGTGAATAATATGGACGATGATTTTTAAGAAAATGTTATATAAATCATTCACTTCCTATGAAATATTCGGAGCCTCAATTTAAGTTGTTGAATCTAGCTATCATGAGATTTGACTAAGTTCGGCTCTTGAACTAGCTTAAATGATCAATAGCTAGCGAATAATAATGGAAATTGACTTAAGACTTTGTTCGTTTTGTGAAAAATAAATAATTTAAAGAATTTAAAGAATTTATTTAAAAATAATTGTTTGTATTGTTTGAGATATTTAATTATTGGAAAATATTTTTATCATCAATAATAATTTAGATATAAATATTTTTTTTCATTTTTATAAATGATATAAATGATCATTTTAAAATTATTTTAAATGAATTATCTATTATAGAGGGAGGGAGGGAGGTTTATTAAGTGAAATGGGAAGTCCGAGGACCGTTAGTTTTAGATTTACCAGGTAAAATAGGACGACGCTGGTCAAACAAAGGTCTGCGACATTTGGGGGGAAGTTTTGTAATCTAACTCTTTTGTCCTCACCCCTCATCATTGTCCTAACAGCCGCTACAGGACAGAAACCTCGAGACTCTCTCTTCACGAGTCTTACCTTGTCTCTATTTCAGCAAAAACTTTTACTGCACCGGACGCTTGAATCTCGCTTGAACAAAGCATTTTCACAATAATTGACTATGATTGCCATACTCATTTAGCAATCGATTAAAGAAGATACGCCGCCTTAGACTCACGAATCAAACTCGCCCGACATATCTCAAAAGTTATCCTTAAGGCGACTTTTAACTAATCGATCAAATTTGATGAATTATTTTCTTGTTGGATTGAAGACTTTGAAGAAGAATCGTCGGTAGCATAAGTTCATCTATGTCCTAATTTTGAAAAAGAAAAGAAAAAAATGATATCTTGTACTTTCTAGGATGCACGACTTCTTCATCCTTTCGTATTAAAGATCATTTCTTTTCAAGTGAGGACAATAGTAATGCTCGCCAGATGAAAGAAAAAACACTCACGGTGTCGCTGCTCGGGCATATTCATCGTGGCCCAAGTTCCAATTCCCCGTCCGAAAGGATGGCACAGTGTCCTCTTCTCGAACAGGGAGCAGCTAAAGACAGTGGGTCGAAGAGGAGCCAAAAACAAAGTACCGTGAAATCTCTGACCAGTGACAGTTAAGAACATTTCATCATTTCAGCGTACAACAACGTGAAAGAAGAGTCCCCCCAATGGGCAAATGATCCAAAAAGGATCACAAGCCAAAAAACGACCGGAAACCTTTCGAGCCCACCAATACTGGTCTCTCTTCCATCATGGTCGTCATCTTCTTCTTCTTCTTCTTCGGCGGTTTAATGCATGCACCAGAAAATTCCCCGGACACCAAAGGCGCCATGGATTCTTCGCCTTGCAGTGGTAACCAGATATCGTACGCATTGCTCTTCACGTTCTCCCAGTAACAAAAAAGAGAAACAAAGAAACACAAGGTGGAAAAAATTCGATGGATGAATCAAAATTCCTTTCAACTGCAACTGCCCTTGCTCTGGAACTGATCCCCGGTGAAGGAAACTCTACCGAAGCTCAGATGAGCCACCTCGTACAAGTCCAGGTCCAGCCACGCCGACCTTTCGGCCTCCACCCCGTCGCCGAAGACCTCCTCGAACCCGAACCCGTACACCGACTCCCGCATCCCTTCCTCCGCTATCCTCTCCCTCTCGCTCGACCCTCCTCCCCCTCCCGCCGCTCTCCCGCACTTCCGCTTCTTCTTCGCCTTCGCGGCCGCGCCCTTCCTCCGCGCCAGGCACCTCCGCCCGACCATGTACGGCACCCGGACGAGCGCGAGCGCCAGCAGGTTCACCACCGCGCAGGGGCAGCAGCAGCACACCGCCACGCAGTCCGCGACCACGCCGGCCGTGCACGACCGGCACCGCTGGCCGGAGCACTCGATCGGGTCTCCCCCGGCGGATCCTCCGCCTCCGCCGCCGCCGCCATCACCCTCGTCGTCGGCGAACCTGCTCCTCCTGCTGCAACCGCCGCTCTTCGTCGCCGCCGCGGCAGCCCCGGCGCGGTTGCCCGGCGCGTCTCGCTGCCGCCGCCGATCTTCCATTTCCCCGACCCGACCCGATTTCTCTCTTTCTCTCTCTTCAATGTCGTCGTCGCCGTGGGAACTCCTGCAATGGGAATCGGCTGAGCAAGAGAGAGAGAGACGGGAAGCGTGAATCGTATGTGTAACTGTCTTTGGCAAGCAGTGTACGCATGGGAAAATGGAGTTTTCTTTCTTCTTTTTTTAACTTGTATTTTTGGCAAATGGCCAAAGAGGGGTCACGCAATAAATGGCGAGAAACCCCGCGGCCACGCGCGACACGCACGAGTAGAAGTTGCCCGGCGCGTGTACCGAGGAGCGGGAGTGAGAGTCGCGGCCCCGATTTTCTCGCCCAGTAATTACCGATGGAGCTACTGTGAAGTAAGGGATTAGCATAAACAATGGAATAGCTCAAAGTGAGATATCAATACAAAAACCAACGAAGATATATAAAGCGATTAATTTTATCTAAGAAAGGTAAATCACGTTCTTTCAACTTTTGCATGACGAGTCTTAATTGCCAGGTTCCAAATGGGCGAGTTCAGCACCAGAAGTGGAAACTCATTTGCGCACCATTGGTTTCGGGATTTTGAAAATTTGGCATCAGATCTATTGAACAGGAAACTAGGCCTACTTTTATGGCTGGTTTGGTTTGGTTACGCTGAATGACAATACCTTAAAAGTCACAAAGAAGGTTTGTGGTTTTCGATGCGATGTCCAACCGAGTTATGATAATGTTTCACTCAAGTCATACGTTATCAATGTATTGAACATCTAACATATTATTATTTCGTCAAGGTAAATATTTTGGGCAATTCCCGAAAAAAGGAGGGAGCTCTCTCTCTCCTGTTTTTGTGTTTTTTTTTTTTTTTTTTTTGAAGAGAGAGAGAGAGCGCACACGAGAGAAAAAGGCCTACACTTGGAAGTGAAAATGCGACCGACATAAGTGCAGGGGGAGACAGTCAGTAAAACCTGAGCAATGAGCTAATGGCTCACACGCGTGACTTTAATGTTTCTCACCTGAAATTTCGAATCTTTCACTATCCATGTCCCCCTCCTGCCTCAACTCCCACCCATTTTTTTCTTGCCATCGAAATTGAGTTTTCACAGAACGGCCCTCTCAAAACTCTTCTTTTCTGATTTCCAACCCACTTTTGCCTCCCCAGCTAAGCTAGCTAGTAATTTTCATTGCGGTGACGGGGCGATGTCCTTTCCCTTCTCCATGTGATCGATGGCTGCATGTACATCGAATCCAAATCGAATTTGGGATCATGTGGCGAACCACTTCCCCACCCCCACTTGATGTTCTTATGCTCCCTCGTAGAGGTGAGCGCAATAAATGAGATACTCACATGTGCTATTTTTGTTCGCTGTGTGACGAACAAAGAGATATTATAAACACTGTGTAGCTGTGGGGTCGTTTTCATGAGACCATTCTACTCCGCATATATAGATAAGGAAACCGGCCGATCATGTGAAGAAGCTGTCGGAGCGAACGCGAGAGAAACCCGCAATGCACAAAGCATCGATTTTTCAGTAGAGTACTCGACTGAAAGATCGAATCGAGTGTTTTTTTTTTTTTTGTCAATATGAAGATATACATATACATATATATATGCTGAATCGACAAAGGGCCTAGTCCCTTTGACCGGACAAAAGGGGGTTGGAGAAGATGATGTGTTCACATGGGGATCAGATGGTACAACTAGCCGAATACTAATCTCCCCAGCTAAGATCGGGCCTTATGTCCCCCTAGCCCTTAAATTAAAATTGTAAATACGACCCCTAACCCACATTATTCTATCTAATAAACTAAACTACCATATCCTATATTATTCTTCAAAAGCTATTCCCTGGACCAGGAGCTCAGTTTAATTCAGGAAATTTTAATGCCTAAAGCACAAACAATCCCTCTCTGTGGGCAGGCCCATTAGAAGAAAGGCGGCACGGAGACGGGGCCCACCATGAAAAGCCGCTGTCGGGCCAGAGCATTTCATTAGCCCACATGGAATCGATCCCTCACCAAACTCGGATAATCTTATTTGAGTCGTTTTGTATGGAAGTCGTTGTCGATCGTTCGCTGGCTCGGTAGATGAGTGAGGCCGCGCGACCATCGCGCCGCCCGGCGAGGTCGCGCTGCCCGGCGAGGATTCGCCGGGATGCCGAAACGGCCCCATGAACGACTTAACGAGATCCTGTGCAATCAATACGAGCATTTTACCGGGCTATTGCCTCGTGGGTTACGGTGCCCTTACAGTGAAAGATCGCTTCGATACGTGAAGCGATTCCTCAGTTGAATGGGCCCACAGGGGGGCCCCCAGACGTTGCTACGGGGGACGCCTAAAGTGGGATGAACGGGTGATTTACATCCCGTGCGGGGTGATGATGGTGCCTATGCTCGAAGCCTTCGACATGCAGTTCGATGGCCAATATGTTGATCGCGGGTTCCGAAGGAAGAGGACGTGATGAAATGAATAGAAATGCATTCGGTGCTGACTCCTTTACAGGTGGAAAGAGACCCAGTGCAGAGAAAGGAATGACCTTGGGAGCGAGCGAGCGAGCGAGCGAATGAGATCGGACGTACCTCGGAGAGGGACAGAGAGACGACTGGATGCGAGCGATGAATGCAAAGTCTCGTCTCCCGAGGAAGCAAAAGAAGGCGCTTCCAATCCGCGTCTGCTCCGGCGATGCTTGGACAAGAAGCCTCCGGTTTTTACAGTGAACTGTGCAGTGTGCGCCGAAGTGTATATATGATGTGGGGAGGAGCGAGAAAGGGAGAGAGAGAGAGAGAGAGAGATCTCCGTTCGCAGAAAACGAAGACGATGCTAATGGTCGATCTGATCTGAGCAAAGCGAAACGATGCTATTTCTAGTACCACTCCTTCTTGCCCTTCTCTCTCTCTCTCTCTCTCTCTCTCTCTCTCTCCGCGACTGAATAAATTATGATTCAAGAACCAAGACCAAAAGGAAGAGCCCCACGCATATGATGTCAGGGGAGCATCTTCATCTCGGAACAATGAATATTCAATTGAATATTGTAATGAATATCATGAGAGTCAGAGGGCGGTCCAAGCTTCTTTTTTTTCTTTTTCTTTTTCCTTCTCCTTTTGCTGAGTCCCGATGACAGCGAATATAGGAAATATGTTTTCTCATTCTTCTCCTTCTTCGACGGGAGCTGCTCCTCCCACCGCCGCCGCATCCGCCTCGCACGTGAGAGGCGGAAGGCACGCGCCACCACCTTTCGTTCTTCACTGCCGTTGCTTGAAAAGCAAGGTTTTGGGCGGGTGCCCAAAGCGCCGCTGCTCTGCCCTGCTCTGCTCGTGCTGGCGCTGCGATTTGTTTTCTATTTGATGGCTCCTTGATGCGGTAAACTGTACTTTTTTTGCTATTGAAATGTGGTTCAGCTCTGAGAAAGGATTCGGTTTGTCAAACACGTGGGTCGAGTCGGAAATTC
Organism: Eucalyptus cloeziana; assembly: GCA_014182715.1. NCBI lineage: Eukaryota > Viridiplantae > Streptophyta > Magnoliopsida > Myrtales > Myrtaceae > Eucalyptus > Eucalyptus cloeziana. The sequence continues at coordinate 23,004,490 of CM024642.1, forward strand.
CGACCCAGTGAAAATTTGGGGATACATGCTTGACCCCGACCCGAGACCCATTTTGAGCAATTTATGTTCTTAAAAAATTGTGATTTTTGAAGAGCGAACTAGCTTATCGAGTTTACGAGAGAAATCGGATTATGGATAAAGGCATTAAAATGATAGTATAAGTCCGGTCAGGGCCGCTCATGAAATGGGTTTAGATTAAGTATAGACAGATTCCAAGCTATTCATAAGTCATTTAAATATGTTTCAAGTTTCCTTATCAATTGCATTCGAATTTGAGACATTAATCATATTGTTCATAGGCACAAAATGCGATCTTTGATTAATACAGTGTCATTAACTCATATCATATTCCTAAATCGAAGTCGAAGTGAAAAATCTCTCTACGCTAGCAGAAAAATCAACTCAAAACGGTCTAAAAGGCTTCATTATTCTCCACGCTTCATTGTTCATTTTCGCATCCATGTCTCATCCCCTCTTCCTCGTGGAGATAAATAAGCAAACACTAGCTGAACCAACGAGAGTGACCCTTGAATCAAAGTGTAACAATCGTGGGTTACAGTCCTGAGGTTTCCCATACACTAAGGACAATGTTCTATCTAAGAAGACCAAAATAGTCTCCTAAGATTTCTATTAGATTTCTAGGGACGGGAAATATGGTAAATGTATCGAGTTCTATAGTATTCTCGGCATATATGCTGATAATCAGTAGATTGTGAGATGTGATATCCACGGTTAGATTAAAATGCGATTTATAGTTGCAATGAGAGAGATTCTTATATAAATAGGGATGCTCTCTCCTCATTTGCATCTATCCAAATACTCGATAAATCGGATGTATTTTCTCTTAGACCTTTTTTCTCTAGCTTGACGCCTAAGTTGCCGCATGATTCCGATCCCAAATAATTAGATGATGACAAATGTCTGCGGCTGCAAAACCATTGATTTCTTCGAATTTCTATGGCGAAGGAGTCTTGCTTTCTCCTTCAACCCCTAAAACCACCAAGTCATCTCTTCATTCGCAAATTTTAAGCAATAGAAAGCATTGTCTCCTAAAGTTTTTCTCTTTAAACACTTTCTCTTTTTGTTCCAAATAAACGAGCAATTGATCTTAGGAAAATGCTTAAAGTCTAAGTCACCACATGATTTTGATCCCAAACAATTGATTTGTGATACATGTCTACAGCAACAGAACCATTAATTCCTTTGAATTTCTATGGTGAACGAGTCTCTGCTCTATTCTCCAACTCTTAAAACCACCAACTTGTCTCTTCATTTGCAAATTTTGAGAAAAAATTCCAGCCACTCATCCGTCTTCAACAACGACATGCCCAATTTTGAGCGCTTGAAATCAGTGCAATCCTAGGCTCTGGCCGCGCTTCTCTTCACTTCTTCGATAATCCCACAAGTCGAAGTTGCTGATGCTCCGAGTCTGCCACTATAATCCAAGCACAACCCACGAAACCAAGCCCCTCGGATTCTTTGCTGTTTGCACAAAACCTGCTCCCGCTAGCACGCGGTTAAGATGGGGAAAGTGGAGAGAGTGAGGTTTTGCAAAGGATGGACTTGCCCTTAGCTCATTGCGATCGACAGTTGATGGGCCACCGTGATTATCTCAACGGCCCATACCTCATTGCGATCTCTCGAATCATAGAGAGAAAAGAGGAGGAATGAATCAGACCTATTTTCTTAATTTGGCTTGAAAGTAGTTTGTTACTTAGCCCGCTACAACCCATGTTTTTTTTTCCTTTTTTTTTTAATCCATTTTGACCCATATTAAGTTTAAACTGACTAATCTCCATAAATATAATATGTGTTTGTGACTTATTTTGACAATCCTAAAAATAGAGGTGTCACATGGATCCAAAACTCATTCTTTAACTCATTTATCAGGTTATAATTGAGTTGGCTAAAATGTTAGAAATAAGTTCAAATGGATCCGAAAAATAAATGGCTAAGTATAAATGTGTCTAAATGGGTTGGGAACAAAGCCATCTCCACCCCTTTTTCATTGCAACATATTACCCATTAAAAACTGGCCGCCTCATCCTCCTCTCCTCAGGATTGAGCTTTGCCAATGGTAGTTGCAGCACTATATGACGAGTCATGTTGAAGACGATCGAAATTTCACAAGGTCGAACTTTTCTCATGAGAAATTGCAATATGGGTGATTGGATTTTGTAAGATAATTGATCGATTATCATGAATCTAGAGAAGAAAAGGATGGAACCTTTGAAGAGCTATGTGGAAATCGGAGCTTCTTTTCTTTTCCCGCCTCCCCGATCCCCTTGCTCTAGCGAGGCTTCAAGGGGAGAAGAGGAGATTGATGGTGTTGGCGGTGCCATTGGAGGTGCGGTGGCGGAGAGGTTTCGAAAGATGGCAGTGGCAATTGAGAGACGGAGGCAAGGAGCCGGTGAGGATGATGATATACCAAATGGTTCCACGCTTGCCTGGATGCGTAGGACTCCATAGATCTATCGAGAAGCCAGCGAAGAATCAGAGAGAGATAGAGAGGTGCTATGTGGATGGAGATGACGTTTTTGATTTGGAGAAGATGAAACCCCACTTAGGCCTAGGATGAGGTCAAATGAGCTTTCAATTGGCTTTGAATTCGGGAAGAGAGGAGAGGGAGAAAATGGAGACACGATATTCACAATATATTCGGCTCAAGGTGTTGCTTTTAATTTTATTCAATCATTTTTAAAGTTCATTTTTTTTATCATCCCAACGTTATTCACAATATTTGAGACTTTGGGCCAGGACCTAGAGTCTCGAGCCCAATTTCGAGGAATCTAGGCTCGTGATCTGGGGATCAGGTTCTAATCTCAATAGACCCGGGCTCGGGTGTTAAGGACTTGGACATAGAGCACTGAGGTCCCATACCCGGACTCCATGGACCTAGGCCAAGGTGTCAAGGACTCGAGTACAGGCATTAGGCTCTTGGGCGCAGGCACAAGGGACTCAAATGAGGGCACCATGAACCCTGGCCCAACCTTGGCCCTAGGCATCAGGGAGTCAAAGCAACAAAGTCTTAAGCCCGACATTTGTAGACCCGAGCCAAACTTAATTGACCATTATTCAAAGGCAACAATTCGAATAGAAAAATTGCTAAGAATTGAATTTCGGCTAGGGTCAATTTTGGTATGGGTCGCCAAAATCCTTTTATATAAAAATGGGTCAATTTAGATTAAATCATTTTCATCTCGTCTCAAACTTGACCCTACCAACCTGTTTGACCGGCCTACCTTGGAAAGGACATTAAAAGAAAAAGAATTCGATGAGAAGGCCCAGAGTGTTAGGGTTATATATAGTACGTTTGAGAAGGCTTTTGGGGAAAGTCTTTGGGGAAATACAAAAGCTATTGAATTAAATGAGTTTTCCAAAATGCAACTTGTGTTTAATAAATTATATTGTAAAAGTTCATTGAAAAGTACCTTTGAGCAAAATAGTATTTTGAGAAATTATACTTGTAAAAGACTTTTGTTATTGAAAAAAAGAAAAAGAATAGTTGGTTGGCCAAGGACAAGCAATCGCCAACGAGGACAAGGCGGTTTGGTGAAGGGCAAGCGATTCGGTGCAAGCGGTCTGGCTAAGGTCACGCAACCCTTTGGCAAGCATTGCGGCGACCTTGTGATCTAGGTCGCGCGACCCTTTGGCGAGGCGCGACTAGATTTGTGACCAAACGGGTCGCGTGACCCTAAGGGTCACAACCTCCGCGGTGACCTCATGATTTGGGTCGCATGGTCCCGGCAACCTTTGCTCGAAGGTCGCGGCGAGGCAGGTCGCGCGACCCTTGTCGACAACTACTTTCCTTTTGTCGGTGACTACTCATGGAGAAGAAGAAGATGAATAGTCACCAAGGGCAAAAAGGGAAAACTAACAAGGATAATTTGGGAAGAAATTTTATTTATTTACCCCTTAGCTCAGCATGCTGAGAAGGCTAAAAGCTCAAGGCAGCCCCTAACCTGCCTTAGGTTTTCAACCTTGTGAAGGCTGATATTTCCCAAATGAGGTTCAAAAAAAAAAAAATTACCAAACACCCTCTCTTGGGCTCAAGGGGCTTTAGGTGTTCAAAGTGCCATCTAAAGGCCACTCCCAAACACACTCGTAGACGAATGCCCCGTTTGGTTCAGTTTTCCCGAGAGGCTTTGAGCTCCCAAAGTCCCTTGGGAAAAATTTAAGGGTGTTTAGTTTAGCATTTGAAGGCTCATTGGCAAAATGCTTGCCTTTGAAATGCTGAAAGCTTAAAGCAGGTGGGGACTTGCTTTGGGCATTTCAACATTTTTGGCATGCTGGTCAAGAGATTAATGAATTTTTGTTGATTGCCTATTTTACCCTCAAAATTTTATTAAAAGTCCAATTTTACCCAATACAAAATAAAACCTTAACTCTTTCAAGGCTTTCCTTTGTTCTCACGTGACGCTCTCTTCCTCGTCTCTCTCTCCCCGCAACTCGACAGCTCTCTTGTTCGTCTCTCTCTCTCTCCCTGGAACTTGCACCACTCCATCACGCGACGAGCGAGCAAATCCGAGATTTGGATCTTCTACCCTCTTGACGAGCAAGCGAATCTGAGATCTGAGGTTGGTTTTGCTTCTCTTTGATTCGTTTGCTTTTGTTTCAAGTTGGTTGGTGTTGATTCATCGTTTGTTTGAATGGTCATTAGTCTATTGTTATGTTCCGCATGCCTTTGTTGCGGATTTGTTGTGAGATTTGTTATGTTCCCGGCGGCGGCCCGTTAGGAGGTGGTTCTGCTGTGACGCGTGTGGGGTTTTCGGTTAGAGCTCTCAGCTTTTGGCTAAAGTTGGTGGGTTTCGAGATGGGTTTCTCTTTTTTTTGGCTTTTTCTGTTCTGGGTCTGCATTAGGGTAGGTTGGGTTGCAGTGTTGTGGCTTTGCTGAATTTGGGTAGTGTGGGTGCGGCGAAGGGAATGTGCGGTCATTGCAATTGGTTGCGGTTGTGGAGTTCGTTCTATAGGGATGCGAATCGTTGGCGATGAGGTTGATGTCATCTTGATGGCAACACACGCTGTGGAATTTGGGTGGAGTATGCGAAATGGGGGTTTGGTTGAGTAGTGTTTTAGCTTGAGGAAGCTAGTTGGTGATGAGACGAAGCTTGAGCGGATCAATTGTTCCCTTTGTGCTCGGTGATCTAGTTTGGTTGAAGTTTTTTCTAATGTGTGTGCTAAATGGTTTGATGATAGTCATAAGGTGGATGTTGTAAGACAAATGAGGTTATTGGGAGGGATGATATGGCAGTGATCTGTCTTTTGTTTATGCATTGCTCCGATGGGTTTATTTTTTGTTTTTAAGTAAGAGTCCCTTCTATGTGCACATTTCCTTTAGTTCACATGCTCTAAGTTGTCATTGGATTGAGGTAGTTGCCCTAAAACATTTAATGTTCAATAGGTAAAACTATTAAATGTTCATGAGCTTGGTCTTACTTCACCATCCAATACACATTAGTGACAAACAAGGCACTCACTTGCCATGTAGTTTCTTAATTATTTGGATGACCTAGTGTTATTGCTGAAAGCCAATTGTAATCAAGGATTTTTTATGCAAGTATAATGTTTTTGCGTGTTCTTATTTTTTCTTAATGTTAGTTTTCTTTTCTTTAAGTGAATATCTTCTAGTTTTTGAATAAGAGAGGGCCTAAGTGGTTGATCTTGTTTGTTTGTGTCTCTTAAATTTGTTTATGTCACTTTACTAGTAGATGAGTTCATCAAAGAAAAATGCATTTTGGAGCTCAAAAGATGTAGAAATCTTTTGTAAGTTGTGCATCGAACAAATTGAAAAAAGCAAATCGTCCCGCAAACAACAAAAGAGATGGATGGACAGTCATAGTTAGTAAGTTTGAGGAGCTAACGGGCAAAAAGTATGATAAACAAAAAATGAAGAGTAAGTGAGATAATTTCAAGGAAGAATGGAAAAGATGGAGATCATTGCTTTACAATGAAATTGGATTAGGATGAGATTCAAGGAAGAAAATCCTTGATGCGAATGACAAATGGTGGGAGAGTAAAATTCAGGTTTTTCTCACTTCTTTTTTTACTTTTATGTTAAGCTCACCTTTAATGATATAACTTATGTAAATGCTTTATTATAACAAACTAATCCAAAGTTTAAGGCTTTTATGATGAAAGACATACATCATGATCTTGAAGTAAAGTTAGATATGTGTTTAAAGATACAGTTGCTACTAGAGGAATCACATGGAATCCTACACAAGGTTTATGTGTTGATAATGATGTGGAGACCACACAACCTGGTATTGATGATGTTGTAGGGTCTACTGATGAAAACTTGGATGATCATGTGGATGAAACCGTTGTTGAACCAATTTGAACTCAAACTCGTAAGAGAGTTGCACGGAATTAAAAAATGTAAGCTCGAGGAAAGAAAGATAAGAAATTGAGCACAAGAGAAGAGTTCGGAATACAAATTAACAGGCTACTTACAATTGTTGAGAGTAAGAGCACTACCAGTGCTGCATCCAAAGCAACCAGTTTAGTCGGTCTTTATGAGGACCTCATAGAGATATTTGATTCCATACCTGAGATTGTGGAAGACAAAGACTTATACTCTTTTGCAATTTCTCATTTAAAGGAAAATATAGACAATAGGCAAGTTTTCATGAGTTTAAAGGATGATGCAAAAAAAGTAAAGTATCTCAAATATGAGTTGAGAAAATAATTAAGTTTTTGTAGATAGAATGTTAGCATCTTATTGTTTTCATGTTTGAAGTTTAGTCATTTCACTTTGTTTCTATTTATGGATCTTTATTTGCAGTTATTGTGAACCTAATTTCAATTAATGTTTGATGTTATAATTGTTTTCATTTGGTGTTCTCTTAATGTGATAGTTTGCATATATGCGATGGTTAATACATTGTTTCTATTTATATTTTGTTACTTGAAGCAGTTATGGATGATTCACATACAAGGGAAAATCATAAGCAAGAGGAAAATGAATTATGGGATCTTATCTCGGTCACTCAAGCTACAATTCTTTATCAAGCGACCAACCTTTGCAAACAACCTTGCATGATATCAACATATACAGGTTATGTATGGTTAAAAAAGTTGATTGGCGAAGATACTAATCCGAGAATGTGTTCCAATATGTTTAGAATGCATAAGATTGTATTTAACAATTTAACGCATGATTTAGTAACACGTTATGGCTTTCAAGGATCTAGAAATACCGATATTAGAGAAATGGTTTGTATGTTTCTTCATATTCTAGGACATGGTATAGGTAATAGATTAGCACAATAGCGTTTTCAATGCGTCGGGGAAACCATAAGTAGGCACTTCGGCTTAGTTTTAGATAAAATATGTGATATGGGAAAAAATTTGATCCAACCAACTGATCCACAATATAGAAAAGTTCCAAAGAAGATCAAGAAAGATCGACGATTTTATCCATATTTTAAGGATTGTATTAGAGCTATTGATGGTACACATATTCCAGCGGTTGTACCTACGTTTGATCAAATTCATTTTATTGGTCGAAAATGAACAACTCAAAACGTGTTTAGCCATATGTAATTTTAATATGGAATTTCTCTATGTTTGGGCCGGTTGGGAGAGACAAGCTTATGATACCCGTATCTTTTATGAAGCTATTGGAAGACGTGACACACATTTTCCCCATCCTCTTCCAGGTATGTTGTTCAATGGTTTAGATACATCCATAAATCTAAATAGCATATGTTGATTAAATTTACAATATATTTATATAGATAAATATTATTTAGTAGATGCTGGATATCCAAATCTGACTGGTTATTTGGGACCATATATAGAAGTGAGATATCGTTTGCCATAGTTTCGAGGAGGTCCTTCACCTACGGGATATCGAGAAGTGTTCAACCATGTCCATTCTTCGCTACGCTCGACAATTGAGTGAGCCTTTGGTGTATTAAAACAAAAGTGGGGGATTTTAACTCATATGACAAGTTATCCATATGAAAAGTAAGTGCAAATTGTCATAGCGGCAATGACTTTGCACAATTATATATGGAGAACTAACGTGACTGATACGGATTTTGAATAGGCAGAATTGGATCCCAATTATGAATATTCGGTTGATCATGATGATGCAAATGAAGGGGTGGGTGCTTCAAATTTGTATGCATCTTCGGGCATGGCAGGTTTACGTGATAAAATAGCCATAAGTTTACAAAGTCGTTGAGGTTTGTGTATTTCTTTTTTCCGGAGGTTTACTATCATGAAATGACTATTTCTAGTTAAATTTGTATAAGAGGAACTTGGTTTTATTTTTCTTAATGAGAACCTCCCTTTTTATATGCGGTGTTTACTAAAAAAATTAGCATCCACTATCGGTCGCTTCACCATCCACCGAATAAGTTCACCTTTTTTTTTTTTTTATCTATATCATTTTTATCTTCTGACAATCAACAGCTCAACTTTTATCAATACACTATAATGATCATTAATTAACGAAGATGATTAATACTACAATAATTAAAAAATAATTATTCAAAGTTAAAAGCAAACTTAAAAGAACCCTAGGTCAAAAGTTGAGTTTTACATCTAATTTATAATCAAATTCTTTTAATATAATTTTAAAATAAATTTACTAATATGTATCTTTTACATTACTCTTAACATGAAAATGTAAAATGTTATATAGTTATTGTTTCATTTTTGCAATTTTAAAAATACTAAAACTAAAAACTTAATTTGGCCACACCAAAGAAAGCTTTTCAAATATATGTTCAAACAGCGCTTTATATTTTCTTAAAGACTTTTCAAGAATAGTTTTACCAAATACCTTACATTTCCTCAAAGTTCTTTGGATTAAAGACATTCTTTGGAAAAGTTCTTCCAAATCTTTGCCGAACCAGGAAATAAGCCCCATCCGACCCTATGCCGGCCCATCCATTGAACACATGTAGGCGACAATGGGCCTGTGTGAGATTTCGGAGCCTGCGGTTCCAACCCAACAGAGGCCCCAAGTTTCGTCTATAAATTGTCGATCCCATCATCGCTTCCAGTAACACAAGTCGCAACAAGAAGCCCTAGGTGCCTGCGTTGGCAGCCGCCCCGCCGTGTCTTCCCTCTCCCTTCTTTCTGTGTCTGCTGCCTGCTGCATAATTTCCGTTCTTTCTTTCTTTCTCTCTTTCGGGGATCGTCGTTGTTTCGTTTCACCAAGCGTCGGTGTTTTTAAGGTTTTGCTCCTTCGTGGGCGGTTCTTGTTTTTTTGGGTCGTGTCGTGGGGGCGAAGATGAAGAGTGCTTTTTTCTGACACCTCTTGTATGAGAGGAGCTCCCGAAAATGGAGTTCTTCGCTGAGCACAGACAGCAACTCTCTGAGCCCCGACCAAAATCACGTCACATTTCGTTTTTTTTTTTTCCTTTTGTTTTGCTTGGAAGCATTTTACCAACAGCTCCCACGGCTTAACATCACCATTTCGATTTTTCTACGTTTAATCTTTTTGCTCCTCTTTCTTTTCCTGCGAAGTCGCGATGCTTTCTGTATAGTTCCGTCTAATTTCATTGGATAACGAACGAATTAAGAACAGCTGCGATCTCAATGGACAAACAAAACCTTGGCCTGCAGAGTTTCGCCTTAAAGGGAGAGACTGTGAACTCAATGATTTCCATTTGTGTAATTACATCTGGGACTCGATGTTGGTTCGATGGCCATTTGATTTTTCGAGTGTTTTTCGTGCTTCCCTCTTGCTCGACGCACTTTCAAAACTCGATTTCAACGCGTTTCTTGATTTTGATCGTCGTTAAGACGGTGGAAATGTATAGTGGGTCGTTCTTTTCTTGGCGTTGCGTTCCAGATTCAATGCAGAGTCTTTTCATCTCTTAACGGCAAAATTCATATTCGTCTGCATCGTTCTCAGCCTTTACATGGACAGGACATGGCTAACAGAGCGACATTGCAAAAGGAACCTAAATCAGATCGTGCTCGACTCATCGTAACATGGCCGTAGTGTTCTCGACATGAGGCAAGAAAGCTTCCGGTTTGACAATTCGAACCTCGGCCGCGGTCGGGCGGACGATTCGCCGCCGCCAACTCCCCCGCAGATCTTATCGACCGGCATCCCCATTTCCCCTGCCAGCCTCGCCGCGTCATCTTCCCCGCCGATCACTCGATCGAAGCAGATGTACCTCCCCGATGCGGTGTTGATCATCGCCTCAAACACGCACACGTGTGCATCCGCCAGCCTTGTCACGTCCACCGTCGCTAGTATCCCGTCCGAGTACATTTCACTGGCCCCTGAAATCGAGCCGAAAACAAAAACCCTTCAGCTTGAGATGAATGAACTGAGAATTTACGAACCGCATTGCAACACATGAGCTGTTAAAATTGGAGGGCATGTGGCGTACCCTTAAGATATGCAATTGTGGCTGTTGGATTTCTGCTGATGAATTGAGGACCAGTGATGAGAGCAGGGCAGATTGTGGCCAGCTTAAGTCCCCTTTCTTCGGCAATCTTCCATGCAACTTTCTCAGCCTTGAGCTTGCCCAGTGCATACCATAGCTGCAATAACGAGATCATTGACGTTCTCCTCTCCCGGAAGAAGGGTTTTTTTCAGGAAAAATATGTTACTGTCTAGCACTAGCGATACCTTCTTGTTCGTGCACACGGTCTCGTCGCTCCAGCAATCAGGGCTGATTACGTTGGAGAGGTGATTCCGCGCAGTGTCTCGCCACACGCAAGCCAGGAGCGACGATGTGAGGACGCACCTTCTCACCGACGGTGTCCTCGCGCACGCCTCCATCACGCTCTCACTCGCCTTCACTTCTATCTGCGCCATCGCTTTCTGCAATGACAACAAGAACAGTGGTTTGGCATCAGACTTTAGAGTCTGGCTGGGGGTTATAATCGAATGTCGAGCTAAAAACTCGCGAGTCCACGGGATTATTAGCCAAGAGGAAGTTGAGATTGAACGAAGGAGCAGGAGACCATGACCTTGCTCGAATGAAAACCAGATCAGTCCACATCGGTCAATTACCATGAAAACCACAATTAGCAGCAAGCACGAAAACCGGATCAGTCCACATCGGTCAATTACCATGCAAAACCACAATTGTCAGCAAGCACACGACTTTACTCAGATGAGTACGAACAACTACTCGAGAAAATTGACTAGATATCTAAATGTTACTGAACAATAAGGAAAGACGAGATCACATCCGAATTTCCATCTTTCAGATGATTGTCAGCACGACTTTACTCAAATGCGTACGAGCAACTATTTGAGAAAATTGACTAGATATCTAAATGTTATTGAATAATAAGGAGAGATAGGATCACATCTGAATTTCCATCCGTGAGATGATTGTCAGCAAGCACGACTTTACTCAGATACGTACCAGCAACTACTCAAGAAAATTGACTAGATATCTAAATGTTCCTGAACAATAAGGAAAGATAGGATCACATCCGAATTTCTATCCGTGAGCTGACGGATTCTGGAACTTGAGTCAGATTTCAACCTAACCCATCCATTTCTCTTCCCTTTTTCAGATGTTGGAAGGTCGCGGAAATCATACCGAATCACGACCACATTCTAGAAGTTATCGAGTGCTGATTGAAACCATGATTGAAACCAAACTACGCTGGGGTCGATCCTCTTCTTCAAGTCTTCCAAAGGTAGGCGGAGACAGAGACCTTTATAAGTAGCACACTTGCCTTTAATGCGACATCGATGCGAGTAATGGGATGACAAGGACCGAGACTCTCGTTTAACTCCGGCCAACCCAACATGATAGGCCGGTGGACATGTTTGCCACAAATGTGTAGCGAACCCTAAGAGACTCTGCACGTTCTGCGACTATATGATTCGACGTATTATGCGTTTATCCTACGAAATTAATGCACAAAACCTGTTCTTCAGGTAATTCGCGGAGCTTTATCGAGCCATGACGCCCGTTGAATGTAATGTGGACGGCACTAATGGCAGATAAGACCGTTCATAATGCGATCAAGTTAAAGACCAGCAGAGACCGAGGCAACGAGGAGAAAGGGCAGCATGAGAAACTTACGGTGTAGCCAGAGAGCCCGGCCGGATCAGCAAATGCCGAGGTGTGGAAAACCCCGGCGCACCCTTCGAACGCCTTGCAGAGGCTCTGCACGTCGCCCAGCTTTGCCACCACCGCGCTGAAATTGCTCCGGGCGCTCCCCATCTCGCCGGAGGTCTCCATCTCCCTCAGCTTCTCCACGTCCTCTGTAAAAGTCAACCCACCCCACATGCCCCAATCACAATCGGCATTCCTTAAAATAAAGCGATGACAACAGCTACGAACATTAGCTTAATGGAAAGTCACTCGTCACGGCAGCCCGTGAGCCACGGCCCCGGATGTACAAACGGTCCGAACAGGAAAGATCATATTATAAGACAAGAGCATTAGTCCCCGGAGATTAAGAAAACGTCGCACCACGGTGACGTCGACCTGATCACTCTAGGGCCGGATCGCGGCACACGTATGTATTCCCATCGGGGCTGCAGGCCGCCTTCGTCTTTCGATTATCAAATTCCTTATTTAATTCGAATTATTGCTGTTTGACCAACGGGGGACATAACAATCGTCGTTTCTCGGGCCATCTTGGAGGGTTACATTGAAGTATACCAAACGGAATCGGTGCGTGACTTGACGCGATTCTCGGCCCTTTCCTAGATCATAACCCATCTCTTAAGCCATTCAAAAGAAAGGAAACCCCGATGAAGATCAAATAAAAGGATTTTAACTTAATAAAGCTGTTCGATATTCTCTGACACACTTTCATATTGTTTTAAACTTATCTTTGCCTCTTGAAGTGTGGCATCTTCGCAATGCTTACGAAAAACAATAAAAAAAAGAAGAGAGGTGAACAGGTTTGTAGGCCAAATGGTACGATGCGATGTCGTTCGTTCGCCGTACCCCGGCGGAAGCCGTCCGCCACGTTTCAGTTGCCATCGTCTCTGCTGCTGATGCTAACGTTGCCGACTACTTCCATCCAGAGGCCGAGAACCAAACCAAATGGTGACAAGAAAACGAAATCTATTTGCCGAAAGTGGAGAAACAATGAGACATAAAACAGGAAGAAAGAGTGCCCGTCTCACGTCATGGCGTCGTGCCACGTACCTTCGTTGTCGACCAGGATCCGAACGGAGTACCCGCGCAGCAGGAGCCGGTTCACCACGGCCCGGCCGAGGAACGACACCCCGCTGGTGACGCAGACCGCCCTCCCGCTGCCGTCCCCGTCGTCGTCGTCGTCATCCCTCTGCGCCGGCTTGGGAGGAGTGGCCCCGAGCCCGTCGTCGTCCTTCCTCCGGTGGACGGCGGCGCACGCCAGCAGCATGCGGCGGAGCTCCTCTATCTCCGCCCGCGGCCTCTCCTCCGACCGCACGATCCCCATGCCGCTGAAGAAGGAGGGGGTAGCTTTTCGCTGTTCCTGTTTGCAGTACCGGCGGCGACTGAAGAAGGAGGATGAGAGAGAGAGAGAGAGAGAGAGAGGGGTTTTCGCTAGATTCTGTTTGTAGGGACGTGAGCGTTTTTGCTCTCTTCCTTCTGCTCCTTCTTCCTTGCGGACGGGAGGGCGGCCGATACCGTCTGATCGAAGCGGGGGGGTTCTGGAACATGGAGAGATGATATACGCCAGCGTCGGTCGCTGTCATGCGAAAACGAAGCCCTTTCCCTTCCTGCCCTTTCTCTCTCCCTTCTTTTTTTAACTCTTCTGTTTTTTTCTTCCTTTGTTTATCACTTCTTTAGGACTTGCGTGTCGCGGCTCGGCTCGCGTGCGTGGGCGACAGCTGGCTGCCCGCTCGAGCCGCTCCCTCCCTGCGGGGGGCTGCTGCCGAAGGAGTCGAGGACGGCTTGGCTCGCGGGCGGTGGCGTGGCGTGGCTCGGAGCCGGTAAGTGGCGTGGGGCACCGGTGTCGAGGCTTCTTCGCTCACGTGTTGAAGGGCCAGTACGCACGGGGGGCCCGAGCTACGCACGCGCCACCGGCTCCGGGTTAGTTGAGGGGCTGCGCTAACGTGACGGGGCTGTGTCCTCGGAAAGTCCTCTGATCGGGTGAGTTTCATTTGAGCCTCGCGTCATCAACGGTGGGAATGTGCAGTCTTTTCACATTGATCGATTGCTCGGCTCTTCAAAATCGCTCAATTTCAGCCTCCAACGACGGCGTCTCTTGAATTCAAGAGTGGGAGAATCGATGGCTGGAATGGTGGTTGCTTGGTAAGATCTCAATCATCGTCAGCCCGGAGTAAAAGAGGCCATTTTATCTCCACCACAAGACCTTTGGTGATCTTTCTTTAATTTAAAAAAATAAAAAAAACCCGAGACATGTTATAAATTTAGTTGCAAGCGCGGTCCGCATGATCGAGTTTAGAGGTAATCATATCAAAATCATCGTAGTTATCGGGAATCTTTTTATGAGTCGATAGAACTTTTTACTTCAAAATATATATTGTCATAAAAAAAAAATCCCCAATTTCCTTTTTCTTTTCTTTCCTTCCTATCGGTTCTTTCTCCAGTGGAAATTGTCTAAAAAAAATATAAATTTCAGTCGGGACGTGGAAGAATTCCATGACAGCGTGCAAGTTTCCGAAACATTTCAAACCAAGGCATGCTCGATAATCCTTTTACCTTCGTGATCACGAGTTTTAGTTATTTAAGACACCGACACGAGAGTACGAAACCCAACCTTGACTATGTCGACAATTATTTAGCCTCCTCATGAAATCATGCCTATATATAATTATATATTATATTAATTATTTGCTTGCAAGTTTAGTAAATCTTGAGACAGTCCTTGAATTGCAGTATATCTAATTTGCTTCGGTCTTTTTGAATAATTGGAACGAAATAGGACAAAAAATGGTTATTGAGCATTAGAGAAAATGCTCGGGTCTTGTTTTTACTCTTACACACACACATACATATATATATTATTGGATAGTCCAATGAAGAATGGTGGTAGAGGTCTGACTGACTAGTGGATGGCAACAAGTATACTTGGCCAATTTTTAGGCCTCGGAAACAACCTGTCCATCTCTCTTCCTCATACACTAGCCAATGGCCCAATCATGAATTCCTTCGTTAAATTGTCGATTTTGCCATCGTTGTGCCCACAAAATTATCCAGAATATCTTAAACCAATAAAACGACCACTAATTCGGTCATAAATATTTTGATCATGTCAATTGAATTTCAAATATCTCGACGATTTGTAGATTGACCATAAATCACCTACGTGGACACTAGCCGTTCATATTGACATCAATATTTTTAATTTTTTAAATTAAATTTAAAATTTATATTATTTTTCTATTATTTCTGTTGTTAATGGCTGGCGACAAGCTCTTGACCACCCGGTGAGGGCCACAGCCCCTCGTTTGGCTGTGCCACTTAGGCTAATTAACATCAATGATAAGTAATTTATGATCAAAATTGACTAAAAAGATTACTTGACAAATCATTAAAAGATTAATGATAAATTGGCCATCGTACAATGCAATAAGAGTAAAAAAATTTGGACAACTTTCTCTCGTTGCGCATCAATTATTGAACTTCGAAAAGTTATGGATTATCTTGTAAACTTTGATTTTTATCGCATGAACCATTCTAAACCAGTCTGTCTTTGCCTCGCAATTAACGAGAAAATTACCCAAAAAATTCTGAAATTTATTGTAATTTCGCCAATGCCGACCACGCCGTGTAGGACAGCCAGCATTCGCATTAAGGATTTCCGATTAAAATCAGTCGAATTGACTCGATTGAATAAATGCGAAAAATGTTTAGAACTTAATTAGCACAATTAAAAGGATTAGTATTGGATCAGTAAAAGTGCACAAGATTTAAGGTAGTTCTGAAAATTTTTCTTTGCGATCTATGCGTTCCATCTCCGCCATCCGAACCATATTGCGACGAGCGTTCGCTAAGGATCGCCATTTGACTCGATCGCAGGCCTCTGATCGACTCGAAAGCGGCTCTCGCGTATGCGAATCGCGACTCCGCCACCGCCCGTCGCCTGATCAGCTCGCGCAGCGATCCCCCCGTCCGCGGTGGGCGCGCGAGGTCCCCAGAGCAGAGCAGACATGCTCCGGAAAATGGATCCGCAATGAATGCGCGGTCGATTTGGGCGGGATCCGCGGCGTGGCCCTCCCGCGGACGTGCGAGACGTGGCTCAATCGATTCCGAGCAACGAACCTACCACGTTCGCCCTCCACATGCGGCCACGAAGGGCCCCTTCCATCCACTCCCCCACGCCCTCGCCCTCCGCCCTTCCTTTTCTCGTACCAAGATTGACGCTCGTGAGCGACGGAGATTCTTCACGTGTTTCCCGCGCGGCGGCGCGTGGCGATCGATGGCGGGGGGGGAGCATTGAAGAAGGCGCGGGCGAATTTTGGAAGGGCGTTTCGGACGGGCGATTTGGCGCTCCGTGATCGGTCCGGGAGTACGTTTCTCGTTTTTCGAGTATGCTGGAGAGAAAGTCTGGGCTCGTACGATGAAATCTCCGAAGTTAGCGCCGAAAAGTTTGGGTGATGAACGGAAGTCATTCAAGTAGTGAAGATGGAAAATGAAAAGTTGCTATGATTGGATAATGACTTTTGTTGTTTTTCTTACCAAAATAGAATAGTGGGTATTATGGAAATACTATAAGTATAATATAGTGGCGACCATTTTCCATTTTATATCAGGAAAACTATCAAAAATAATCGTAAACCTATTGTATTTCGGCTAAGTCAATTATAAATCTTTAAATTTTGTTAATTTAGTTATAAACCTCTTGAGAATTTGTCGATATAGTTATTACGGTTAATTTTGACTGATCTGAAATCACAAAGACAACGCTACAGTTCTTATAGGGATCGATAAGACTGATACTGGATAATTTTTAATTTTTTTGATTTTTTATTAAATTATTTTATTTTTTCTTTCTTTTTTTCTTTCTCTCTTTTTGCTACAAAGTCTATCGATGATCCTAGTTGGCAATCCTTGCTGGCCACTAGGTGAGGGCTGTGAAGCTCTCGAAATAGGTTTGTAATTAAACTAACCAAATTAAAAGGATCATGACTGAATTGACATAAACGTAATAGTTTTAAAATCGAATTGGCATAAACATCAGGTTCATGACTGGTGCAACCTGTATTCAAGACCAACTCGTTTAACCGATAAGGACAACACTCTCTGTTGGGATATAATACGCGAAAACGACATGATTTTGCAATTTACGTCAACGCGAAATCATCTAAATTAACGAAAAAATAAGGACATCGAAATTTACGTGGTTCGGTCCGAGATCGATTCTCCATGCTCACTTTGCGGGGAGATATAGCAGTAAATAATCAACTAAAATCGAAGAATCGGAGTTTACAATCACTCACACGCTCAAATGTTTCCCACACTTAAATTTAATCAAAAACCCAAAATGTTTATAAATAAACAACTCATTCGAAAATAAACTCACGAAACAAAATTATTGCGCGTTCAAGTCGTATGCCAAAAGAAAAGAATAAAGATCTCCAACTTCTCTTCGGCAGACGTGTGGCTTCTTTCTTCGTATAAGCTGCTTCTTACGAAAAAGCTTCGGCGGCTTCGGGCAGGTAGGGCATCGGCAAGCTTCGGCGGCTTTGGGCCCCACGAATATGACCTCTTTCGGCAAGCTTCTGCCGCTGAAGAGGAAATTCATATATAACCTAATATGTGTGCGCATCGGGCCCCACGGTGATTCATTCTTCAACGTAGATTAGGTTCACCCTCCACGTAAAATTGAAACCCCTTTTATTTTATTTTTTTCCTCTTTTATAAATCTTCAAAAAATTCAGTATTCAAACTTGAGTCATAATTTAACACTCATTTAAAAATCCATTATCGATAAAACCTCATCTTTGATTTTTTCAAAAAAACTTATCATTTCCCTTGCATCAAGACTCGTTGGGAGAACATTGTACATTTGATAGCTTCTAGTTTCTATGTAACTTATAGTTTCTACGCTTGCTTGATTTTAGTCTCTTGCTCTTCTTTTGTATTTCTATAAAAGGTCGTCGAACCTCTATAAATTCCAAACCGAATTTGATTAATGAAAATTTGTTGAATGCAATTGCTTGAATCTTGAAGAGTTCAAACCCTTTGAAAACTTAGAAGAGTTTTCATTTCATCCTTGAAAAGTCATCCTTAAAGAGTTGCGGCCATCAATCTTGAAGAATTGACGCCATTTCAACTTTTTTGGAGGCCTAGAAGAGCAACCATAGAAATTTCTATCCTTTTCTTCATTTCATCTATTCTCATTTGGCCCACTTCCATCGAAGTTCGAGTCTCTATTCTTTTGACTTTGGAATCGGGTCATTTTGATCTAAATCGACAAAATTATGGCCATTGTCCCGAGCTTGCTTAGAACAGAAATTTCCGTTTAACTTCATGACTAAATTTTGACATGTGTGAGTCATCTTGATCTTATTGTTTGAGTGGCCGACCTTGGGCTACATCAATGAATTTATTAGTAAAGTGTTCTTGCTTACCACATTAAGCCATTTTGGACCATCAATCAATTAAACTATCGTATAATCGGTGCTTATTAAATGCACTTAGTGACATCAGATGTTGAAAATTGTAATTTTCAAACAATTATCTGATAGAGCATTACAATCAGTCTATCGAGACATGGACGCAATAGCCAATAATCATCGACCCACCTGCTCAATTTTAGGTGAGGCCCACAATATCTTTTCCATATAAAACTGAATCACTGATATCTAGAATGTCTCCATGGGACAAATGTCCTATCTACATTAATTTGAATGTCCTTAAGAATCCATTAGGTAATCAGTAAAGGAAATGACATAATCTTTAATGCAATGAATTTTTTAAGACATATGTAATCGGTACTTTAAAAATCGAACATTTCCATTTTAAGTATATAATATCAACCAACTAATAAATTATATATATATTGTTATATCTTAGGGTGTCCTTGAATGGCTTTTCACCATTTGCTTTTCGCTTAATTTGAATCTCGCGGCGGGTGCATTTTTAGTTTTTTTCTTTATCCAAACTTTTGCCGCGTACAAATTTTGAATGCGTAAATCCATGTAGAACTTTCTCATAATTTTTGTGCAATTTGAATAAGATTTTAAAATTTGGCATGAAAGCAAAATGTTGTGTTTTTGCTTTCTTAAAAGTATAAACAAAGAGGCCTTAATTATACTAGATGATTATTGATAATAGTTAATATTTATTTTCTTGTATAGTTTTAATATATCAGCATTAAAAGTCTTTAAAAAAGAAAAGGCATGGAAACGAGGGAATCACCATTCCTCCTATCGATGGGATGTGGCAATTTCCATTCCAATCGAGCATTCAATTTAGTGTCGCCCAAACAACTGAGGAAACCACTGAGGTTCGCCCTAGTGGCTACCCTTCCAACTTAGAAGGGGAAGGTGAGGGGTTCAAATCCCCACATTCTTAGGGGAGATTGAGGTGAGAACGATTTTATTTCAGGGGTGGGTTTCGACTCCCATGCCCTGCAAGGAGGCAGGGCAAAAGTCTGAGAGTGAGTGTTAGAGTAACCGAAAAAAAAAAAAAAAAAAACAACTGAGGAAACCATCTATAACATTAGATATAGAAGCAATTTCTGCCAAATTGACCTCAATTCACAATAACATTTGGTTGCAATGCTTCGGATTGGTCTATGACACAGTATTATAAGGCAAAGAAACCAATATGCATTGCGAACGTAAGGTACATAATCTGATTAAGTCATTTCAATATTCGGACTTCGACATCTTTTGAACGATGCCACACGTTGGTCATTTGTCATCCATTTGATTTATCACCCTATCTCAATATGATTAAAGTTCATTGCCTAATTCTGAGATGATGTTTTTGGTGTATTTAGTCTTGAACTATGATGCGTTAAATTTATTAAAGCACGCGAGAGGCAATGAAAGTTGATGGTCGATGCGAATAAAATAAAGCCATTCATGTGTCCCGGTCTAGAAATTCCCTATGAACGAAAGACCATGTTAAGAAGACTGGGCCAAGTTTCTAGGGTTTCTAGACTATTCTTAAAGATGGACGACAAAGAAATTGTACTGAGCTTTAAAGAGTACAATCTCATATCGAATGTCAATCAACTATTATAATAAGAGGATTATTGTATAAATAAGTGCCCTCTCTCTAGAAACTCTCTCTCTCTCTATAATCTGACAGGATCATATTTGGGAAAAGGCGAGTCCAAATCCCAAGCCATCCGCCTGTGTGCGTCGAACAGTTTCCACTTGGACAACGTTAGACCGACAAAGAATTCATAGACCCGTTAAGAATCGAAGCCCATTGTTCATGGACCTACAAGAATCGAAGCCCATGATTTCTCTCTCTTAATCTAGGAAGCGGAAAGCAAGAACAAGAAGCACTTCCCGAACGGAATCGCCTGTTCTTTCTGTGCTCTTTCTTCTCCAAAGAAAGCAAAGTGGTCGTCCGGGTAGAGCGTATGGGTAGTTCGGTGGCTGAATTTCCTGTGCCCCAGAAGACGATCACGCTTGATATCAAGGTCAGTACACTCCCTTCGAATTCAAAACGTTTCTTCAGGGTGAAAGAAGCAGGTTGTTCTTCGTTTCCATTTCTTCTCGTCGGTTTGGATGGATTCTGTCTGGTTTTGGGTCGCCGAGTTGTTCTTCTTTCCAAAGCTCTAGATGGGTTTGTATTGGGTTTGTCGTTTTGGGAATAGATAGGATCGTTGTTTCCTCAATCGCTTCTGTTCACTTTGATGCTGCGTCGACGTCGTGATTGTCATTGTAAATGGTTGTTTTATCAACTGTTGGCGTTGCTCAATTTAGCTGGTTCGTGTTTCGTGGCAGGGGAACAAGACGGATCTTGTAATTTGCAGGTACGATGACCATATCATGGTGAGTTAGAGACTCCCCAATTACTGGCTGCAGTTTTGATGGCGGAGATGTTGTTTCAAACTGCAAATGCAACCCTTTTTTTCATTTTTTTTTTCGGGTGATTCTAATGAAATGATTCTTTTAGGTGATTGTCACTCAAATAGGAGCAATGGGGACGATACTGCACGCCAGGTCTGTTTATTATATTTGTACTTCATGGTTAGCATGTTTTGGTTTTGTTTGTAGGGCTGTGGTTTAGGATTCGGTGAATTTTGCTATGTTTTGGTGTGGGCATTTCTCCGCATCTTCGTTTGGTATCTGGGTATAGTTTATAGAGAAACCATGAGAAGTGATGATAGTATATTTGAATGCTCAACTAAAGTCCAAGCGAATCAAGTATGTTTTCTTATCAACACAATTGTCTTTTTATCGATTACAAAGTTTTGAATTCTGGCTCTTGGTTGTACCTCAGCTTTGTGCTTTGGTAGAACATCTGAATGCTGGATTTCCTGAAAGCTCATTTTCGGCTTGGTGTTCTTTGTACGTGGGATGGTGTAGGAGATTAGAAACGCCGAAATGTTTGATCTGAATGAGACTCAGACTTGGGAGAAGATAGATATAAGATGAAAACTGATGCTATGGAACAGATATTGCAGTGTCTTTCTGGATATTATTCGGTTCATAATGGTTGCATGTGCTGTTTTGCCAAAGAAATGTCAAAAGCCTCTGTCATCTGACTGAACTAATTTCTTGAATCTTAGGAAGGAGGAAGGTGTCTCAATCGATCCTACTTTTAACGTCTCTGTTGTATTTGGTAAGCGAGATGAGGTGAGTTAGTATAATGGCAGCATGTTTTTCCTTTGCTTTTGCTTGGAACTGATGTGGGGAAAATTTTTGCAGCCAATGATGGTGGCGTGTGCTCGTCAGCTGATTGAACATATGAGGTAATTGGTATATCCCCACATAGCCTCACACAGATAGAGTCTGGCTAGGTATATTGATTTTTATTTCTGCAAGTATCTATGCACATGCCTGTGAATGTGCTTGGCATGACTTCAACAACTGTTCTAGCACTGCACAGATTAAAGTACATCATGTGATCTCATGCCAGTGACAGCGGTAGCTTCACTTTTTTATGCAGAATTACTCTTTTGACTGACATTTTTACGTGTTTGTGTATTCAGTAATTCCAGGGCTTCTAAGCAATTGGTGCTTTCTCTAGGTCTCAAGGATCATTCCCCGGTACTGTCTACATGTGTAGGACTTACATTTGAATCTGATCAAATGCATTTTCGCCTCCCTTAAATCACTTAATTTTGCAGGAGACGCTGAAAGGAGTTGTTTCTGCTGTGATTGAGAATCGCCTATGGTAATTGCTTGCTTGAACCGAGCATACCATGTCCTTCTCATCGGCACTTGCAGTAGTTAAACTTGGGCAAGAATCCATTTAATTGCAACACTTGACAAGCATTTTTCTTGCATATGCTGAAATATTGCGACAACTTTGAAGGGGGCTGTGTGGTTCTGGACTTCTCGGCTGTAGGATTATAGTTCGAATTGCACTTATGATTTTCATCTGTTTCAATACTGGAGAGCTGAGTAATGAGCAGTATCGAGAATTTATCCTTAAGGTCAGCTTTTTATATGATCCTTCTCTTATGTGTCATCATTTTGGGATGTCGCCATGGAACAAATGCTTTCCACAAACCATCTTGATCTTTGTAGAATTGTCTAAGAAGGTAGCTGTTAGAAATTCAATGCGCACCCAGCGTAGAGAGGCCGAGGTCGCTTGTCCATTTTGTAGCATGAAATACTCATTTAGGCAGTGGTTGGTTCAGAGGAATCAGCTCTCTGGAGCTTATGCCTTTGGCAAGTTATGCCTGAGATTTTTTGACCAAGTCATCTGAAGATGAGTAGCGGTGCCCTATTCTAAAAGTGAGTGGGCTGCTTGCAGTTTCAAATTGATGATGAACAGCTTTTACAAAGTTGATCCACTGGTTTCCTTAATTGGCTGATTATGGCATCAGTAAACATTCGTTCTGATTTTAGTTGTGTGTAGGGCTCTTATAACTCCGGTCTTGGCCATGTGATGTGTTTCAAGATTCATGATGCTCAAAATTTCTTTCCCACCCTAGGAAGATCTCTTTGGTGTTTATATTTTGCTCTTGATGTGAGACTGATCATCGAGATTTACACATAGTCAGGAGTTCATGGCAGCTGTTCGCCTACTCTGTTAAGCATTATTATGCAGGTTCCAAAAGCCAGGGTAGGAAGCAGGACAGACATACCGAGGCAAATGCTTCAATTAGCAGCCAGCAAATATAATTGCAAAGCAATAGAACAGATCGTCGTTTGATATGTTCATGGTCAGAATCAATACTAATACATTTGGCTCCTGCCCGCCCCAATGTTTGAATGTGCACCGGACATACGGTGCTCATCACCAACCATGACTGCCCAATATGAGGCCTGGCACATCATCCCCCACCCCAGTCATTCTCGACTGAACTTCAAGGTACGAATACCTTTCAAATATAAGGGCAGCAGATCCCATTCTTGCAATGTCTATTACTTAGAAGGTCTCTGATTTGCAATAAAAAGAGAGCTCTTCTTGACAAAAATCAGAGATAAAACATAAAAGGGTGATGTGGACACAAATTACAAGGGAATCAATTCAATTGCATCGTGGACCGACTGGGAGCTGTCTACAACCGGGAATTGGAGCAAGAACAAACTTAATTACGGATAGACGGAGAGATGTATCTGCCGTATCTTTTAATAAATTTACATGACAAGCGGCAACTCAAGGAAAGACGTCTCAAAACTTTGGTGGGGTCAGCCCTTCAAACCTTCACGCGGGTGGGAAGAGTACACATTCAATCGGGGAATGATGCGCCGGTCACTTGCTGATCGCCCAAAACTGTTGCCATAAAAGAATAAGTTGAAGATGCGAACAGCATCATGCTTTGGTTATCCCTCTTATCCTCTTGTCTCGGTTTGTCAATGCATTCAGCTGCTTCTCCAACTGTAAAGCCAGCTCATAACTCGGTGAAAACAGTACATTATATAGTGAAACAGGAAGAGTACATTTCAGCAAGTGGGCGTTTTGGAACATCCTAACAGTCGTAAGTCAATAATCACAAACGATGACAAACGTACAGAGTACAGCACAATGCAGTGCTTTGATTTCGGAAAGGAAAAACTCTTGGCACAAGTGAGAGGTCACATTACGAAGGTTGTGATGTTATAGAGGTCACGCTGTATTCAACTAGGTTTCTCACCTGGGCATTTTTCAGTTTCAGGTTCTGCAACTCCTCAACAAGGCCTGTGACACTGTTATCCACAAAGTGATTTTAGATAAACATTTTAAGCAAATACACTATCTATGAGCAGCTACAAGAAAATTTGTGACATAGATAAATGAAATACGAACATACCATTGCTGCAGATGGGCAAACTGGGATTGCAATTCTTTTTCTCTTGTAGAAGAATAAGATACCTGTGAATCAGAGATTTATTGCAGTATCAAACTAAATGGCGTCTTATATATGCTATAGTGCATATTATATGACATTCAAAATGGGAAAGCAAAAGGAAAAGGTAAACAAGTAATGGATGACAAATATGGTCGCCTAATCATTTCAAAGTTTAACTTGGAAATTGACAAAATGAAAGGAACAAGGCTCTTTCAGCGCAAGCCATTTAGTCCATCATGAAAAATTGAGCCAAATTTTAATACAGAGCAATCCCATAACCTTCTGATTAGAGGCAACACTTCCTTTCTCTAGCAACTCCAGTTCCTTTTCACGTGATAAGCAAAACCCTATTGGGAATCAAATGATATTTCAAGTGCATATCAGATGACCTGCTTTGTCCATTGCAGGCTGGCGGTGGTCTTTAACGCTAATAATTGTAGCTTCAAAGTTCTTAAAACCGAGATTTGCCCTTAAATTACAGTTTAGAAACTACATGGGAACTGTGATTCTTGCATGTCTTAAGACAAGGAGATGACCTGTACCTGCAGAGAATTGCTGGTGCCCACCTCAGCCAAGTCCCCTTGATTACCTGTTTCACATTAAATGAGAAACAGATACCTACGGAATAAAATACAAAATATTCATCAATGAGGTCTGTACCAGAAATTTGCTCCGCATATTTGATAAGCTTGGTGATTTCTTCCTGTCATGCACTTCATTGTTTTAGCAACTAACAAAATTATAGAAGACAAATCAGAGCATAGCACAAGTAGACAAATACCCTCTGCATGATGTTCTGCTGCAAAATGCACTGCAATGAAGGAAGAAGGGCAGCTGCCAAGTTTGGGGTCATTGGACTGGATGAACCACCACATGCTAGGCCAGAGGAGCAGTTCATCATACCCTGAATGGGAGACACACAAGAAAGTTGTTATTGAGCCATAAAGACTTAGTTTTAAGGATTTCTGCTCCGAGTATCATGGAACTGCATAAATTTGGATGTTACAAGTTTCACAAGCTATAAACTTTTGCAAGATGGGAACAGGGGAGGTGAGTGTTTAATCTGAAACTTCAATTCGAGATGAGTAAACATTTGAGCTGCAGAACTCAGATACCACAAAGCTAGGACTTATACCAGATAAAAAAAAGGCAGATAAAGTGACAAGATCAACTCATGTTTTAAATGGATTAGGAAAAACCAACTCTTTCTAACAATTAAGAAAACAAAAGGCCAAGTTGGGACCAGAGATGAGAACCAATTACCTTAGGACTAACATCTGCTGAAGTGACCTTAAAACGGCCCCTACGTTGGATAACTGCTCCTTCTGACGTATCCTCTGCTGTACATTAGAGATTACAATCATTAACACTGATTCTCTTCACCTACCTGGAAAAACTATCATTTATCATAACAAGAGCTCGAAACCACCATAACTTACCAGGTGACAAACAATTAGTCTCTTTCCTTTGGCGATACAACAGAGGCCCACTATAGTTTCGCTCAGATTGATATTTTGGTTGCAAATGGTCCCTGAGATCGCATTTAAAGAACCAAACTTGATAAATTTCATGCTCTACAAACAGATATTATGAAAATCATCTTTCTCACACCATGCTGTAGCCATGAAGATGTTCTCTCAATAGTTCACCCAAACGAGCAAGGAATGAAGTTTGTTAGGGGTGGTTTACTTTCAAATCCTAAGAGTACTATGAAGCATCACAGCCAGCAAAACCAAGATCCTTCCCAGTTTCAAGTCCTACATACTGCATACCCTGCACAGGATATAGAAGTTTTCTCCTCCATAACTTATACCTGTGTTTTCTTAAGCACTAATATCTTCTGCAAGATCTTGAGGTCATCATTAAACCAGTATGTGTCACCTTATCCTTGATTAGCATCATACTGTGTTGTCCCTAAGGAGTCCCCTCACATACATGACTTCAATAAGATGTGGAATAATGTCAGAATTATCTCACCAATCCCTTACAAAATCAACCACATATAAAGGCTCCAGCACACAAGCATCAGGCCTTTTTTTTTTTTTTTTAAAGGGAATCTGCGCCTGAGAAAGGCTGCCGCAAAAGGCAATGTAATATTTTCTTTTCTCAGAAGAATAGAAACATCTCATATGAATGTATCCATGCATTCCCTTCTACTATTCCCCAAAAACCGACACATGCAATAGAACAGCTCATACCTTTATGTGCTCCTCACTATTATTTCCCATAAGCTGACATGTATTTTAAGTGATTACTCGCATTGAAAAATTAGGATTTTAGCAAAAGGAAAAAAAGGAAAAGAAATAGGTTCAAGTTAACAAAAGTTACCTGTCCCCATTGTCCATCATCTTCTTAGCAGAGGCAACAGTATCCTGTATTAATGGACCACTTAAGAATTTCTTATGATTTGGAATCTCCTGACACGGTAAAGAGCTACTTCGTGCAAAATCATCATTGTTGTCTTCATCATTTCTACCGGTATCCTGATGGACAGCTCTTGGTGAGGATTTTGTGGGAAGCTGTTCATCAGAATCTAATCGAGCGTCGTTCCAGCTAGGACTTGTATTTACATCGTCCTCACCAACATCAAAACACTCTCTGCATCAAAAGTTATGGCTCCAGTAAAAGAAGATGAAAAAGACTGAAAACATAAAATGGATCATTTCTCATCAGATCTTCTATAGATTTTTATGAACAAAATGAATGCAATGAAAACAATAAGTGCAAAGCAAGATAATTTCATCAGGCTGAGAAACAATGGCACTTAATATTTTGGGAGATGAGGCATATGAATACTCAGAAAAACATAAGCTGCATGGAGATTGACGGGGGAAGGAAAACGAACATGAAGGAGAGTGAAAAAGAACAAAGATAAAGCAATCATACTTGAGTGCTTGAAGTGGTTTCATAGGAAATGAAGCAAGTGAGTCCTTCAAATCATGAAGATCATTTAAAGCGTCCTGGAACAAAAGGTTAATAATATTTATCAGGAGAATATAGGTAAGAAAGCTCCTGATAATTTTCAAAAGAAAACCATTTTACAATAAATAGTTCAAAGCACCATGATCACACGTATACACAGCAGAAAAGGTGATACCTCCTGACCAGACGCAGTGTTTGAATGGTTGACCATCTCAGGTGACATTCTCTCGGTGAATCTCCCAGAACCATCATGTCTCTCCTTCTGCTTTATGGATGCATGAGAGTCTTCAATACTTGGGACATCATCATTTTCTTGAATCTGACATTACCACATATCAAGAAATAAGTCTCTTAGCAATTAAAAATGTTATTTTAAGTAATCACTAATACAGACAGTGGACAAGAAATAAAATACTCACAAGGGCAGCCTGACTTCTCAGATCTTCAAGGTTGAAATTCCATGCACTAATTCCTCTTATGTATTCTTGCTGCAGCAAACAAGTAACTAGTAAACCATTGCAACAAAAGAGCACTCTATTCAATAAGGATTCTGCAGTGCTGCATGTATAGCAGCATACATGAATTAGCAAATCCTTCTTCACCAACTTACTAAGGTTGAAATACAAGACCACTTTTCAAAGCATCACTTAAGTGGGGAATTAAAAGAAAAGGAAAGAAAAATGCGCATAAGCGATACTTAAGCCATTTAGTCCCTGTAGGTTGCAATAAGCTATCCTTCAGCCCTCTCATCTGTAGTAATGAAAATTTTGCATGCAGGTCATTGACTACTCATTACTCACAAGTCATGAGTGTACAAACAGCCTCTAAAATTTAAGACGAGTTAGTCAAATGGTCCTTGAACATTTAGAACAACTTAATTAACCTCCAAGATTCTCATATGCAGCAGGGTGCACAATCGAGTTTTGAGTGGGAAGACTACATCAGTTTAAAGCAATAGCTCATTCATGATTTACCTACTTATAAAAAAGGAAACAAGATTTAAGTCCAGCCACTGTTCTATTTATCTATTAAGTAATGTATACTTCTTTTACTTTAAACCATGTACTTGTCCAAAGGGCATAAAAGATCTCCTTAAGCACAAATGCACAAAAACCATTTCAAGAACCACTTAAGCACCTTTTCATCATATTCAGTTCAAAGCAAATCTTTGGAAACTTATTGCACATTTGTTTGGAATGATGTTTAGTTTGGACTATTTACTTATTGTAAATCTTGTGGTGTACGCACTTGACTTCTTTTATACAATAAGCACTTGAAGCATTCATAGCACATTAATATTGACACATAGAATAACATGTAGTTTTTCCACATATTCCAAAGTTTGAATATTACTGTAGAGCTAGACAGGGAAGTAAAAAAGTTCTTTTGACTTTTGAAAAGTCTGGACAAACAACCCCAAAAAGCAATGTGCTGAATTGTTCCGCATTCTGGCCAGATCATGTTGCATGCGATCCCACCTTTTGCTTATTACATAGGTCCTTACCTGCGATAATTGCTCCTTGTCTTCATAGAGAGCTTTATTCTGAACAAGAAGAGCAGCTTCTTGTGCCTGAATAACCGAAAAACATCAGAGCAGATGCACACTTGCTTGGGAAAGGCCTCATGACACAACAGACTATAGATTGCCAAAGTTAGGAGTAAGAGACCTTCAGCTTTTTAAAGCGCTCACCCAGTGGAGCAAGGCCCTGGACCAGGGTTCGAGCTAGATAGTCGGCAGAGCGGGCATGTTTAAAAAAACTGTGCTTCAGAAGCTTCTCTGAAGTAGGACGTTTCTTGGGGTCCTTCACTAAGCAAGCAGCTACCATCTCTTTGAAAGACTAATAAAGTAAGGCACCATTAGAACCACACATGATCACAGTGATGTAACTACAATGCTTTGGTATGCAACATCATTTCGTGTGGATAGACACACCTTTGAAAATTTCTTATCTCTCTCATAGTCCAGGCCTGGAGGTGCATTTTGTAAGGTCATCAGCAGAACCTACAGAAAGAGCTAAAGGTGTAAGAAAAGCTAAAGCCTGCATCTAGTCCATGTCCACCAGTCTCAAAAGCGAGAAAAGGTTTACTTTCATTGGCGGATACTTGGAAAATGGGGCATGCCCATGCGCAAGTTCAAGTGCTGTTATTCCAAAGGACCAGATGTCTGCTCTGTTAAAGAAAAACAAAAAATAACTTAAGTTCAATCACAAATAAAATCAACTTTAGGCATTAGAAACAAAGGGAATAAAAAGGAGGGGGTTGCAGACAGTAGCTTGCACTCACTTAAAGTCATATCCATGTAATTGTTGCATGACCTCAGGAGCCATCCTGAGAGGATAGAAGGCAGTTCAGTATATGATAATAAATCATACTACTGAAAATGCATTTGCCTTGCAAAATGTGATGATACATCAGACTGTCACGTTGCATTACAACAATTTAGAGGCAAATTTACCAGCATGGAGTCCCAGCAAAGGTATTTCTGGACCGTTGTCTATCTCCTGTATCGAACATGCAGGCTGATACTCCAAAATCTGCTAACTTGACCACACCTTTGGAATTGATTAATATATTCCCTGCCTGCATTCGTGTGGGTGAATATTGATAACATAAGAATGGTCCATTAATATCGAAAAAAAGCCATATGAACTGGATCAGAAAAGACAGTGCGGATAGCAAGCAAAGCACCTTCACATCCCTATGAATATGTCCATGAGCATGGAGATATGCAAGTGCCTTGAGAACCTCCCGCAACAAAGTGGAAATAGCCGCCTCTTCAAGACCTTCTGGGTAAGCAGATTTCATAATGTGAAGACAGGATCCTCCATCCATGTATGGCATGACAACCCAAAGGCTGTGGCCAGCAGTAAAGGAGCAATGTGCTTGCAATAGATTTGGATGATTAATCAAACTCATTGTCTGTACCTCTCGCCGGATACCATCCTGTGCAAAGTCATGAAAATAATGCATCGAATGGGAAAAAAGGAGATCATCATTAGAATATTTACTTCAATTTTTTCAATGTTGAAGGAATTATATAGTAAATTTATTTCTTACAATATATCTTGCAACAGAAATTACAGTTCATCACTTGTCTTTAAAATGTAAGACAAATCTTATTTAATAGAGAAAACTGTTTAAGTACATGAGGAAACTTGTTTTCAATAATCTTAAACTTAACTCAAAACATCTTCAAAGCTCAAACATGTCTTCACATGGCAAAGGAGAAAATAGACTACTCCAAATGTCATTTCATCTCAAGCTCTTACATATCCACTTACAGCTAATGAAGTGACAAAGGGAAAAAGAAAAGCCCCAATCCACATTATCAAAGTTAGTCCAGATGAAAATGTCTTAAGAGGTTAGCAGCTGATATTCAAGAGGACTCAGCTCTCTCACATGATCACAATCAATGTACAATCCCCCCCCTCTCTTTTCTCTTCCTTTTCTCTCCCCACCCCCAACCCACCATGATTTCGACATGGTTTTCATGACTCTGAGCCTCACTCACACACACTTGCATGTCTTTCAACTGGAGATATCCTACCTTTGCAAAATAAAAATTATGTTGAATGGTATACATGATCTAAAAAAAAGTTATTGGACATGCAAAAGTAGATAGTCTAAACTAAAGTAATATATATAATAAAGAAAAAAAGTTCTATTTGGAACTTTTATGCAACTAATATCTCCCCCTTTTGACACATTTCGTAAATACACCAAAACATCTACTGAATTAATATGTCTATCTTGGCATCAGATGCTTATGGACTTCTTAGCTTCACCTATTGACGATATCTACTTGTATGTGCCTAATCTCATCTTATGTTCATTCTAATTTTTCACCACACCAGTACATGAATATGTGTTTATTATGTCATTAATGACCGACACAAGGTGTACACTTCTGCATAGTTTGGCTAGTAATACATAAGAGGTACCAGAAGATGATGCAACGAAACCTTCTTCTTCTTCTTTTTCTAGTTTAACCACCCAATTAGGGCTAGTTTGTGCCCGTTTTTTTGAAGCAGCAGTCAATTAACTTTCTCACCAATTTAAAAAATAATAAAAATGCATTTATACACTAAAAATTTCAAATGATTATAAATGCCCTTGTATGTCTATATGCAGGTATATTAAAGATAAGAGGTGCTTAGTATTAGATAAAATTTGAATCTCAAAACACTAAAAGCAAAGCAAAAGCCAAAACTCGAAAGTAAAAGTCAATCCCATGTGGAACCTTGATAGCTACCAAAACTAATTAGTCTAAATAGAGATTAGCAGCAAATGTAGACAAGTAAGAACTCATTACCCATTCTATCCAAACAAAAAAATACTTATTAGCATGGTTTCTATGCATGCAAAATGAGTTGATAAAAATAAGAGAAGGAAACTGAAATAATGTTGCAAAGTATTCCATCCAGTTATATCACATTTAAAGTACAATATAATTACTATCGAAAGGGTACCAAAGCCACTTGGAATGAGAATTTACAATAAGAAAATCTCAACAGACCAAGGAGAAAGCAGAGCACATACCAGATTATTATTACACTTCTCAAGATCAAGCACCTTGATAGCAACTATCTCATTAAGTGGAATGCAGAGAGCTCTGTAAACAGTGGCACTGACACCTTCACCAACTTCCTCATAGAGCTTATAGTCCTTTGCATTGACGGGGAACTTTTTATCTGGTGTATGCTCCATGGTTTCTTTTGGACCATAAACCTACTTTTTGAAGAAGGTGCACGATACGTAGACTCAATAGCAAAGTGTCAAATTGTGGGGTTTCTTCCAATTCCGAAGCATGGCTCCTTTGTTCAGCATAGAGAAACAAAAGCTTCCGGTGACTCCATTAAAACAATTACAGACCGAGCAATTCGTATGGTATGCACAACCATCCGATCCTAAAATCACTGGCTTGTCTCAGGAATTATATACAAAGTGTAAAGAGTGCTTAGGATTTCTCTTACTTTGAGAAGAGGAAGAGACTGCACATTTTCAAGCAATTTAAGAAAGTGTAATAAAGCAACCAACCCCAGAAGAAAGGCCTAATGCCATGGGAGTTTCAGCCCAGGCAAGGCAACAATTACTTCTACTTATAACAGTGTCCAGCCAATCACCATTGACACTTCTCTCTAAACAAAGAAGTATATCCTCTAGATGGGACCAATGTCTTCTGCAGCACTGCAGTCCACCAAAGTCCAATCCTGGTGAAATCTGCAAATGGAATCAAGCACGTGCTGGAAAGAGATGCAAACCCCAGTCCAGGCAAGAAGTGTTAGGAAAATTATACATAAATGCAAGAAAATTGTAGGTTTAATTAATTGGAAAGACATAATAATGCATGCACATGTACAAGGTTTCAAACGACCAGAAGAGGAGTCAACAAAAGAGAAAACCCATCATGCAGATTATAACACAAGGCTAAGGCAGTAATCTCAATGGGATTAGATAAACTTGATGAATAAAAGAAGAATTGGATAAAAATTCTCATAGGTGAAGCAAATTATACCTAAGTTTAGGATACTAGAAAATAAACACAAAACGGACAACATCACTATCTGAAGCTACATCACTGTATAAAATTGCTAGGTCGACACATTACATAACTAGCAAGAAAATTGCTGAAACAGCAACTCTGAAAAGCTTATATGAACAGGCGCTGAAGTTTCAAGTCATCAGCCATGACATAAGTTTTAACTTCGGTGTTTATACATTAAAAACTACAGTTTAATCTACTATGAGGTCTTGGCCCAAGCAAACTACCTACCATAGTCTGCCCAATCCATTAGGCAGACGTAATTCCCTTTGGGAATATACTTTGAATCTGGGCAAATAGACATATCATCATTAGGCTAACTATATTGAAGGCCGTTTGTCATCTCCCTTCTCTGTCCAACCTTCATTCTACATCAAAAAAGCACAGAAAATAGTGGACATTGTCTGGGACTTGAACTTCTGAATATGCCTCCTAAAAAAATATCAAAATTCATAAAACTATTTTGTTAATGAGTATTCCGGGCACTTGTTAAGCATACTAAATAAGGAACAATTCACTTTCCAAAACAATATTTATGCCATGAGACAGCCAACGCATTGAAAGTTACAAATTTTCCTTAAATAGTTGCTTAACAAGTGCACTTGGCAAAATTGTTAACGAAATTTTATAAAATTGTTAGATTGACCAACTATTAGTACAATAGCCTTTTGTCACCTAAATGTCATGTTATCTGATATCTTCCAACAAGTCTAATCATTTTCAGGTCCACATTACCAATACATGAGTTCACTTGCACTGCCTAAGGATATTCTCATGCTTGTGCTTGCAGTGCCTTTACCCCCTCAACTATCCCCCGCCTCATGAGGCTTGGACCTCACTCACAAACTCATTGTGTTGCTACGATGTTCTTGGCACACTAGTCAGTGCCTCACGCGTATCAATCCGTTCAATGTGCAATTCTGAAAGCCATGGATGATGACACACTGGATTAGCCACCAATATGTCAAGCACCATCAACCCATGGTGACAAAGAATGCAGGATCTGAATGGCCTCCACATTGAGAGGCTCCACAAATTTGATATCTACCATGACACCAAGCTCGACACACTAGGTAAAGTACCCCTCAAAAGAAGTGCATTGCATTGAGGATTGGAGTTGGCTCCCAACTCTTGACTTATGCATCAGACACAATCTACTTCACATGCCAGAAGGATCTTGGACATCACACCCGAATTCTCTTTAAAGTTGGTGCCCTTGAAAAGACGAAACCTGGCAATTACTTGGTATATATATACAATGCTAAGTCTCAAGTACATCGCGAAAAAAATGGACTAGCATGAACTGGCTCCAATTGAGCATGCTCACTGCAGGGAAACAGCGAATCGCTTCATCCCAAATATAATTAGGAACAGGAACCCTATGCTCGAACTGGCACACCAATCTCCTCCTCAATACACGCTCAACAATGTACACTTCTCCCAGAGATCCTCAGTCGGCACACAGGACATGAAGCGAAGCACAAATCCAATCAAGCCAAGCATGTCATCGAAAGAACTCAACCCCAATCGGGGGAAATGCAAATCACCCGCATCACGCACGACGACAAGAGAAACTCGCGAATCGAAAGGAGAGCGCGGATCACGGACCTAGGGATTCGAGGCGCCGGCGGCAAAGTTCCCACCTTTTCGCGAAGAGAGGAAAAGGGTAACCCTCGGCCGGGGCGGAATCGAGCCTCCCGAGGATGCAGAGAAACTCGGAGGCGGCGACGGCGACGGCGACGACTTGGCAGCTACTATTCAACTCCTCCTGAAATCCCCTGCCCCAGCTGATCAGTCAGTGAGAGCTGGCTCTGTCCCCAGAAACGATCACCGTCCGTTCCATATATATATCTCATATAATCTAATCTAATCTCCATCGGATCTCTCTCTCTCTCTCTCTCTCACATGCGACGACAGCAATAAATTTGGAACATGGGGATTGGTCTTTAACCGTTTAACTGTCGATTCTGCAGTCAATGAGTTGAATCGTTTTTTCTCCCCCGGCTGTAAGAAGTCCCCGTCCTTTCTCGATACTCCTTCTCCTTAAACGGAAACGGAAGCTCGATATGGCGGTCAGATACGGCGCCGACGCCGGGTCCCCCGCCGGCCAGGGACGGAGAGCGGGCCGGGAACGGCCCCTTTTCCCACTGGGCCCCGCCCCAGTCCGGCCCGGTCGCGGCGGCCCGCGACGCGTGCTGGGCCGGTGGGAATTTTTTTTGCGCCTTTGGGTTGGGGCCAGAGCGTTGGACTACGGAGGGAACATCAAAGAGGAGGCTGCAGACATTAGCAATGCACTCACTTAAAGTCAATTTCGTGTAATTGCTGAATGACCTGAGGAGCCATCCTGAGATGATAAAGGGCAGTTAAGTTTATGATAATAAATAATACTGCTGAAAATGCATTTGTTTTGCAAGATGCGATCATACATCACATGGCATTACAACAATTTAGAGGTCAATTTAACAGCAAGGAGGTTCAACCAAGGGATTTGTGGACCGTTGTCTATCTCCGCTAAGGACCGGTTCCGAAAAATTGGAACCGGGATCCACCCGTTTGTTGCATGGATCCACCCGTTTGTTGCATGGAACCGGACAGGACCGCCGGTCCGGTCCGGTTCGGGTGGATCCATGGAACCGATCTTGACGCAGCTCCGTTTAGGCAATATCACAAACACATGGCAGTCGGCTAGAATGCACAGCACAGAGACAGGTTTACATAGGTTTGATTCAAGCGTTTTGGGCAAGAAGTGAGGAGAACGACGTTGGCCACTTCTTAGGAACCCGGACCTAGACCCGAGTGAACACGGGAAATACTCAACATCAAACAAATCGACTCGGTTGGACACGAAAAATTCGGGAATCGAGAAATCTCGCTCGGCTATTCTATCACCAAAACAAGTAGTGCTAAGAGGGTTCGTGGGGAAGAGTTTCAGTCATAAAAACCCCTACTCGGCTTGAAGACGGCGGCGCGAAGGCCAGTTAGAGATGAATCAAACTTCAGTTGGCCGGGAACGAACGGTTTGAACCAAAAGAAAACTCACCGGAAATGCCGAGATTTGGGAACGAGAAGTCTTGTGCTTGAGGTCAGCGATTGGCGTCGAGGATGGGCGAGCGATGCTCGACGTCGATCCACTTCTCCCTCACTGCTGGCGCGGTGGTCGGCGTGGAGGCGAGCTGTGGAGTCGCGGGTCACTGCTAGGCTGAGCAGAGGCTGTGGCGGGTGGCGGCCGGCGCGAGGGGGCGAATGAAGAAGAACGGCGGCGCGAGGGGGCGAACATGCCGAACAGCAGTCGTGGCCCGCAGGTCACTGCTAGGCAAAGACAATCACCGAAGAACCGAAGAAGTCGAAGAAGTCGAAGAAGTCGAAGAAGCTGGTGGGTGGCGGCCGGCACGAGGGGGCGAACAGCAGCGGCAGCCGGTGCGAGGGACAATAGTCGCGACCCGCGGGGTACTTCTGGGCGGAGACAGTCACAGAAGAACTAAAGAAGTCGAAGAAGTCGAAGAAGAAGAGAGATAGATGGTCACAGAACAGAAGAACCGAAGAAGTCAAAGACATTGGACAGAGGAGAGAAGTCTCGGTTAGGGTTTGTTTTGTTTTAGTAATATTTTAATATTAAAAGGTTCCGGTCCGTTCGGGTGGGCGGGCGGGCGGATCCGCCCATGGAACCGGGAACCGGACCGGTACCCACCGGTTCCGGAAGTGGAACAGGAACCGGACCGGTTCCCTCAAGAACCGTCGGTTCCGGGCGGTTCCGGTCCGGTTCCGAGCGGTCCGGGCGGTTCCCGGGTATTTTGCACACCCCTAGCTAACACTCCAAAATCTGCTGACTTGACCACACCATTGGTATCAATTAATATATTCTTTGCCTGCATCATGTGGGTGAATACTGATAACATAAGAACGGTATAATATATATATGTAGCCATATGAATTGGATCAGAAAAGACAGTGCCGACAGCAAGCAAAGCACCTTCACATCCCTATGAATATGTCCATAAGCATGGAGATACACAGGTGCCTTGAGAACCTCGCGCAACAAAGTGGTAATAGTTGGCTCTTCAAGACCTTCTGGGAAAGCAGATTTCATAATGTGAAGACAGGATCCTCCATTCATGTATGGCATGCCAACCCAAAGGCCGTGCCCAGCATAAAAGGAGCAATGTGCACGTAATAGATTTGGATAATTAACCAAACTCATCATCTGCACCTCTCGCCGGATACCATCCTATGTGAAGTCGTGAGAAAGATGCATGAAATGGTAAAAAAGAGATTTTAGAATATTGACTTCGATTTTTTTAATGTTGAAGGAAATATATAGAAAATTTATTTCTTAAATTCATCACTTGTCTTCAAAACATAAGCCAAATATTGTAAAAAGAGAAAACTGTTTTAAGTACATAAGGAAACCTGTTTTGAATAACTTTAAACTTAAAACATCTTCTGGGCTCAAACATGTCTTCACATAGCAAAGGAAAAAATAGATTACTCCAAATGTCATTTCATCTCAAGCTGTTAAGGGCGCGTTTGGTAACAATTCTGTTCTCGAGAATAGATTCTGATAAAAAATGATTTTTTTTATTATGTTCCTGGAAACTGATTATGAGTAGAAAAACGCGTTTGGTAACCGTCTAAAATTTCTGATTCTGGAATAGAATTGCCTTTGGTGGCCAGGCCAGCCTCGCCGGGGCTGGGCGAGGCTCGCTCAGCCCCACCGAGACTCCCCAGCCCCCGCTGAGGCTCGCCCAGCCTCACCAATGGCCAGGCAGGCCTCGCCTAGCTTGCCGGTGGCTAGGCTTGCCTCCAGTGAGCTCGCCGGGCCAGGGCAAGTTCTGACGACCTCGCCAGCAATTGGTGGTGGCGATGGACGGGGGCGGCGACGACAGACGGGGCGGTCGATGAAGAAGAGAAAAAATGGAAGAAGAAGAGTGTTTTGATTCTTAGATTTGTTCCCGGAACAAGAATCGACTTTTTTTTAATTCTTGATTCTGTTCCAAATCTATTTCCGGGAACAAAAAATTAGAAATTTGATTCCGCGAACAAAAATTTTACCAAATGCAATTCCGTTTCCAAACTACTTCCGGGAATAAAGAGTAAAAATCTGGCCCTATTTGGATGGTTACCAAACATGGTCTAAGTATCTACTCAGAGGTAATGAAATGACAAAAGGGAAAAAGAAAAGCGCTCTACTCCCCACGATCAAAGTTAGTCCAGATGAAAACAACTTAGAGGTGAGCGGCTATTATTCAAGAGCACTCAGGCTCTCTTGCAAGATCACAATCAGTGTATGTCTTTCTTGCAAGATCACAATCAGTGTATGTCTTTCAATTGGACATATTCTACCTTTGCAAAATAAAAATTATTTTGAACAGTTAAAGATATATAAAGAAAAGTAGTTCTATTTGGAACATTTATGCAACTAATACCTCCATTTTCCAACATATGTCATAATACATCAAATGCCTAATGAATTTGATCCTTGCTGCATTATTGATATGTCTATCTTGGCATCAGATACCCATGGACCTTTTAGATTCACCTAATAACGAAATCTACTTGTATATGCCTAATCTCATCTTATGTTCATTCTGATTTTTCACCACACCGATACATGATTATGTGCTTATTATGTCATTAATGAAAAGTCAATACCGTGGAGAACCTTGATAGCTACCAAAATAATCAGTCTAGACAGAGACTAGCAGCAAAGGTAGACAAACAATAACTCATTACCCATTCTGTCCAAAAAAAAACTTATTAGCACGGTTTCTATGCATGCAAAATGAATTCATAAAAATAAGTGAAGGAAACTGAAATCATGCTGCAAAGTATTCCATCCTGTTATATCACATTTAAAGTGCAATACAATTACTATCGAAAAGGTACCAAAGCCACTTGGAATGAGAACATACAATAAGAAAATCTCAACAGACCAAGGAGAAAGCAGAGCACATACCAGATCATTATTATTGCAATTCTCAAGATCGAGCACCTTGATAGCAACTATCTCATGAAGTGGAATGAAGAGAGCCCTGTAAAAAGTGGCACCGAAACCCTCACCAACTTCCTCGTAGAGCTTATGGTCCTTTGCATTGGCGGGGAACTTTTTATCTGGTGTATGCTCTCTAGATGGGACCGGTGTCTTCTGCAGCACTGCATTCCACCAAAGTCCAATCCTGGTGAAATCCGCAAATGGAATCGAGCACATGCTGGAAAGACATGCAAACCCCAGTCCAGGCAATAATAAGTGTTAGAAAAATCGTACATAAATGCAAGAAGCAAGATTGGAGGTATAATCAATTGGAAAGACATAACGACACATGCATATGTACAAGGTTTTGAATGACCAGAAGAGAAGAGTCAATAAAAGAGAGAACCCATTATGCGGATGATAGGACAAGGCTAAGGCAGTAATCTCCGTGGGACAAGGATGAACTTGATGAACAAAATAAGAATTGGATAGAAATTCTCATAGGCGAAGCAAATTATGCCTGAGTTAAGGGTACTAGAAAATAAACACAAAGGGGACAACATCACTATCTGAAGCTACATCACTGAATAAAGTTGCTAGGTCAAAATGTTACATAACTAGCAGGAAAATTGCTGAAACAGCAACTCTGAAAAGCTTATGTGAACGAGCGCTGCAGTTTCAAAATCGTCGGCCATGACATAAGTTTTAAGTACTGTGGTTATTTATTAAAAACTACAGTTTAATCTACTATGAGGTCTTGGCCCAAGTAAATTACCTACCATGGTTAATTCCCTTTGGGAGTACAATTTAAATCTGGGTAAATGAATATATCATCTAAAGGCTAAATATCTTGAAGGCCATTCGTCGTCTCCCTTCTCTGTCCAACCTTCATTCTACATCACAAAAGCACACGCGACAGTGGACATTGTGTCTGATATGCTTTCTAAATCAAAATTCATAAAACCATCTTGTTAACGAGTATCTCAGACACTTGTTAAGCATACTAAATAAGAAACAATTCACTTTCCAAAACAAATACTCATGCTGCGATATTGCCAATGCATCGAAAGTTACAGATTTTCCTTAAATATAATTAGGGATGGCCAATGCTCATGCATTGAAACAGCGAATCCGCAATTAGCTTCATCCCAAACATAGTTAGGAACAGGAACCCTACGCTCGAGCTGGTAAGCCAATCTCCACCTTAATACACGCTCAACATTGTATACTTCTCCCGGAGAACCTCAGCCGGCACAGAGGACGCGAGGCGAAGCACGAATCCAATCAAGCCAAGCAAATCATCGAAGCAACTCAACCCCAATCGTAGTTATACAAATCACCCGCATCACGCGCAACGACAAGAGAAACTCACGAATGAGAGGAGAGCGCGGATCACGGACATAAGAATTCGAGGCGCCCGGGCAAAGTTCCAACCTTTTCGCGAAGAGAGGAAAGGGTACCGCTCGGCCGGGGCCCAATCGAGCTTCCCAAGGATGCAAAGAAACTCAGAGAAGATGACAACGGCGAGGGCGACGGCGATGACTTAGCAGCTACTATTCAACTCATCAAATTTCTGCCCCAGCTGATCAGTCGGCGAGAGCTGGTTTTGTCCTCAGAAACGGTCATCCGTCCGTAGGACGTTCCGCTAAATATCTGGGCGGGGCTTGGACTTGAAGCGTGAACGTTACGTGGATTCGATTCTAACCCGGAACGGCGTGGCGGCGGAGGCGCGAAACGCAGGGTGGGCTGCGGCGGAGGGTACGAAGGGGTGGCCGAAAAGCAATGGCTCGACGCTTGTTGTAGGAAAATGGCTGTAGTTATGCGAGTGATTGCATTTATGCCACGCAATCCAGTCCGAAGTATATACTCCGTTTGGTTCAACTTTGAAAAAATGGTTTTGCATTTCGCCAAGTATATTTGAACGTCTATGTTATAAATCAAATTTGAAGTGAAAAAAAGAAAAAAGGAACAAAAAGAGATCTGGGCGAGCAATGGCAGAGGCAAGGAGTTGGGCGAGCCTGGCCGGCGTTGACCACAAGCCGGCATCGACGGCGACCATCGACTGTCACCGGCGTCAACCACAAACTGCACCGGCGATTTGCAACGTCGATCTAGGGTTTTTTGAGGATGCACGACGCCAAGATTTGCAACCATGGCGTCTGCAACCTCAGCAAGGTGAAGACCCACGTGATTGCAGATCTAGGGGC
Source organism: Eucalyptus cloeziana (assembly GCA_014182715.1). Taxonomy (NCBI): domain Eukaryota; kingdom Viridiplantae; phylum Streptophyta; class Magnoliopsida; order Myrtales; family Myrtaceae; genus Eucalyptus; species Eucalyptus cloeziana. The sequence continues at coordinate 23,045,450 of CM024642.1, forward strand.
TTCACACCTAAAGCCCCTCAGCGATTTGGGACCTTGGCAAGGTGAAAAGGCTTCATCATTCGACCGTCTGCGACTCAGGCGACGGTCGCCGAGGTCGCACAGCCGCGGTCGAAGGGCCAGATCTGGGTCGCTCGACCCTCGACCTCCTCGACCCATAGCAGCTCCGGCGAGCGGCTCGACGACACGTGCGACCCTCGATCTCGACCTCGACGAGGTTCTCTCCTCAACGACGAACCAGCGAGCCCAAGGATGAAGATAAACAGTACCTTTTGAGGGTAAAAGTGGAACACATATTTATCGGTGAGGGCAGTATTGAAAAGAAAAAAGTCACTAAACCCTCAAAATAACATTTCAAAAATGTCAAAAGCCCAAGCAGGCGCCTGCGTTAGGCTTTTAGCTAACCCAATATTGACATTTGACCAATAGAATCTAAAAACACTTGTTAAATTCCTCATTTATTTTTTTTGCTCAAAAAAAAAAAAAACGTCATATTTTTCCCAAAGCTAGCTGAATCAAATGGGATAGAAATAAAGATACTAATTACATTATTCAATTGTATTAGAGACATCTTGATGGGTTGAACTTACTTAATGCGCGTATCTAGTGAGCTTTGCAATAGTCTACAAACATGAATGAATTTAATTTATTTGTCAGGTCGAGATTTCTTAGGTAATATCCATCTTGCAAGCTTCTTTGTAGTCGCTTACCAGGTACTTCTGAAATCCATCTCAACTAGAGATGAACAATTCTAGATTCCATATAAACTCCACTTGGAACTTGAAGCCTATTCATTGGAGTAGGTTCTTCATTTTTTTTTTTTTTTTTTGAACTCGGGATCTATCCTTATTTTTTGAATTTTGAATCTACTCGATTATGGGTTCTAGGGTCAGTTTCAGAGTCTACCTCAAATTCCACCAGTATTATTAATCAAATAATTGTAGTAAATTATTATCTTTAATAATCACCACTTGCTATTGCAATTTATTGACTACAATTTATATTTAGACACATGAAGAATATGAGATATTAACAAAGTAAAAATCTCAATTATAAAATGAAAGCTCGGATTAAATGGTTTTAAATTATACATTCATCATCAAACGCTATACAATACAGTAAGATTGCTTGAAGACGGACTGAAAAAACACGAAAATCTATTGCAAGTTCTAGGTTCTAAGTTTCATCAACTTAGAATTTGGAACATATATGTCAAAACAAGTTAACTTGAAACCTACCCCTATGTGACTTGGAACTTGAAACCAGACAAGTTCTCACCAATCCAGTATTTCGGTTTTAAATTTTAGGGATATGTTCGGCGAAGTCCTAAAACTTGTCAAGGAAGTGCAATTTAGTCCTAAAACTTACAAAAAGTGCAATCAAGTCCTAAAACTTGTCAAGTTGGTTCAATTAGTCCTAAAGTTAACACCGTTAAGAAAGTTAACGGAAATTGCGACGTGGCGTTGACGTCACATTTTAAATGAATTTTTTATTTTTATATGGCTTTTTAAAATTATTTTTTATTCAAAATCTTTAAAAATTAGATTAAAAACTAAAATTAAAAAGAAAAGCTAAATTTATTTAAAAAAGCAAAACTATTCAAAAAAAAAAAAAAAAACCGGAGCTTCCATCGCCGGAGGGGGGGCGACGGTCCGCCGGAGGGGCGGCGACGGTCGCCGGCCCGGACGAGGTGGCCGGCCCTCGCCGGGCTCGGCCTCGCCGGCCCCGGTTGAGAGTCGGCCACCCCGCCGGGTCGGGCGAGGACGCCCGGATCTCGGGCACGCCGGCCCTCGCGGGGCCGGCGAGCATCGCCCGCCCAGGCGAGGCCTCGCCGCCCTCGCCCGGGGTCGGCGATGCTCGCCCGGATCTGGGCAAGTAGGCGTCGTCCGACGAGCTCGAGGTCGTCACTCGAGGCCGTCGCTCGAGGTCGTCGCCCGCTCCACCGGCTCTACCGACGAGGACGACGCGCCCGCTCGCCCGGATCGGGCGAGCATCGCCGACCCGGGCGAGGGCGGCGAGCATCGCCGACCCCGGGCGAGGGCGGCGAGGCCTCGCCCAGGGCGGGCGATGCTCGCCGGCCCCGCGAGGGCGGCGTGCCCAACGGCGAGCCCGGATCCGGGCGTCCTCGCCCGACCGGGCGGGGTGGCGGCCCTCACTGTCGGCCCCTCCGGCGGATCGTCGCCGGCCCTCCCGGCGATGGAAGCTCCAGCCTTTTTTTTTTTTTTTTAATAGTTTTGTTTTTTTAAATAAATTTAGTTTTGCCTTTTTAATTTTTAATCTATTTTTTAAAGATTTTGAATAAAAATAAATTAAAAAATCCATATAAAAAATAAAAAAATTCATTTAAATGTGACGTCGGCCACGTCGCAATTTCCGTTAACTTTCTTAATGGTGTTAACTTTAGGACCGATGAACCAACTCGACAAGTTTTAGGACTTGATTGCACTTTTTGTAAGTTTTAGGACTAAATTGCACTTCCTTGACAAGTTTTAGGACTTCGCTGAACATATCCCTAAATTTTATCCTGAAATTATGTTCACCCCTAATCTTAACGATTGCATGCATACGGTTAAGTGATTGTACGAGGAGGAGAAAATGAGCGATATATATTAGGAAGTTGATGGAAGTGAGAAACTCATGGAGAAAGATTAATATTTCCTCTTTCTGTCATTTCATTATTGTGTGAAAAAGATAATTTGAGAAACTTAAGATTGAGACAAATTCCACTATCCACTCATATATAGATATACATAGATACTTTTAACTCAAGAAATGTTAGAATGTCTGACTTTAATTTTAAGTGGCTAAATAGAAGGAGACAGTGTGAATATAAAACCTAGCGAAACCCTAAAAACAAGCAACAACCGATATTTTTGACACTCAATCTCATATGTGCAAAAACCATCCTAAGAGCATCTTGTGGAATTAACAAGCGAAGAGACTCACGAGCAAAATTAATGCAAGACGAAATCTGACTATGACACCTTATTAGAACGTCGAATCAGGAGATTAGATCTAGCCTTAAAACCACATGAATGTCGGACCTATCGAAACCCCACAAAACGAGTGAAGAGGGATCCTTTTTGACTAGAGAAAAGTTGACTGAAACTCCTTCTAACGGGCTAAAACATGCTAATGTCAAGCAAAGGACGATTTCTTCAGGAAAACCAATCCTTAGAGCGCGTTTAGTCGCTATCCGATGTTTGGAGAGGCTCGTGAATCGTGATAAAGCCTGTCCCAGATGAGTTCCGATAAAATCATGGGCGCTATTTTAAGGTTTTGACCACACACGACATTAGGTAGAAAGGAAAGGCAAAATCATTCTATGAACGACGCTTATGATGACACTCCATAGCATGCGAAACAAAGTACATCTCCTTCCGGAAAGACACGGTGTTTCGCATACGCACAAAGACGAGTCTCGGATGAACCTATTATGGCTCCCGTCCCTCGAAGGAGGAAAGAAGAGATAAAAAAGAAAATGATGGCCGGCCAACAAAATCAATCGATGAAGTAGCACGACGAATCGTTGTTGAGTGCACAAGCACGATCCGCTTTTCTGGAAGAAAAACATGCATGTGAAATGTATGGAATCGCTAGAAGAATCGTAAAGCGTTCTTCGTTCCTGGCAAGTGCGAAGAAATTTCGGAGAGGAGAATCTTGCGGTCCCAAGTCAAGTCCCCGCGCACGGCGGGAGGGGGGAGTTCTGAGTTTGGGATCGATGCCGATTGCCAACGCGGGACGCCTCTTGTGTGCCCGTGAAGGCTCGCATCGTCCGCCGTGTCGCTTGGTTTTTTGGACGGTGAGGGGGGGGGCCCATCCGGTTAGTCCCCTTTGACGGGGAAGAAGAAGGAAAAAATGAGAGTTTGCCCCGCTCCTCAATCCACGGATGACTTTAACGTGTCCCCAAATCATCGTAAATCGACCCGATCCGTCTTGGAATCTCTCGTGGGGGCTGCATCTGGTGCCTGGATTTTGAGCCGGGAGGAGATGTGAAGCTCGGGGATTTTGCTGTATCGTATCGATTACTTGGTGAAGCGCAATAATAATGTTGGATTGTATTAGTGTTAATGAACTGAGAAATGCATATGGTGAGAGTATAAAGAAATCACGAATGCACAAATGAGACAGCCTCTAATAAATAATCCTCTGTTATTGTACGATCCAAAAGGAGTTCATTGCTGCATTCCAAAGCCACGGTTTTGATCATCATAAGAATTGGAGAAGGGCTTTAGAGACATTAATGATGTAGCCTGGCCAGGCGACTAAAGCCAGCAAGAGAGAGAAAGCATAATCATTTATCTTCACGATTTCAGACAATACAATGCTTCGATCTTCGTTTTGCTTTCATGAAATTTCAATGTCGACTGCGGAGATATGAAAAAGAAAGAGTTCTTTGGCGTTTTTGTAGAGTTTAAACATGAACAAAAAAGACATACGGAAGGTAGTGTTTTTTTAGAAATTCCTTATGCCTCTCGTTCTTTAAAAATTAAAAAGATATTTTCCAAGGTTGAATTTGTTATATAATATAGGTTTTTCTACTTCACTTTTATTTACTTATTTTTATTGTTATTTGATCTATCTTTTTATTTCTTTTCTTTTTTAATTCTCTCCCATCATTTCTCAATCAATTTTTTATTAAATAACAATTATACTACTATACCTAAAATACTAATGTGTTGTGATAAATATAAATAAGTACATATATATTACAATATAAAAGAAATTGAAATACAAACATAAAAATAGGAAAAAGTAAAAACAGAATTATTGTTATTTTGAATTCTCTTTTTACATTAAAATTTAAATGTTATCTATATTTAATATTACTTTAATTTTATTAATTTAAGAAGTTGTTTATTCAAGAAAAATAGATTTTATATTATAAATATAAGAAGTTATATTCACCTTTATCTTGTCCCCACATGATATATTTTTATCCGAATCATCTCTCTTATATATAACTTTATCTTGTCTAGAACATAAATGAAGTATAAGATAAGATAAATTTTGTGATATCTCGACTTTTATCCTAACTATCAAACATGGTCTAAGAGGATTGGATTGGTTAAATGGCCTATTTCTTTGGTTTGAATGGTGCTGGTTCTATACGCGTTCATATTGCATCAACACTTAATTCAGAAAATAGCCGTGATCGAGCAGCTATGATGTAGAAAAATAACTCTTATCATTTAATGAAGTATCTATCAATTAAGTTCTTTTTATTTTTAGTTGTCTTCGTATGATCAATCATCCATCCAGTTACACGAAATTTAGACTTGCTTAATTGCAGATTTATGACTAAGAAATAATTATAGCAGAAATCTTGGAACGCATGACTCATTTATTTATCTTCATGGATAACAAGTTGGCGAAAATCCTCCGCGTAGAAAGAGTTCTTCAAACTTTTAGTGGAACGGCTTGATTGAATAATGCCAAGAGCTTTAATATTAAACTATACAAGCTGTTAGGATAAGAACAAAATTCGAATTATTTGGCCCATTTTCCAGACAGCGCCCCGTATGTATGGGGGCGGCGCAAGTTAGCAACCTCGGCACGGCCGTCGCTGTCGTCGGTCCATTATCGAGAGCCCATCGGCGAGGCCGAGGTCGGGACACGTGCTTTTGTGGACTTAGAAGACTGCAGTCAGCGTCAGCTTGTCTTCTTCGTCTTCCTGTTCTTCGTCACCGACGACGACGTCGTCCGTGGGCGTCAACGGCAATCATCACCCGCTTCGCATTTCCTCATTACTTTTTCCGTGTCCCTCCCCGCCCCTTCCTTGCTTCTTTTAGCGGCAAAGGGCAAAAGGAAAAGGTAGAAAAAAGACAACTTGCGCACACTTCGCAAAGCTCGCCTCTGTCTCTCTCTCTCTCTCTCTCTCTCTTGCTGCATTTCAAGCTGAGAGCAACAAGGAAGAGACCTCCGCGACTTGAGACGAAAGTAAGGAATTCTGGGTAGCCCCTGTTTGCGGGAAGTTTTCTGTTTTCTGCGGTTATAATCTGCTCGTCTTCGCTTTTTCGCATGCCGAAAGTCGGAGGTGAATGCGAGTTTGATCTTTCTTTGCGCCTCGCTCGGTACCCTTTTTCGTTTTCGTCGCTACGGGTCGAGCATGGCTGTTTGACTGTCAGCAGTTTCAATGAGGCCGTGAAACTGTTGCGTTTTTGGCTCTAGCCGTGTCTTTTCTTGTCGGCAATGTCAGTTTGGCGACGTCAATCCAACTAGAACTGGAATGCTGTTTGCTGTAATTTTGGCAGTGAAATTTGCGTGCTTGGAGTTGTCTGAGGTGGTGCGGGAGTGCGGGTTGTGGAGGCTTTAGCAGACGTGGCAGCCGGGGACTTGCTGGATTGCTGAATCCTAGGTGATTTTTCCAGAAAGTGGGGAGCCACTGTGCGTGCTAGTCGAAAAGGGATCGATTCGTGATCAATCTGCTTTGTGGCAGCAGATGCGGATCTGAGTGGGCCTTTCGAAATGACGAGAGGGCAGAGGAGAAAGTTGCATTTGAGCAAGCTCTACTCGTTCTTGTGCAGTCGTCCTCATAAAGAAGATAGACATGCTCAAATTGGTCAGAAAGGATACTCGAGGATAGTGTACTGCAATGACCCCGATAATCCTGCAGCAGTCCAACTGAATTACAGGGGTAACTATGTGTCCACGACAAAGTACACTGTAGCTAATTTTGTTCCCAAGTCTTTGTTTGAGCAATTTAGGAGAGTTGCCAATATATATTTTTTGGTCGTCGCTTGTCTTTCCTTTAGTCCCTTGGCCCCCTTCACAGCGCTTAGTGTTGTTGGACCTCTGGTACTCGTGATTGGAGGTACCATTGCCAAAGAAGCTGTGGAAGATTGTGAAACGAAAAGTGCAGGTATGTACACCTCTCTTACACACTGGTTTTCTGTTTGGATGACATTTTATTTTTAAGTTTTTAAATCATGTTTTGCCCTTTGGTTCAATTTCAGTGACTGTTTAGTAAATTATTACATCATTGCAATTTGTAATATGGGAAACGTGTTAAGAAAGCATGTAGTTGGAAAATTAACAATATTAGAGCAACCCCAGTTTGGAATGCCCTCTCTTGTTTCGGATAATGCCCATCTGCTTGCTCATTTAAACTTCTTAGAATGCTGACTAAATATAGTTCTTGGCGTGACTGGTATGTCTCTAGTGGTTGTGCTTTGTTAGGAGATGTGGTTGGGCTTGACATATTAAATTTCACACTGTACCATCTTCCAGTACAACAGGGTTTTGGAGAAGTTGGAAAGGCAGAGATTAGATAAAAGATTCTAAAAATTGGGTCCAATATCCAAAGTCCAATGGAAACTCATTGCAATTTCATGCATGTAATTAACCAGGAAAACTCTTTCAGCAGTGCCATCTCTCAAGTGAGATGCATCTTTGTGATTTCTATAACTAATTTATATCCAAAAGCATTCGATGCCCTTCCTTGTGTGATATTGGCTTTGGTTTTATTTTTAAAGATTAATGGGGTTACGGGTTCAATAGGACCCTGGACTAGTCCATGCCATCACCCTTTCCCACACAAACTAGACAATTACAAGCCATTTTCTGGCTCTGTGCATGAGTGCAATGCTGCTGACACCAAAGTGGAATTCTGAACTTAGACATTTTGCTTCAGGCACAAGACAAGGTCATCTTTGCCATCTATGCTAGGTTCCTGGAAGTGTTGACTTTTGCAATTATCTGTAAAGATTGTTGCCTCTGAAATGATTGCCTCAACAATGCTTAAAAATGCTTGCAGGATATAGAAGCAAACAACAGGAAAGTTGAAGTTTATAGGCAAGTTGAAGTTTATAGTGGGAATGGACCGAATGGTACATTCCAAAGGACCAGATGGAAGAATCTCCGAGTTGGCAATGTTATCAAGGTATATAAGGATGAGTATTTCCCTGCTGATCTGCTGTTGCTTTCATCAAGCTATGAAGATGGAATTTGTTATGTTGATACCATGAATCTAGATGGGGAAACGAATTTGAAGTTGAAGCAGTCACTTGATGTAACATCATCACTTCGCAATGAGAGATGTCTCCAAGTATTCAGAGCTGAAATCAAATGTGAAGATCCAAATGACAAGCTTTATTCATTCGTTGGGAATTTACACTACACCAGTAAAGAATATCCTCTTTCTCTGCAACAAATTCTGCTACGAGATTCCAAGCTTAAGAACACTGATTACGTCTATGGGGTGGTCATCTTCACTGGCCATGACACAAAAGTGATGCAGAATGCCACACATCCTCGTTCCAAAAGGAGTAAGATCGAGAAGAGAATGGATAAGATAATATATATCCTCTTCAGCTTTCTAATTTTGATATCTTTTGTTGGATCTGTCTTATTTGAAATCGAAACTAGAAGAGATCTTGTAGATCAAAAGTACAGAAGGTGGTATCTTCGCCCAGATGATGCTACTGTGTTCTATGACCCGACAAGAGCTTCTCTTTCTGCATTTTTCCATTTTCTGACTGGTCTCATGTTGTATGGTTATCTGATTCCCATATCCCTATATGTATCTATTGAGATTGTGAAGGTTCTTCAGAGTGTCTTCATCAATGGTGATCTTATAATGTATGATGAGGCAAAAGATAAACCAGCACGAGCACGGACATCTAATTTAAATGAGGAACTTGGTCAGGTCCATACCATATTTTCTGACAAGACAGGGACTTTGACTTGTAACTCCATGGAGTTTGTTAAATGCTCGATAGCTGGTACAATAGCATATGGAAAAGGTGAGACAGAAGTGGAAAGGGCACTGGCAAGAAGGGATTGTCCTTCTGATGCCCATGAAATTTCAAATGAGACGAATGATAGTCATGGTAGTGTAAATGGTTTTAACTTCAGAGATGAACGCATCATGAATGGAAGGTGGGTAAATGAGCCTCATCCTGATATGATAAGGAAATTTTTTGAGGTGCTTGCAATCTGTCACACTGTCATTCCAGATGTGAACAGGCATACTGAAGATATATATTATGAAGCTGAGTCAAGAGATGAAGCAGCTTTTGTTGTAGCTGCTCGAGAGGTTGGGTTTGAATTCTTTAAAAGGAAACAAACAAGCATATCATTGTATGAATTAGATTATGTGACAGGTGGGAAGATTGTCAGGTGAGTTCTTCTTTGGGATACTGTTTTATACTACCTTCATTTGCCTGTTCCGGTACTCGTTCACTTTTCTTACATCTATGATCAGTATCTTCGAAGATGAGCGGTGCAGTTTTACTTTCTCTTTTGATTGGACTTTTCAAGCACCCCATGCACATCACATGGGTGCACTTGCATGCACTTAGTTTCTTAGCATTTGAAGCCATATTTGTTCTGTAGTTTTGACTTGCTCTTGCTAATGTCACTATGCTGGCTGATGATTAAAAGAGAAAGGTGTTCTGCTTGGATTGATCTTCTACCAAAGATGAATATCACAGTATACACGAAGACCGACTTATGCCCGGACTGGTCAACGCTTAATAAATCAAGAGAGACATTCTTTATATCTGTAAAAAGCTTCAGAAGATCTCTAAAACATTGTGGATTTTTTTAGTCACTAAATCACTCTTCTTTATAGTTCCAGTAAGGAAGCCTTGTTTTCCATTGCATCCAGTCTTCCCCTAAACAAAATTGTCCTCTATGCCAGTCACACGGACAGAAAAAAATTTGATTCAAGTGCCAAGGTGATGCTTTAGAAACTTCTTTAAGCTGAGAGTAGTGGTCCCTCTATAAATTTTTGGTGAGGTGTGATATAGTTTTATTCAGTTAATATTTTTCTTGCTCTTTGATTTAATATAACTTTGGGCCGTCCTTTTAGACAGTTTAGGTTTCATTTTGCAGAGATTATGAGCTTCTTCATGTTTTGGAGTTCAGTAGTTCTCGCAAAAGAATGTCAGTGATTGTAAGGAGTGAGGGAAATCTGCTGCTTTTGTGCAAGGGTGCAGATAGGTAGGACTTGCTTTTCAGTAAAATCTGACTTGTGAAGATGATTTTTTCCCTTTCTGATGTTAATATGATCCCTATATATCTTTTTTCTATGCCAGTGTTATATCTCAAAGGCTGTCAAAAGATGGGCGCCAGTTTGGGAAGGAGACGAGTGATCACATCAAAAAATATGCTCAAGTAGGTCTTCGGGTGATGGTCATCGCATACCGACAGCTTGAAGAAGAAGAATATAAAATATGGGAAGAGGAGTTCCTAAGGGTGAAAGCTTCTGTTTCTCCTGACAGAGATGCCTTGTTAGATGCAACTGCTGACAAAATTGAGAGGGAATTAATCCTCCTTGGAGCTACAGCTGTTGAGGACAAGCTTCAAGAGGGAGTTAAGATTCATCTTATGTCTCTCTAAATGCATCAAAAGTGCTTTAACTATCATGACAAAATTCCCTAGACTACTGCCTTTGCTATGTGATTTCATGTTGATACATTACTGCCTATTTGTGCCAGGTGCCCCAATGTCTTGAAAAACTTGCCCGGGCTCAGATTAGGGTATGGATGTTGACGGGTGACAAGTTGGAAACAGCAGTTAATATTGGGTATAGGATTGGCCTGATTCTACAGTTTTGTTTGCTTTCTGGAAGTTATATGTACTTACTTTCTGTTTCCTGCAGGTATGCATGTAGATTACTGAGAGAAGGAATGAAAGAAATTGTAATTACTCTTGATTCACCTGATATTAAAGCGTTGGAGAACCACAAAGACGAGGAAGCCCTCGCAAAGGTAGAGGAAATATGATCTTTGATGTAATACGTATTCTTTTGTCGTTGTTTTCCCTTTTCAAATGTCAATCATTTTAGGCATCTTTCGAGAGTATATCAAAGCAACTCAAAGAAGGAAAATCTCAACTTGATTCTGCAAAAGAACGTGCTATGGAGTTTGGGTTGATAATTGATGGAAAGTCCTTGAACTTTGCTCTTACCAAGAATTTGGAGGACTCGTTGCTGGATCTTGCAATCAAGTGTGGTGCTGTTATATGTTGTCAGTCCTCACCCAAGCAGAAAGCTCTTGTAAGTATCTGGTCACACTGTTATTGCAAGCTTCAGATCGTTTGGCTTAATTGTATAAGAATAATCTCTCAAACATATGTTAGAAAAATGCAGGTTACTAGATTGGTAAAACTGAAACTTGGTAAAACAACGTTATCAGTTGGTGATGGTGCAAATGATGTTAGCATGCTTCAAGAGGCTGACATTGGAGTTGGCATTAGTGGTGTGGAAGGGATGCAGGTATGCCTATCAACTATACCATCCAGATGTAAATTTGCCCACCATAATCTCTGCAAATTTGTTCCTGCCATCATGGTGATTTGCTAAGGATGTATTCTTTGCATCTAGTGGGGGTGTATGATCAGTAAATTGTGATCTCTATTTCGGATCTTAAGGATTGCATTGTATGGAAGATGAGTTCATTTTCTTTTTTCTATTTTTCCTCTTCTTCTTTTTCTTCTTGTTGGAATTTGGATTACTAGATGGCCCTGGCCAACAAAGGCCAATTCATCCACAGATCCACTGGCAGCATTCTGGTCTGTTCATTGGAACTATCCAGAATATTGCAGTAGATGATGGAAAGTTTTGTCTGACCTTTTGAATAATAAATGTACATTTCCGTGACCCTTGCCCTTTATTACCTTTTCCTTTCTCATCTCTCTTCCTGAGGCCTCCCAAGTGCCATTGTGGTGTAGTTGAAATAGAACCAGAAAGATTATAGACATCTGCCTGTTCCTTGAATACAACTCTATCTTGATGCAAGTGCTTGATATGTTGGCTGATTAATCTGAAGCTAGATTAAGTTCTGAGATAATTTACATGTAGTGCCTCTGTCTTGTTTGCTTTGGTGCATGTAGACTTCATTGCTCTTGTCTAATTTATGTCGCCTTTAGATTTCTTCTCACTTGTTTTTTGAGAATTTCATCTTTCGAATCAGATTGTTTACCAAGTGATTTTGCAGTAGCCAAGTTTTTGCTGATTGCAGGCTGTAATGGCAAGTGATTTTGCAATAGCCCAATTCCGCTTTCTGGAACGTCTCCTATTGGTGCATGGCCATTGGTGTTACAGGAGAATAGCAATGATGGTAAAAACCTTGCTTAAGTTTATTGTTTAAGGTACAAGAAACAATGGAAAATTTCTATGCAACAGATTCTGGATCTGTGTTTATCCACATGCATATTTTTCTGGACATTATGTTGTTCACGTAGACATGCTGATTATATAACTAGCATATAAGTTCAAGATAGAGTCAAACGCAAGGGAGATAAGTCTCATAGTACTTGCACCATGTTTCGAGTCAAATGATTTGCTCCATTTGTCCACTTCAAAATGCAGTCTCTTTTTGTATCTTGGGGCTGGAGGACTGCAGGGTGAGATTGCTCATGTCTGTGGTTTATATGTAATTTAAATTCCTTCTTAATATTGCAGATTTGCTACTTCTTCTACAAGAACATTGCATTCGGACTTACTCTGTTCTGGTTTGAGGCCTATGCTTCATTCTCTGGTCAGCCTGCTTACAATGATTGGGATATGTCATTCTACAATGTATTCTTTACTTCACTTCCTGTCATAGCCCTTGGGGTTTTCGATCAGGATGTTTCTGCATGCCTTTGCCTTGAGGTATGCAAATCTACCTATGAGCAGCGCCATATAATTTTGATTGCGAGGGATTGATTGTTAGTTCAGTCTGGTCACGTACCATTTCCCAAGCTGGGAAGAATTTGATTCTTTAGCAAAAAGAATACCTTAGTGCAAATTTTTGCGGAGATGATTACCTAGAGATGAGACAAAATGCTTTGGTTCTTGCTTAGGGCATAGGCTGATGTTTTTGTTTAAGCAATCATTTTGACTTGCTTTCATTCCAAATTAGGCATTCAAGTCTGCTCCAAGCATTATCTCCAGCATTCTTATAAGAATCTGTTTTTTGTTTTTATCCCTAGGACGATATCCTAAGGTACATATTACACTTGATTGATAGAATGGCTGGTTGAGGCCAGTGATATGGCAATAAAATTTGGAAAAAATAATTCTTGGAACTGAACCGGACCATAACAGTAAGAAAGACCGTAACCTATAAGGCTGAGGCACACAGCATCCTTATTTTCATGGAATAACACCAGATTCTTTTCTCTCTTTGTGCAATGAAGTTTTAAGTAGAACAGAACAGGGCCATATCTTTACTGAACTACCGCTTTCTCACTGTGCAGTTTCCTCAGTTATATCAAGAAGGAACAGAATATCCTCTTCAGTTGGTGCCGTATACTTGGCTGGATGGCCAATGGGGTAGGCAGTTCTATCATAATCTTCTTCTGCACTGCCAATGTGATGGTTGACCAGGCGTTCAGGAGAGATGGGAGAGTAGCTGACTTTGAGGTTCTCGGAGTCACCATGTATACTTGTGTTGTATGGGCTGTCAACTGTCAACTGGCTATATCCATTAACTACTTCACTTGGATCCACCATTTCTTCATTTGGAGCAGCATTGCCTTCTGGTACATATTCCTGTTGACTTATGGCTACGTTTCACCAACAATTTCCACAACTGCGTACATGGTTTTTCTCGAGGCTGCTACTCCGAGTCTTCTGTATTGGCTCTCCACTCTTCTGGTGGTCGTTTCTACTCTGCTGCCTTACTTCTCATACAGAGCTTTGCAAACACAACTTCACCCCATGCCCCATGATCACATACAAAGTATACAACGAGAATGTTCGGAGATTGAGAAATTCTGAGGACAAACTGAAGCATCCGAAGGAACGTACAAAGCATTGTAAGACCTGAAAAGATTAATTTCAAATGTACTCGATACAGAATATGTCATCTGCAAAGGCGTGTGGCAAAAATGCTGTATTTAATACTGAGAAAGTATAGCAGCCATTTGTTCCTTGCCTAGGTCTGTTTGTAGATTTGCTATATAAGGCCAATACTGTCATGTATAGAAAGAACATCTGTATGATGCTCGATATTGACCAGTGAAGACTGAAGACTCCTGGATACTCCTATTTTAGGGCATCTGGGGTAAGTTCACTGGTGGTGAATGTATGTCAAGAACAGTTATCAATCCAGTGAACAGACGACCGTCATGAACATTTTAAGGTGAAGTTTGCTTTGTGGCGTATTCTAATTCACGGAGGCTGCTGTGTTTTTCAGAGCTTCTCCTGAACAATTTACCCAAATCTGTCATAGACAAGATGATATCAATGAAGCTTGTACTCAAGTCCTCTTTACAGCGACTGTGCACTCTTTCTGTCGCCAAGAACGTCTTGTAATCCCGTTCTCAATTCCCCGCGCCTCACTTCATGTCCCCATTTAGCATCACATATTTCCTGAATCCCGACCCACGTTTGCTCGAGATGCACCATGTTCTCCGATTCCACTCATCATGTATGAAATTATGAATAATGAAGTCTGCGGAGGGGTTAGGAACTTAGGAGCGGGGGTTTAACAAATGAGACTGGCCGCGGGCTGTTGGTGCTTCGCGAACGGACTGCCTTTGACTCGCGACCCACCCAACCCCATGATTTTCCAACTTTCCACACCGCTCTCTCAACGTCAACGCAAGTTAATATCACGCAGACGACTGGAAGGTCCCCGATCCGAGCCTTGAAAATATTCGGAGTTCGGCCCATTCGAACGGCGCCAAAAAGAAGTCAACGGACGACACCCGCTTTCCGGAAACCCTTTCTCCATATCGATCTTATCTCGAACTAGGGATCCGGATTTCGCATTGAAAAAAAGTCACCGAGGCAACCGTAGATGCTGGCCGGAAGCGAGGAAAAAGCCGCAAAGTTGACGATCCGTTCACACCCGGCAACGCGTCTGTCCTCCTTTTTGGCTGCATTTGGTAGGGAGGGAAAAGGAATGGTCTCGTTATTCATGGAAGTGCACCAACCAATTCCTAGGACGACTTCTCCGAAGACAGACAATTTCGGACCGTTTGGTGCCGCGAGCGTAAGCTTTTATTTATGTCTGTAAACACAAGACGAAACAAGCATGAAAAGATTCCGAAACCGGATAATCCGGCCAGAGTCGGCAAGACACGCCCTCGAACGGACTGACATTGTTTAAGGATCGAACTTACAAGTTACGACCCGAAAAAGGTAAAGGAAACCGACATGCGAGAAGTAACTCTAGTCGTCATCATCGCTGCGGTGGCCGCACTTGAACTCAACCCAAACGAGCATCTAGTCACGGATATTCCCGGTCAAGGCGGAAGTCGGAAAGGGCTAAAGATCGCCTGCGTAGGTGTGCAGTTAGGTGAGGGCATTTAATTCGAGAGCACGACGTTGCTGTCGCAGAGGCAACCTCGACGTCAGTCGGCGTCTCATTTATTGATTTTCCTTCCCCGAGACGAAAGAGCGGCCAACGTCAGCGCGTCCGTGGTCTTCCCATTCAAATCCCCCCCTGATTTTTCCGAGCCGAATTGCTTGCTCGCCAAACCAAAAAAGGCGAGGCGGGTTCCGTCATGGCTGCGCTCACTTCGAAAAGATCGGATATTTTTTTAACTCGCTTTTATTTCTTTTTCTTGGGATTTTCTTTGCCTTCTAGAAAATCGAAATCGAAATCAAAATCCCTCCTCGGTTTCCACACGCACGGACCCCCGAGATAGGTCCGTTGGGCCCGTGCCGGACTTATCCTCGGGAAAAGAGAGAACGAGTTTTTCTTCGGTTCCAGAAAGAATTCCCCCCCTCGTTCTTCGTCGCAGCCAGAACGCGAGAAAGTCTTTCCTTGGAAAAGGGAGCCTTCGTGGCGCTCGTGCGATTTGGGTTCTTTCTTTGGAATGCGGCAGCCTCTCTTTCCCTGTCCTCCAACTTGCTTTCCTCGTTTTCCTTCCGTGGCGGCCGCCGAATGATCGAGGAAAAGTCACACGTCCACCGCCCCCTGATAATCCGTGGCAATGTCGAATTTTTAGTGAATTTACATGTGGAGTCCAAGGCTCGAACCGACCTCTGCCGTAGATAAGCGGTCATGAACGTGTAATGCCGGCAATGTCGCTTTCCAATCGATTATAATTTATGGTAGATCATTGTAGTGTCGACATTTATAAATATGTAAGAAAAACGAAAAAATAAATGATCTTCGAGAATCTTTTCTTGAAATGATTAGAAGGGTCTCGGGAACTATCTTTCAATAGGGAGCATTAAAAATTAATTTTGCATGACTTAGGGGGAAAGGAATTGACATGGCAAGTGCTTGAAGTCCCATATATCGTCCGCTTTTAGTCCGTTGGATCCGCCGCGTGGACGCGCGGTGATATCTGATCGACGGTGGAGCCATTTGGAGGATACAGCATCGGCGTCCAGGTGTACGGCCCGAAGAGTTTGGAGCGGAGCGAGGCGAGGCACACGTGTAGGGCGAAGAGGACAACGGGACAAACGACCCATATGACTCCACCGAACCCGGATCCTCTCACTCGCTCACACGTGCGGGGGAACGGTCGTGGGGTTCCCATGGAACCCGATTTCGCACGTTGTTCGTAATATCATTTGGCTCTACCAACCACCTCCGTTATAACCACCAGCATATGCGTAAAAGGCCATCCATTTATCAGGGTAGGTACGTTTGTCGCTTCGAAATTTAACTGGTAAGAATTGATACCCGATTTTCAAAAAAGGGAATCGAAGCGCCGATTTTAGAGTAGATTCAAGAATCGAGCTTGATTTTTTAATGATGCTATTATTTATAGGAAAACATAAAATATGAACAATTCTTGACATGACGATTTAGGTATTGGTTGATTTTCTAACATGTCCAGGTTCAGATCTTATACACGACGTATCCATTATTTTCTAAACAAAGTAATTAAAAGAATAGTTAAAAAGCGATTAAAAATTCCACTTGACAACCGTACTGATTAGGACCGTCTTTAAAATCGTTGTTCACGGTATTGAATAGTTGTTATCCAGAGTACATCCAATCTTCACACGGATCAACCTGAAACCCATTCAATTTTCATATTGAACCGGTTCGATTACTTACACCAGCATTTTGCAATGAGAAACCAATCTTTTATGTTCGATAAATCCAAAAAATTGCGGAAATAGAGCAACGGAAAACGAGGAGAGGGAGCGTTGAAATTGGCATCCCCGAGCTAGGCAAATCTAAGAGACTTCAACTTAGCATCGTCACAGCGTGTGCGTACAATACATGTGTGGACGCCGCAAGTGCACGTAACGTGCGGATCAAGCTCAGATGCAACATTACCACAACGGGCACTTCAACTCTCTAGAAGATGCGTTTGAGATTCGTTCGTCCCATCATTCTCTCTCTCTCTCTCTCTCTCTCTGGGCAACATTCATTCTAGAATGTCGTGCTCGCTACATAACCCTACTTCGTTCCTACAATTATCATCATTAATTTCGAGACACGAAATTAATGTCAATCCATTCGAGCCCAGTCGACGGGAACCGTTCGATTAGGCATGCCGCGCCGGGCAGGGCACGTGGGCCATCCGCGAGCTCTCTTCCAAAATCACGCGTGGCCAAGTCCTTTCGCTGGTGATGTTGAGGGTCGGAAATGGAGACGGAATGGCGAGTACTCCGAATACATCGGAATTGCAAGGCGTTCTAACCATAGAAGAAAGTATCATTGTCGTTGGCTCGATGCACATATGAATTGGTATGACCCCCCCGAAACTTCTTAAGGACGACAAGTCGAAATCTAAGCTACAACACCCTTAGGTCAGGAGTTTTGGCATTTATCACTTAAAAAGATGACCAGGACACTCCTATCTCTAACCGTTACCTTCTCTCGAGGGAGTTCATAATCTTGAATTGCTCCATAATTCTTATTGGCTCGTGCGTCAACATCAGATATCTAAGTCTCCATCGGATATAAATAGATTCCATTTATTTCACGGAAAATAAATAATTTTAAGAATATTTTTCTATAAAATGACCATTTCGTTCATTTATTCTTATAACTCATAAAGAAAATATTTCAATTAATTAATTATTTCAAATGATAATTTTTAAATTATTTTTTTTTTCACGAAATAAATAGAGCTTGACTTTATGAAGATGAAGAGATCGATTAAATAAAGAATTACTTATTAAATAGGAGAATCGGGGATTATGGATAAGACAACCGAAGTAAAAAAATAATAATTTATCAAACGGAATGGTAGGGACTGGGATTTACCTTGGCTAGGCGACAAAGGTGCATTTACAAGGTATAACCCGGCGCGCCAAACACCATCTGACATCACTAATGACCTTTTCGCATTCCCCCCTCGACAAATGACAGCCAATCCGTCCTTCTAGAACCTCACGCGCTCGCCCCCGCGCGTGCTCCCCAACCCCCGCGGCTTCCGTCCCCATCCCTCTCTCATATAAATACATCCCCGCCCCCGCCTTCTCCTCCCATTACCATCTCTCCATCTTCCCCCTACACTTACCTAAACGAAGCATAAGCAGAGAAGCCGGAGCATCTCGAATCGAGCACGCGGCGCGTCGGACTCGCCGGTGGGAAAAGATGGCGTCGAGCGAACCGGAGAGCGGCGAGCAGCTCGCGTTGTGCCCCAGCTTCAACAGCTACTCCGCCGATCGGCTCGCCGACGTCGCTCGCGGGGTCGCCCTCGAGGACGGCGGCGACGGGCCCACTTCCTCGGGCTGTGACCGGAGCGGGGGGTCGGACGAGGCCGGGGACGACGATTTCGAGTTCGTCTCGCTCGTCAGGGAGCGCGACGACGTCCTGATCAACGGCGGCCAGATCGGCCCGGTCTTCCCGGTGTTCAATCGAGATCTGCTGTACGTGCGCGGCGGCGGTCGGGCTTCGGATGGCGAAGCCAAGGCGGATCGGGACGGGGATGGCGGTCGCGCGGTGTCTTCGCTGAGGATTCCGCTGAAGGACTTGTTCGTCGAGGATCGCGATCCTCCGTCGTCGTCCTCGTCATCGGAGGTCGACGAGCTGGAAGGGATACCGGAGGGGAGCTACTGCGTGTGGTCCCCGAAGTCGCCGGAGGGGTCGCCGCTGTCGCCGAGCCGGTGCAAGAAGAGCAGCTCGACGGGGTCGAGCTCGAAGCGGTGGAGGTTCCGCGACCTGCTCCGCCGCAGCAACAGCGACGGGAAGGAGTCGTTCGTGTTCTTGACGCCGGCCTCGAGGTCGAGCTCGCTTTCGAGTAGCAGCGACGCCTCGGCGAAGGAGAAGGCGAGGCCGAGCCCGAGCCCGAGCCCGAGCCAAGCCGTTGCGGTCGCGGAGAGAAGGAGCAAGGCGAAGGCGTCGGCGGCGTCGGCGTCGCCGCACGAGGCGTTCTACGTGAGGAACAGAGCGCTGAAGGAAGGCGACAAGCGGCGGTCCTACTTGCCGTACAGGCAAGACCTGGTCGGCTTCTTCGCCAACGTGAACGGATTGGGGAGGTCGTTCCCTCCGTTCTGAGCATCGGCACAATTTCGCTTCTTCTTTTTTTCGTTTTGATTTATTTATTTTAGTAAATCAATGGGTTTGGTTCACCAAAAGAGGCCTTTCCAATTAGGACGTAAAGCGATGTGCAGTTTTCCTGCGATTAATATGTACATAGCATATAAGCTTTGTTCGTTTAGCTTACTGGAAACGTATGAAGAGACGACATATGTATCATATATATTTTTATTTCCGGTTGCTGAGATAATTTGTGGCTGTAATTCGTAACAAGGATGGCCCAGATCCCAAACAAAATACTAATTCCACAAATCTAATAACGTGATTTCATCATCATCTTTGTGTTTTTGATAAAAGACAAAATTTATGGCAGCGTAGGTACGAATTAGATCGCCACGATCGAGTGGAGAGGGATGTTAACGAGAGCGAGTTTTGTCGGCCTTAATAACTTGACAAGGGGGTGCGCACCCAATCTGATGGAGATGGCTACGGGGGGAGAGGTGGGGAGGAGATTTAAAGAGTGGGGCGGTGGGTCCCGCTGCACGCGTGCGAGACAGCTGGGGATCCCACACGTGCGAAGGGGCGAGGCGTTTCCCGGATGAATCGGGTCCGAATGCGCGGAGCGAGATGGGGGTGGGGGTGTCGGGGGATGCCGAGTTGCTGTCGGGTCCACCACGGGAATTCTGGTCGCCGCCCTTCGCATCAATCGCTAACGAGTCTGCTCGGCACTCGAGCGGCCGGTGGGGGACAAATTCGTTTTTCACGATTCTAGGTGCCGGGCTATTACTTCGCTCGCGCTTTCAACGTGCCAAAGGTGAACGAGACTTCGATGGAAACCGTCTTCCTTTTCTTTTCCTTCTCTCTTTTGCCTTACCACGACGGCGAATTAAATATCCGAGGCCTCTACTCTCGCCGAACCGTTAAGAAAAGCCCGGAGTTCGATCCTCGCCTCTATGAAAACGCCGGCGCCCTTGAGTAGGGACCGGTCTACCACGTTAGCTTTTAGGTTATCCATCCACATATCCTTTGCCTTGTCGTACATGTTAGTATTGAATTAGGCCTGGCCCCATCCCTTTGGAATTTCAAATTGGCCGTCCGAGGGGGCGGGTACGAGGTTCGCGTTTTGATTGGAAGAATAAACAAAGGTGCGAATTGGGGTGGGGTTGTGGGGCTGTGGGGTGGTGTTTCCTGAGATCATATTCTCCTGTTCTAACTTCTCCGACTCTGTGCTCGAATCGAATTTCGGATTCGTCCAGCTAACCCAGACCTAAAAAGATTCCCGACGATTCGAAAAAGGCGAGACGATCGCCCAGGAGTTTTGATTGCAGGGGCAACTCGAAAAGGTCAATCGATCCGTGTCCCGACGGCGTATTCGATCGTCGAACTCTGATGCTGTGATGTCTCCGTAATTGCTTGACTCGCTGGGCTCTTCTACTCGCGGCCCGCTTTGCCTCGGCTTGTCCAGTTGAAAGCCTTTCGAGGCACTCGACCCTAATTGACAAGAGTGATACGTGGGCCTATATGAGACCCATTCGGAGAGAAATTGTCCAATCGGTTATAAACCAACCGAATATATACTCTTCAATTTTGCTAAATTTAATCTTAAATATTTGCGCAGAATGCCAATATAGTTATTTGAGCTAATTTTTGTCAGAAATATCTGACGTGGCGATGCACCTAAGATGGCCAATAATGATTGGGTTACTCTGTTCATGACGTGCTATGTGAGATTTTATACAAAATTTCCATTGGATTTTAGAAACTATGAACGCAATCTTGGATTTAGAAAGACGGTGTGAGCCACGCATTGGGGGTTGTAGTGGATGAAATGAGACAACCTTAACATGGCGACATGAATGGATCGACTCTTGGAATCAAACATGACTAGACAATACATCATACATCCCGTCGATTCTAGGTAAATAAACACCTCGTGACTTGTTATAGAATATTATTATAATAAAAAATAAGGGAGCATCCATCCATGATTCCATAGGCACTGTAGGGTCATTGTAGCTGCACTTGATTTCGTCCTAGTCCAATACAAAATGTCATTACCTTACAAGTATTAGTTGCTCCGAGACTTGCTTTGTCCTAAACGCATTCATTATGTCGAAAATAGTAAATCGCCACAAATCATAAGTATTTTAATTATAAAACAATTTGTTCACAAGTTGATATGGCACGATTCAGGCTCTCAATACATGGCGTGAATAAGGGGTTGACTTGTACCATACCTACACATAAAGTAGCTATATAATGTATAAAATACTATATAGAAAAGGAGTGCAAAATACTATAATCATAATTACGATCATTAGCTCTTCTCGATTGGGGGCCTGATTTGCCGGATCAAACATGTAAACCTGTCCATAGAAAATCTAGCGAGTACGGACGATTTGGAGATCGAGAAATTAAATTAATCGTCCCTCCTTTCAACGTGAGTAGGATAAGTACGCTGCACGTGATGTATCGTACTTACAAAGTTGCTTGAACAAACAAAAATGACAGCTAGAGAGGGGGATCCAATGATTTAATTTTCGATTGGATCGCGATGGGGATCCGAGTAACGAGGATCCTGCTTCCCAAAATAGAAGGAAAGTTAGTATCAGCACGTCATGTATTTAATAAGAATAATTACGAAGTATATTTAACAATAATAATATAAAAAAATAAAGAATTAATACAACCAAAAAAAGTCCCTATCTATCATATTCATGATAAATTTACTCAAACTAATTTCAAAATTATCAAAAATCTTAAACCAACATATTTATGATAAATTTAACTTCAAATCAATATGTGTGGTTTGTCAAATATATATTATATAACTCGGTAATTTTACGGTAAAATGTATTAGAACATGTATATTGATTTTGAATTTTTGGTGAGCTAAAAGTTAGTTAAGTGAAAATTTATGATAGTCATATAATTTGAAGTTTTTGACGATTTAAAAATTTATTATGGGGTTTTTTCCGACAAAAAAAATAATACCATTTTTTTTGGGGGGCGGGGGTGGTTTTTCTTGATATGTCTTGCTCGGGTTCGAATTGATTGAGAATCTGAGCCGCTAAAACTCGACGTCGGCATACCGACAAAAAATAAATTAAAAAATTCGACGTCGGCATCGCGCGCTGATTGGTCAGTCATCTCGCGTCCGAACGGTGCGCTGTTCGTTTAGCCAACCCGCTCTGCTGGCGCCCAGATTTTTTTTCCCTCCAGAAAGCGCGATATTTCCACGTGGCAGCCCGTGGCGCCAAAAGGAACCGCTCCGACCTTTTTCCCTTCTTCTTCCAGATCGTCATCCGTCGAAGAAGAAGCTACGACTCTCCATGGACACACGCCCCCACGCCCTCTCTCTTTCTCTCTCTAGCGATCTCTATCTCTTTTCTCTCTCTATATATACACACGGAGGTATAGCAAGATGAACGCTTCGTTACCGCGTCCCGTCGCCTCTCGCCCCTCCTCCTAGTCCGCCGGCGCGCCATGGCTTCTCTGCACCTCGCCGGTTGCGGAGCCCTCGGCCGGGCCCCCCGCACCACGTTCTGGGGCGGAGAGCCGCCGCGGCGGGGCGGCGGCGGCGGCGCTGGCGGCGCTGGGGGATTTGCCCTTCGGGAGAAGGCCAGGGGCCGCGGAGGAATCCGCAGGGTCCTCGCGATGTCGACCGATCCTTCTTCGTGGAAGATGAATCTCAACGAGTACATGGTCACGCTCGAGAAGCCGCTCGGCATCCGGTTCGCGCTCTCCGCCGACGGTAAAATCTTCGTCCACGCTCTCAAGCGAGGGGTACGTGAATGTATTCGGTCCTGTACCGGAAACTGGAGAATTTACTTTTGGATTTACCGATTCGTCGCGAGTGAATTCAGTTTGTTCAGCTGACGAGATTTTATTGCTAATGCTATTCTTGCTTGCATTTTTTTTTTTTTTTGGTGTGTATGTTTGAGTTGTAGTTGCTATGGCTCAATTCGAATCGCATTGTGGGTACATTTGGTGCCGCATTTGGAATGTGTTGGTCACGTAGGATTTTGTCTGAACGATTGCAGGGGAATGCGGAGAAGTCTAGGATTATAATGGTAGGCGATACTTTGAAAAAGTCAAGCGATCCGTCTGGCGGCAAGCTTGTTGAGATTAGGGACTTTGGCGATACAGAGTAAGAGGCTTCATTCTTTGGTGTTTTACAGTTACTTTCGGTTCAATGCCTAGTATACAGCAGATGTGATCTTCTTCTGAAAGTTGAGCCAATGAACTTTGGATTGTATGAGGTGGTTTATTTAACTCTGGAGGTGGCACATCTAGTCTTCTCTTAAGTCCATGGTAACAGTGGAGTCATTGCTCATAGTCAGTCCGGAGTGGCAACATCGGTGCTGCTTTGGTTGTTACGATTGGCAGTGCATCATGTCTTTTCATGGTCTAGACTTGGTTATATGAGCTGATGAAATGAGAAATTAAGCCTCTGTCCCCAGTATAATCTAATTTAAGAAGTTTTGTGGGCAGTGTTATAGATTGAGAATAATGTGAGATTTACCTAATTCTAAGATATACCGGGCTTATAGATTCACCGAAACTTGTGTATCACAGTTGAAAGATAGTCAGTTAGATGGCCTGGAGGATCTTTAGTGCGTCGGAAGATTTGTCTTGTCCATCTCTCTTCTTTGTCTCAACTACACTTCTCTTTGGTTTCCCTTTTCATCAGGATGATGATGAGGGAGAAAATGGGGTCTTTTAGCCTGGTTCTGGAACGACCATTCTCTCCATTTCCTGTTCACCAACTCCAGCGTTTGAGTGAGCTGGATCTACTATACAATAAAGGTCACATTCCTGTTGTTACTTGGAATAAGGCTTTACTGGCATCAAATTTGAGAGCTTCCGAGGGAAGTGGAAATTGTGGATTTGTGTTGTTTTCTTCAAAGTTTTTGTCCTTGGCTGGATGGAGGTTGTTGAGCAATCAAAATGGACAAACCATTCCCCAAGTTCTGCAGAAAAACAATACCACTCCAATCATGAGTCCAGTTGTTTGTATTTTCTCCGAAGATGATTCTGGAGATGGAGACTGGGCTCATGGAAGCTTCCCTATCGAAGAGTACATTAAGGCACTTGATCGATCTGAAGGCGAGCTATATTATAACCATTCCCTCGGTATGCGCTACAGTAAGGTGTGATTTCATCATCACGTGCCATGTGTATATTGTGATAATTCTGTTGGTCATGCATCTTACTCAATTTATTCTTTTTTTATGCTTTTCGATCAAATCCCTGGTTGCCTTTTTTATAGATTACAGAGCAGATATATGTTGGATCATGCATACAGACAGATGCTGATGTGGATACTCTCTCAAGCGTTGTGGTGAGTATCCAGCTGAATGTGGTATCAATTGACATAATTTTAACAGTTTGCACACCATATATGCGCAACAGCCAAGCAAGCCGTGTTGATATATCTAACTTACTATTTACCTAGAGACCATTCACAATGGGTATGAGCAGTCAATTATTAAATTGGAGAGTGTTTATGTATGGTTTGGCATGAAAACTATGTGATGCAATCAATATTTTGGATAAATAAAGTGATGGCAGATTGAGTTTGTGTACCTTTTTTAATTGTCCGACAATAGTACTATGCTGATTGATCATCATCTTCTACTTCTCGGTAGTCTACTCTTATCATCGTGGGTGGAACCTAGAAGCTGTGCTGTCATCTGTCCTGATCTTCCAGAGTGTGAAAATTTAAGAACGAGTTTTGTCAAAAAATGAAATTGCTAGAATTTCTTCTTGTCTTACACAAGGCACAAATGAATCGTCTATATTCTCTCCCATCTGTTGGTATAGAAGCAAACAAAAAGTAAGAAAATAAATTAATTCGGAACACCTCATGATTCTCTTTGTAGTCTTCTCTCTGTTTTGCTCATATTGGCAGAGGATAGACATTCATTCTCTTATCTCTAGGTGTATGCACTGACTTCTATTTACTTAATTTTTGTTATCATCCCATCTTTGTCCGCTTTCATGCTGTAGCTTCTCATGTCAAATCACTTGTAACAGCAAGCAAATCTCTATGTCAGGGTGTCACTGCTATATTGAATTTTCAAGGAGGAGTTGAATCACAAAATTGGGGAATCGATCCAAATGTAATTAATGAGTCATGCCAACAACGTGGTGTTCTTATGATAAATTATCCCATAAGGTAACGATAATTTTACATTGTAACTTGTTTGACCGGAGAGCAAAGTCAAATAATGCCGAAGAAGTAAACTTACCAAGTATGCATCATGGCAACTTCAGATTTCATAATTTTGGAATATGTTCTACTGGTAATGAGATGTGTGTTTATAACTATCAAATAAGGAGTTGAGCATGATTGCTGCTATTATTTGCATCATTCCTCAAGGTCATGCATGTCTCGTGACAATTATTTACTGAATTCAATCATTGTCATATGCTTGGGCGATGCAGCTATTGTTTAGTAGTGATTTAATGCCAATGTGCTGCATTACTCTCTAGTAATACACATGTGACATTGGTCGGCTTTGTTGGTCTTTTTAGGGACTCAGATTCCTTTGATGTGAGGAAGAAACTGCCTTTCTGTGTGGGGCTCCTGTTACGTTTGTTGAAGAAGAACCATCGTGTTTACATCACCTGTACTACTGGTCTTGATCGGTCACCTGCATGTGTGATAGCATATCTCCACTGGATTACTGATACTTCCCTCCATGCAGCTTACAATTTTGTGACTGGGCTACACCCTTGCAGTCCAGACAGGTTCTCACCATTAATTCTTCTTGAGGCTATTGGGTTGGAGATTTCCATTCATGGCAGCTTCCTTTCATATACCTAATTATTAAGGAGGATGTATATTGCTTCCTTGACATTTTTTAGTTTGACCAGCCTGTTTCCTACATCAAAGTAATAGTCTTCCAGGTCGTTGCTCTAAATGTGCTAAAAGTTCTAACTGGACTATTATGCCTGATGAACTTTCTGGATGATGCCTCTTGGTGGCAAAATATTTGCATCGTACTCCAGAGGCATCCAATAAAATTGGAAATATAGAAGTTTTTGGCTTTGTGAAGGATATGCTATAATCAAATTAGTAGTTTGTAGTATTTCACAAACTCCTTATGGAAGGAGTAGAGTTTCAACTGTCTTTTTCTTGCTGGTACCTGATAAACCCATTTTGCCTGTAAAAGAAGCTCACTATATTCCATCGCCAGATATGCCATGGCAGCCCTTGCTTAATTTATGCTTTTAGGATACCTCAAACTATTTGCCATCTGATGTTTAAAAGCATCGTTTGTGGTAGAACTTTATGTCGACATTACTTGCTTGGTAAAGTTGTTATCAGATATTTATTGCAGACCTGCGATTGCTTGGGCAACATGGGATCTTATAGCTATGGTGGAGAGGGATAGACATGATGGACCAGCAACCCATGCTGTGACTTTTGTCTGGAATGGACATGAGGTAGTTCATGACCAGAATCCATATCTTCTCAGCTAATAGCATCAACTTACCTGATACATGGAGATGTATAAATTCATCAATATTTTTTACATTGTTGTAGGGTGCTATTTCTTTTTTCTTTTTCTCCCCTGGACTACTTGCTATACATAGACCATCTATTTGACTCAACTCCTAGTAGGCGAAGTAATATGCAATTTTCGGTTGGTATTTTACATTCTCTTACTCGGTGATATTCAGGGAGAGGACGTAAATTTGGTGGGTGATTTTACTGGCAATTGGAAGGAACCAGTAAAGGCGACCCACAGAGGTGGATCTAGATATGAAGCTGAAATGAGACTTCCACAGGGGAAGTAAGTCCAAACACTTGGTTATATGTTGCTAATGACACTATGAATTCTAAAAGACAACTATTTTTGCAGTGATCTTGATGCTTCTAATCAAAGTCCCAAAAATTATTCAGAACAAAGGTCGTTAATATGATATATTATGGTGGCATCAGAACTTGCATCCTCTATAGACCTGATGCTTTCAAATTTTTTTTTTCATGACTCGTGGTCAACAATAACTGCGCCTTTGGAACTCACTTTTTCTGTTCATTCCTAATTGTGTTTGAAAATGATTTGAAGTATATTTTGAAACTTGCTGGTCTCAGATACTACTACAAGTATATCATTAATGGACAATGGCGTCATTCTACAAATTCACCAGCTGAGAGAGATGACAGTGGTAATGTCAATAATGTGATCATGATTGGTGATACAGCCAGTATAAGGCCTTCAGTTCAACAGCAAAGGAAGGTACTTGCAATATTTTCTATCATACAATTGGAACCAAATTTACCACTTTGATTTTGATTTAAATGTGAAGTTGTATTTTGATTTCCATGGTACATGCTTCATTATGCAACATGGAACTTCATGTTGATTGACTGGTGATTTTGAAATCTTGAAGACTTTAATTCTCAACATCCTTGCTTGGTTATGGTGTGATGTCATCATATTGATGAGCTGTGGGTTCTGCAGCGTCAATAGTCAGATATAAGATTTTCTTATATGACATCCTAAATGACGGATAAAAATAAAGAAGGTTTTTGTTTGGATTTTGCACTTAAAAGTTCCGGACGTAAGGGCAGTGTAATTCTACTTATGGACTGCAGTGTATTCTCTCTTGAAAAATTTTAGAAAAGGAGGAGATTTTTTGCACCAATTCACTATTTCTGTTGGTGAGAATAATGGCATAGTTGGATCTATTTATTGCACTATTTGCTTGACATTTTTCAGGATGCCAACATTGTGAAAGTAATCGAGAGGCCATTGACGGAGAGTGAACGGTTCATGCTGGCCAAAGCAGCTCGTTGTTTCGCTTTCTCCGTCTGCCCTATAAGATTGGCTCCCAAGTGATGCAACATACGCAAGATCATGTCAAGAAGGCTTTTCGAGTGACCAGATAAGTTCCCAAATTGATGCTGCTCATAGCACAAGATCAGAGTCCTGCATTCTGTATATGAGACACCAGCAAATATCCCCTTCTGCTTCTCTTAACCATGAAGCGGGAAGAGGAAATCAACCGCCTTTTGTAAGCGTTCAGGGCATGAACATCCGAGTTTGGTTCGGTCTATGAGGAGGGTTGTTATTTCGAGTGAAAGAACTGTTGGGAACAACCCGGGACAATAATTCATCAAGAGCCAAACGTAATTCAGAATTAATTTCTCCTCCGAAACTAAATCAACCGAAATTTTCTTCACCTCCGGCAACAATCAACAATATATAATTTTGCAATATACAAATATAATGTCAAAATGATAAGTAGACAAAATAACAACACTAAGGACTTAATGTGGAAAATCTAATGTGGAAAAAATCACGGACCGCTTAAAAAATTCACTAATCATTAAGAATAGTAGAATACATAAAGTATTATTCTCTAGTCACACATTAGAGGTTTGACATCAATATTACAATTTCATTTCATCACCAAATAGGTGGATAAATAAATTCGGAACAAGAAAATCATAATTGCAATTGGAGGATTTAGAGGTGGTTCTTGATGAACGAAAACCATCAACTCATAGATCTCAGTCTTATGAATAACATACTCAAATTTGAGTTGATTCCGTCAACATTTGGCATTCGAATTGGAGCTGCAAAGTTGCGCTCTTTTTCTTTCTCTTCTTCTCCACTTGGTTGACTTCTTCAATGGTTTTTTCACTCTACTTTTCTCTCTCCTCACTTTTGAGGGCACACACCCACATACGGAAGCCACCGTTTTTTCTTTGTTATTTTTTTTAAAATTTTTTTTAAATGCTAGCTGGGCTCACATGAAGATAGACCTAGCCAACAAATCTCCTCCTCTACTTCATGTGGAAAGGTCTATCATACCCACTTTTCTTCTACAAGTATCAAGTTTTATTATGGGCAACGCCTTGGTCATCATGTCGGATCTACTGTTGTTGGCATGGACTTTCTCAAGCAGGAAGAGCTTCTTTTCTAATTTCTCTTGGATTCAATGATACTTCATATCAATATACTTCGATCTTTAATGCAACACCGGATTCTTGCCAAAATAGATAGTACTAATGCTATCACAATATAGAACGAACTTATCTTGCTTCAAGCCCAATTCTTGTAGAAATTTTTGCATTCACAAAAGTTCTTTACCTTCTTCACTAATAACGATATACTCCACTTCAGTTGTAGACAAAGCAATACATTTTTGTAATATCGATTGCCATGAAATAGCTCCCCTGCAAAGATCATTATGTAACCCGATGTGGATTTCCGAGAATCAACATCATCGGCATAGTCTGCATTCAAGTAGCCACTCAACTCAGGTTTTGCATTTCCATAACACAAGCAAAGTGTAGAAGTGTTTTTAAAATATCTCAAAATCAATTTAACAGCGGTCCAATGCTCTTTACTTGGATTATAAAGAAATCTACTCAACATGAGTAATATCAGGTCTTGTATAAACCATGGCATATATCAAACTATCCACGGTCGATGCATAAGGAATTTTCATCATTTCTACATTCTCTTTCTCATTTGAATGATACTTATTACTACTCAACTTGAAATGGCCTACAATTGGAGTACTCGCCAGTTTACATGTGCTTATATTGAATATTTCAAGCATATTTTCAATGCACCTCTCTTGAGATAACCACAATTTCTTATTCTTATTGTCATGAGTAATTCTCATACCTAAGATTTGCTTGACCAGGCCTAGATCCTTCATTGCGAAAGCTTTACTCAACTCATTTTTCAAGCTCTTGATTTTCTTAGCATCACGTCCAACAATCAACATATCATCTACATAATGTAAGAGAATAAACAAATCATTATTTGTGAATCTTTTTATAAAAAACATAAGAATCCGAGTTTGTTTTACTATATTCTTATTCTTCCATGAATGATTCAAATTTCATATATCATTGCATTGGCGCTTACTTGAGACCATATAAACTTTTCATCAATCTACATACAAGATGCTCATTACCTTCAACTTCATAACCCGTTGGTTGCATCATATATATTTCTTCTTCTAGGTTTCCATGAAAAAAAGCCGTCTTTATATCAAGTTGTTCAATTTCTAAATTCAAATTGGCGGCTAGCTCAAGAACAACTCAAATAGAAGACATCTTTACAACTGGTGAAAAAATCTTCTCAAAGTCTATGCCCCTTTTTTGACAAAAGCCCTTCACAACAAGCCTAGTCTTATATCATGGTTGTAAAATGTTTTCTTTCATCTTCAACTTGTACACCCACTTATTTGTGAGTGTTTTCTTACCTTTAGGCAACTTCACCAATTCAAATATGTTGTTCTCATGCAAGGATTTAGACTCCTCTTGCATGGCTTCATGCCACTCATTCCTTCATTCACATGACATAACCTCTTTATAAGTTTCTGGCTCTCTTGCATTAGTGAGTAATACATACTTATGTGGCAAAATTTTTTGAGAAGGTCTACGCTTTCTTTCAGATCTTCTAATTTGAGGTAAGATAGATTACTCTTGTTCAACTATTTCACTTGTCTCAGTTAAAAAATCAACATTATGTGAGAATTCACCATCTTCATGATTTCCATACACTTTTCCCCCATGATTTCTATTAACAATAGAAGGATTTGGGCTGAAACTATCCAAACGGTGAGCTATATTCTTTGGTTTCTTAACCTCGTTGATGTCTTTGATAGTTTGATACTCACAAAACAGCACATCTCAGCTTCTAATGACTTTTTTTGTAACTGGATCTCATAACCCATAGCCAAACTCTTCATGTCCATAATCTAAGAAGATATACTGTTTAGACTTGTCGTCAAGTTAGATCTTTCATCTCTTAAAACATGCACAAATGCCCGACAACAGAACATTTTTAAATGGTTATAGGAAATATCTTTCCCACTCCAAGCTCTTTGCAGAACATCCCTAGAAGAGGAACCGATGGAGAAAGATTTATCAAGTTTATTGCCGTTCTCATCGCTTCACCCCAAAATGGCTTAGGCAACCTCGCACAAGAGAGCATATATTGAATCCAATCATTTAGTGTTCGGTTTATTCTTTCCACTACTCCATTTTGTTGTGGTACCTTCGGAACAATATTTTCAAGTTTGATACCATAATCCCTGCAAAAATATTCAAATGAGTCTCAATATTCACTACCGCTGTCAGATCGAACACATTTAAGTTTCTTCCCGGTTTCTCTTTCTATGTTGACATGAAATTGCTTGAAAGCCACAAATATATGATTTTTAGATTTCAAAGCAATAGCTTACACTTTTCTAAAACAGTCATCAATAAATGTCACAAAATATAATGCACCTCTAAAAATTTTAGTATCCATGCAACAATCATAAGTGTGAACTAAATCATGTACATTTGATTTTGTATGAGGAAAGGAATTATGAAATGAAAATCTATGTTGTTTACCTATAAGGCAATGCGTGCATTAAAGGTAGAAGGTTCTTTCTAGCAAGAGTTTCAAGCTCTTTTTCGGTAAGATGACTTAGCCCATATGTCATAAATCAACCAAGGAATCCCCTACTACATTTACCTCTTCTTTAATCAAGTTAGCTTGTATGGTGTAAAGAGAACCCGTTTTCTTATCCTTTGCTACTACCATGGAACCTTTAGTCAACTTCCATTTGTCATCAAAGAAGGAATTGTAATAACCATCATCTAAGGCACCCATGGAGATCAAGTGAAGTCGAATGTCCAGAACATGTCTCACATTTTTTAGAAACAAATTACATCTGACATTGGTTTTCGAATAAATATCTCCCATGCCAATAACCTCGGAACACCACTATTTCCCATCCTAATACAACTAAAGTTGCCGCTGCAATAAGAAACAAAGTAGTAATTGTGAGGTGACATGAAAAGAAGCGGCGGAATCAACAACCCACGTAGAGTCTTGGCATTAGGGGTGTGCAACCGGACCGGGTAAACCCGGTTCCCAGACCGGCCCACCCGGAAAACAGGGTCGGGAACCGGTTCCGGTTGAAACCGGTTCCCAAAAGTCAGACACGGTCTGAACCGGTCCGGGAACTGGTTCCGAGGGATTATCCACCCGGGAACTGGATCGACCGGACCGGTTCGGGAATCGGTTTATAAGCCAACCCAAAAAAACTCTAATTCGTTCCTTGTTTCTATCTTTACCTCTCACACTCGCAGACTTCACAGCCTTTTCCCCCTAAGCGTCGAGCATGAACTAGCTCCAGAGCGTAATCAGGTCCACCTTTGCTCTCCGGAGGACTCGTCCGCCGATCCGTTCCTTCGGCCTCCAAACACTGGTCGCTTCACGTGCTCTTTATCTTCGATTACGTCTTGATCATTCGCCGTCGTGGTTGATTCTGCCTTCTCTACTCTCGCGTCAGCGTTAGGGTTTATGCCTCCGTTGCAACGAGTGGCAAGTGCGGGTGTGTTTAGTTTTAAATGGAGAAAGGAATTAGAAACAGAGCACATTCAAGCAAATTGTTAGCTTTCTTAGAAGCAATGAGATGGAGTGGTCAAATTTATGTTCGTCTGATTTCCATATTGCCTTTTGATCTATCTGGACAGCGGCTTGATAATGGCCTCCTTGGATTTGTATTGATCGGTTCGACGAGTTTTCGCATTGAAATTGGTGGTGGTTTTGGTTCCTTGGTCTTTGGTAGGGAAAAGATTGGATTAATGAGGGTAGTGCGGACGCACCGGGCCTTTCCTAGATTTGGCTTGTTTATTGAAAATCAATTTCTTCTTTCCGTCACGTTGTCTCTGAATCTCTGGAAGAAAATGGATGTTGAATGTTTAAGCTCATTGCTCCTATCATCCGTGCAACGTGTCATCGGACTTTGGACGTACGAATGCTTCTAATTGGTGTTTTTGGTTCATTCTACTAATACTCGGTGCTCCCTCCCTCAGGTCCTGTTTATGCAAAGTTATTTGGAATGTCAAGGCACACCTTGAAGACTGATATTGTGAACTTGCTTGAAGGTTGTAAGCTGACCCCGGATGATCTCAGATTCAACTACAACCAGATGTTTATCCCAAAGGGAATGTAATGTAATGTTTCTCTTTGTTGTACTTATACTTTCGGTTTTGGTATGATCTACAAACTAAAAGATGCAAAACAGGCTGTGAGGTTGCTCTACAGCAATTTTTATGCAAAACAGGTTCCAATATAAACAGGGTTAACCCGGTTCTCGGACCGGAAAAACAGGGTGGGTTGGGTACAGAGTCCAATGCAAACAGGGTCGGGTACAGGGTCCAAAAAAAAGGAATCGGTTATAACTGGGTCGGGTACAGGATTCAGGTCTGGACCCTACCCACCCTGGACCCGATCACCCCGACTTGGCATGTAAGATTCACACATTTGTCATCACATATGAACACAGTATCTCTATCGGATGCAATCACCCTCGTAGCTCGTTTTTTTTTTCTTTCTTTCGATCTCCATTTTTATTATGGGATTTATTTCTCTTTGGCAACCAACACTCTTTTGCATAATGTCCCATTTTGTCGCAATTATAATACTTCACACTCCTTGGTCTTGATTTTGACTTTCCTTTTGACTTGCCTCGGGTATCATTTGTCTGAAACTTTCTTTATTGACTTCTCGCCCTGTTTTCTATAACAATAGCATCCAACGTAAAAATATAATTCAAGTATTTTCTTCTTGTTTTTTTATTGGACAAACTTTTTTTAACCATGCTTATAGAAAGCACACTAAAAGGAGCCCGGTTGTTTAACGCCACAACCAAGGTGTCCCACTATTGAGAAGAGTACCAAGTAATAAGCATGCTTGCAATTCATCACTAAGATCAATCTCAAGATTTGTCAATTACAACATCAAGTGTTCCGCCATATTACTCCCCTCCTTGTATCTCAAATTGGCAGGTCGCTTAACTAGAAGAGTTTTATTTTGTGGAGTTTTTCTCTTGTAGAGATCTAGTAATTTCTTCCACAAAGTGCCCGTCTTCGTTTCTTGAGCAACATGATGAAACACACCATCATCAATCCATTGTCAGATAAACCCAACCGCTTTCCGATTCATCCTCTCATATTCTTTGTCTTCCTTTGGCTTCATCATCCTTAATCGGATTAAACAAGTCTTTACAATATAACACGTCTTCTATTTGAGACTTTCAAATAGAATAATTCGAGGCATTTAACTTAAACGTGGTGCCGCTAGTTTCTTCCATTGAACACTAGAATTTCAACCTTAGTTCTGATAACATTTGTTGGGGAGAACCTGGGGACAATAATTCACCATAAGCCAAACACAATCTAGGATCAATTTCTCCCCCGAAACTAAATCAACTGAAATTCTCTTCACCTCTAGCAACAACCAGCAATATATAACCTCACAATATGCAAATATGATGCCGAAATGATAAGTAGATAAATCAAATAACGACACCAAGGATTTAACGTGGAAAACCCGATGCGGGAAAAATCACAAACCATGCAAAAAGTCCACTAATTATCAAGAATAGCAGAATACACAAAATATTATTCTCTAGTCACACTAGAGGCTTGATATCAATATCACAATCTTATTTCATCACTATATAGGTGGACAAATAAATTTGGAGTAAGAAAATCCTAACTGCAACTAGAGAATTTGGGGGCAGTTCTCGACGAATGAAAACCATAAACTTGTAACCTCGGTCTCACGAACAACATACTCAAATTTGAGCTGATTCTGTCAATGTTTGGCCTTCAAATCGGAGCTACAAAGTTGCACCATTTTTCTTCTCTTCTTCTCCACACTCTCGGGTTAACTCATTCGGTGGTTTTTTCAATGTACTTTTTTCTCTCCTCACTTTTGAGGGCACACACCCACCTATGAAGCCACCACTTTCTTTTTGTTCTTTTTTTTTCCCTAATAAATGCTAGTTGGACCCAGCCAACAAGAACTCAACTGGTCAGGCAGAACTTGAAATTGGACCAAATCGAGAGGTACTTCCTGTTGTGTTTGAGCTGAAGTGAGCTGCGTTTTTCTCCCTCCCTTTTTCACCTGCCCGACTTGGCTCAACTGCCTTGTGCTATGTAATCTTTAGAGCCATTGGCACCAACTGTTATTTGTCTTTTTCATTTATATCTCACCAAATATTAGATACATTTAAGTTGATTCAGAGAGATTAGTGTACTAGTATGTAAAGGACAGTAAGTGAATAATCAAATTGAAGTCAGTGGACCATATTCAGCATCCAATCGACCATGAAATTTCGCGTTGTTAGTTTTGTGGAGAGCAATTTTCAAGAAAAATATTTTCTAGATTTTTCAACGTTTGTTTCACTGGAAAAAAACTGTTCATGGAAAAATTTTGCTAATGGAAAAAAAGCATTCAAAAGTGGGGAAAATGTTTTTCATATCTTCTTTCATTTCACCAACTTTCACCATACACATTTTTCTTTTACTTTGGTATGCTTTTTTTTTAATCGAGTTTTTAGTTTTTTTCCTTTTCTTCTTTCTTGGCCAGTCATCGGCCACGGCGGTGGTCGGTGACCAGCCATAGACCAAGTCAAGTCTCGCCATAGGCTTGTGAGGCCCGAGTTCACTAGATACTAGCGAGGCTTGAGCTTGCTTGAGGTTGCTAGAGCCTCGTTGACATCTGGCAACCTTGCCTCAAGCAAGCTTGAGCTCACCTAGATCGGTAGAGCCTTGTGCTCGTTGACCCACATCTTGGCTAGTGCCATCATTGAGCCAGGAAGCCAGCGGAGTAAGGAAAAGAGAGAGAAAAAGAAAACAATTAAGAATAATAAAAAAAATCGATTTCTTAAAAATATTTAAAAATGCAAAAATTCAATTTTTTTGGTAATTTTTCATAGAAAATTATATCAAAAACTGAAAGATGAGAAAATATTTTCAAGTTTATTTTTAAGTTTTAATAGAATATCATTAAATATTATCATTTGAAAAATAATTTCTTGAAAAATATTTTATAGAAATGTGATATTTTTCGCGAAAAGAATGGAGTCTCCACGTTGCTCGGTACGTTAGCTTTTGATATCTCACCTTAGGCTTATCCAGTTACCAAGTTCATGATGCCCGATGTCCACGTTCATGCTCTCCTGGGCTCATGAGCGGTGACGGAAAAGTAAAAACAAAGAGAAACCAAAATCAAATCAGTCGCTATGAAAGGGCGCGACTGCTCACCACACGATCGTACGTCCCCATTGATCGTGCCAACGACGTACACCAGATACTACGACGGACATCACGCTCACGATCTTCCCCATGGGGAGTGGCAGAGAACCGTGACTTGGGGATAAGGCTCTTATCCCCATCTCCCGTCGCCTACACCTTATGTGCAACTCAAGGACCTCATACTCACATTCTAACTAAGAGTCTAGAACTATCTATCTTCAACACTCGTTCTGTCGATTTGGCTTAACTTTAAAATATCCATGGACGGCGTCTCGGCTTCTCACAATGTCTATAGCCGAATGTACAAAATCGGCATAATGTTCTGTGATGTAGCGGACTTTACAGATGAGCATTCGAATACGTACGTCGTACTCAATTCCCATGCGACTGTTCATTCATCCGCATGCAAATTTTCCATAGAGATCATATCTTCGCACGTCCTTAGATTAAGAACGACCAAAGAGTATCCGATGGAAGTTTGAAGCATGACCACCGAAGTCAGATGGAACAAACATGTGGGTGGTGGGGATATGGACGACAAAGGAACGAGAGGTGAATAGGAAAAGGAGACGGCAAGATGCGGGAGATAGGATTTACGTGGCGAGCGGCGATTGCACGCATGGTCCACCCCACCCTCAACCTCAAACTTTGGGAAATGCGACGGGCATCAGGGTGGCGATGAAGGAGATGATGGAGATATTGTTACTTTCTTCCCCCCAAAAACATCATCCAATCCACCCCCATTCCTCATCTTCACCACAAGGAGTTTGAAGCTCTCGTTCGCCGGTCCGTCGCTTTCGCTCTTATCTTCTCTCTTCTCCCTCTTCTTCTCGTTCTTCCTTCGACCCTTCTCTCGGCATCGTGAATTTATTGCGGGGTGGTTCGCATGCTATAAATTCAACAACGACGAGGGCCCATTGCCACAATGTCGACGGCTCCGGTTAGCAGCTGGTGCGCCACCTCCTTCTCCCCCGCCCATTCCTCTCTCAAGAGAGCCGCCGGCCTACGGCCCTCCCTCTCCGCCCGCCTCGGCCCTTCCTCCTCCTCCCCCTCCTCCTCCGTCTCTCCTCCCACCCTCATCCGTAACGAGCCCGTTTTCGCCGCCCCCGCCCCTGTCATCAACCCCACTTGGGTACCTCTCTCTCTCACTCTCACACACTCTCTCTCTCTCTAGATATGTAATCCGCTCTTCCGCTTAGCGGCCATGCATTTGCCAATGCACTTAGAAAAGTAAAGAAAAGAATTCCTCGTTCGTATAAAACTGGACATAAGTCTCCGCGTTTTGGTACGTGGAAAACGTTTCGTGGGTCAAGTATGTAATAAGCGCATTTCTTTTACTCGACGCTTGAACGTGAAATTTCGAGTAGCTGCTTTTGACTTGACTAGGCTTCGTCGCATGCACGAGAAAGCTCTTAATCCGGAGGGGGATTAAGAGCATGCAATGGACGACACCGAGAAGTCACGTCCTATTCGCGATACGGACACGCGTGTATAAGTTTCGCAGTATACTAATGCATGCCGATTCTTCTCTCCTGTTCCTTTTCCTTCGGTTCCGTCTTCAATGACGTGGTACCGATAGCGACAAACGCGTGGCTCGAAACGATTTAAAGCTCAACCGCCACCATGCAAACTCCGAACTACCAGGAGTTAGAACAGGAAAGAGTGAAACACATGGCCAAGTCAAAGAAGATGCGGATTTCGCCCGCGAATTCCAGGCCACATGTGTTGCCCAACAGAGTACCGAGGAGTTGTGTATAGAAACAGTCCATTCAAAACCAGTTTCCTCGGCGCCGTACCTGCACGCTCGCGTGTATTTAACTTCCCTTCATCACCGCAGTTGACCTCAGTTTCGTCTGATGCTTAGGAGACTGACAAGATAGA
Source organism: Eucalyptus cloeziana (assembly GCA_014182715.1). Classification (NCBI taxonomy): domain Eukaryota; kingdom Viridiplantae; phylum Streptophyta; class Magnoliopsida; order Myrtales; family Myrtaceae; genus Eucalyptus; species Eucalyptus cloeziana. The sequence goes on from CM024642.1 coordinate 23,083,748, forward strand.
TATGAACTCATGCATGTTTTAGACTTCGATCCGAGGAGCTGGCAGTAATCCGCACGCATCTGATTGGTGTCGTTCAGCACTCGTCTTGCGCAGTTCGTGTAGTTTTGATATCCGGTGAGAGCTTTTTCCAATTTTCCGGTTCTTGACTCGACTCTTACGTGGGCCATGATGATCTGCAGACAGAAGAGATGGGCAAGGACTATGACGAGGCCATTGAGGCTCTCAAGAAACTCCTCAGGTTTGTTTTGCTCAACTGTTTTGTTTCTTTTCCTTCTACCTCTGTTTTTCTGGTCCTGTCTGGACCCTTGTAATAAACCATAACATCGACACGGATATGGCCAGTTGAATACATATTAACAGGGTTTGTGGTTGGTATGCTCTTGAGGCACTAGTTAATCGCGCTCGAAGCAGTAAAATGATTATTGAGACGTTTCGAAAATTGAGGAAATATGCATCTCGAAAAGAAACCAACCTCATCAGATACGAAAATGTACATCTTGATCGGACATACGTGACAAAAGTCTTATGTGAGTGTCTCAAGAGTACTATTCGACGCTCTTTTCACTTGAATATATCAACCGATGATGATTTATGATTGTACAGTGAGAAGGGGGACCTGAAAGCCACAGCAGCCGCAAAAGTGGAGCAAATAACTGCGGAGTTGCAAACTGCTTCCCCCGACATCAAGCCATCCAGCTCCGTCGACAGAATCAAAACTGGCTTCACCTTCTTCAAGAAGGAGAAATACGAGTCTGTTCTTCGCTCTCTCTCTTTCCTCTGTCTCTACTTCTTTACACTATAATCATCAATGATCTGAAGTTTATAAGGAAAAAAATAGAGTGATGCAAGATACTAAAAGATGTGATTAAAAATTAGTTTCGTAAAACACGTGGCGAAAGCTCATCACTACTTGAGTATATGATCGACTCGTTCACTTGTTCGCATTTACAGTTTGATTCCCATGTGCTCGCCTAGATCGATATGAGTTTCTCTTTAGGACTGATATAAGCACCTGCAGAAGAGCATTGTTGCTTTCATTTATTCTTTTCCCTTCAACGTGTTTCAGCAAGAACCCTGCTTTATATGGTGAACTGGCCAAAGGACAGAGTCCAAAGGTAAATTTACAGAAACTACATTATTTCGCATGTTCACACAAGCATATAACGCACCTGAAATGAACCATCTCCTACTATGAATATATAGAATGCACTGCCAGAGTTTTGGCAATATTTCTCATGAAGACGGTTCGGTGTATCCTTATGTTACAGTTCATGGTGTTTGCTTGCTCGGACTCGAGAGTGTGCCCATCTCATGTGCTGGATTTCCAACCAGGAGAGGCTTTTGTGGTCCGCAACGTCGCCAACATGGTCCCTCCATATGATCAGGCATCACTTCTCCCTTTAAAATAAAAGAAACAAAAGTTAATCATTAATCGTGCTCGGCGATTCCCGATTCATTTCCAAGCAACATAATCGTCCGTCTTTGTTAATTCATATTTGCTTAAACAGACTAAGTATGCTGGAACTGGATCTGCCATCGAGTATGCTGTTTTGCACCTCAAGGTAAAACTTCACTCAAATTCTGTGCTCTCGTATCGACCTATGTACCGGTTAAGTGTCCTCCGACAGATAAATCAAAACCGTTGGACGAATATTTGCTTCCCTTGAAATTTGAGATGTCAAGGAACAGTGTCACAACCTAGAGAGAGCGCATATATATATATTACTCATTTTTCGATAACCTAAGAGAGGAATGCTATCAAAGTTCCAAGGCAGCGTGTACCAAGAATTAGAAATTCCTGAGCATGTAGCCGACTAATGTGCTCTCTTTTTCCCCTGCTTCCATTTTCATTGCCCAGGTCCAAGAGATTGTGGTCATTGGGCACAGCGCCTGCGGCGGAATCAAGGGACTGATGACTTTCAAATATGATGGACCCAACTCCACGTAAGCAATTAGCCCTCCCCTTCGCCATTGCTATTGCTACAAAGAGTCACCTAGAACATTCAGGAGGGATACCATACTTAGTTCCTGACTGCATTTTGACAAATGACATCCAGTGATTTCATAGAAGATTGGGTCAAGATCTGTCTGCCTGCCAAAGCCAAAGTCAACTCGCAGTTCAACGGGGCTCCCCTCCCTGACCTATGCGGACACTGTGAGAAGGTATTCTGTTGCCCCTTTCTCAAAGCTTTGCTATTCTTAGGACGCGTGCCAGTCCACACGGTAGATCGAGTGTATTGCGCTGGAGGAACCTGTTCCTAGCAAGAAGAGCTGAACTAGAGTTGTTAGAAGAACCTACTTTTCGCTTAAGAAAGATACTTTGTAAGTCAAAAGGATTATAGCAGTAGCTAATTGAGAAAGCCACTTTGTCGAACATCCAGTTAGCTAAGCTATTTTTCTAGTCGATAATATTGCTTTCTGCACAAGACAAAGAAAGTGTTCGATTCTCCGATGGAGAACGGCGACTTATCTTATAGTTTTCCTGCATGTTTAATTTTCTTATGTCTTGGGGTTGGATTTTTGCAGGAAGCGGTGAATGTATCACTTGGGAACTTGCTGACTTACCCTTTTGTGAGAGATGGGTTGGTGAACAAGACACTATCACTGAAGGGAGGCTACTATGACTTTGTTAATGGGGCATTTGAGCTCTGGGGGCTTGACTTTGGCCTCTCTCCACCACTCTCTGTATGAACATCATCATCGAGCACATTAAGTAGCGACCCGTCTTTATTCCCTAAGCTGATTTCCCCCCCTAAAAATGTACCCTGTAGTACAACCTTTCTTTCCAATAAATATGGGTGTTGATCACCTGCTCGTCTCTTTTTTGTGTGATTGCTGGCTGAAATTTCTGTTTTTATTATGAGAATTTGATGATTTAATAAACTTGGCTACTTTATTTTGATTCATACGGCAATTTTGCCATTTCTTTCTTTTGTTTGTCAGATGAAAGATGTCGCCACGATACTGCATTGGAAGCTTTAGGGAGTACTAGAGACACGCTTAGAAGTCACTTGTTCCCTGCAGAGAGGAGATTCTGTTTGTGTTTTTTCATGAAAGAGCATGAACTGGGCTATGTAGATAAACCTCCTTTGCAAGAATTGGTGGTTCAGAATCTGAATCATTTTAAAACCAAGTTCATTAGCTGTTTCTTTTACTCTTGGTGCATTTAGAGTCCCTCATCCGAAGTCCACCTAACAAATGAGTTGGCAGACAACCGGATTAATTGATCAACTAAATGATTCCTATCTTTGGTTTAAATGCACAAATAATAAAATAATAAGAGGACTGGATACTGAAGTCGGTTTTCAGAAGTCATTCACTACACTTGAGGCCAAATAGATTCAAAACTTCATGTGCAAGAATACAGAACTAGAGTGGGCTTTCGTGGAGGCACAAACAACTGCCTAGATGAATCGCGAGTTGGTTGCCATGTCTAATTTTAGGACATTTCAACTTAAGCCAGTTTTGCTGCATTAGAGTGATTGGAGTCTCCATCTCACTTACTCATCACCTGGCGGTGCTTTGTTTGTGTTCAGTCACATTTAAGGGATGCGTCTTCTGGTCTGATTGACATTCTACACTCTCTTTACCTTTACTTGAGACCCAGTGAAAGTATACTGTTCTTCCTGAGGACTGATACGAGATTCTTATAATTGCTTATTTGATTAAACTGGTGTAAAGACAACCTGTTGATAAAGAAACCAAGATTAGAGATAATTTGCACTTACACGTGATGATTTCAGTCTTCCAATGCAAGCTTCAACATTTTTCCAGGAGAACAATCATCTATTTGGTTATTGGAGCAGCTCTATGCTCCAAATTCAACAGATAGACTAATAAGAAAATACCCTTGGATGATGCTAATAGGAAGGAAGAGAATGTCCATCCAGAAACTCCATCATGCTATTATTGGAGCAGCTCTATGCTCCAAATTCAACAGATAGACTAATAAGAAAATACCCTTGGATGATGCTAACAGGAAGGAAGAGAATGTCCATCCAGAAACTCCATCATGCTAAGATTCATCTCTAAATCGGATTCAAAATCCCAGAAAGAGGGGGTGGAATACTCTTCTTTGCTCGTCAACTCCGGCAGGTCCAATGTCTCTTGGGATTCTGGACTCTTGTTGTCCACATTCATTTCCGAAGACCTGCTGTTGCCAGCACAAGATGAAATAGAATCCTTATGTGTTGAACTCCCAGAAATATGCAAGATCCTAGATTTTGTCCTCCCGACTCGACAAATTTGCTTTTTGATGCCCAGCTTTTTGCTCAAAGAAGAATTCCAGTAGTTCTTCACTTGATTATCCGTTCGACCGGGCACCCGTTTCGCAATCAAAGACCACCTAGTGGGGGAAAAATGGTTTCCACAAGTTAGAGTAGAAATCCCAGTTTGCTGCTACACATTTGCAGTGATTTTTATGCCAATAAGTATCAAAATTGTGCATAACTCAAACTGTACTATAGATGGAAAAAATTTGCCTAGAGTAAAGAGTAGGAAGAGAATGGGATTAATTTTTGCTTGTACTGTACAATTTTACCTCCATATTGTCCACGTTGGAATTTCATAAACCTATGAGAGACATGTTCCTTGTGTCCATAAAATGTTCTGCTTTATCAGGCGCATCATCATATCAGAGGGACCAGACAACAATGAGTTCAATCAAGAGTTTTGCTGAATAACAGATCTCTAGTGAAACAAAGAATAATCATTGCGAGAATTTTCTCTCTAGATAGCATCATTTACAATTCAAGTTTACCTGAGGTTCACATAGCTGAAATATTTATAATGGGAATACCTAAAGAGAGGAGTAAACAAGTAACCTGTTGCCCAACAAATTATGGAGTCTAACAATGAGGTCTTCTTCTTCCTCAGTAAAGCGATCTCGTTTGATGTCTGGGCTCAGGTAATTCATCCACCGCAACCTGCAACTCTTGCCACATCTTCTCAAGCCTATACATCACAAAACCAATGTGGTTTGCCCATGAGTTCATCTTGAAAAGACACAGCAAAACAAGTGAGAACATATTAAAGAAAGAAGAAGACTTTTATCTCTAAAACCTGTCCTCCTAGCTATGGAATTCCACTTTCCTTTCCCATGTTCTGTTACATAGTCCATGAGGATCTTGTCCTCCTCCACAGTCCACAACCCTCTCTTGAGTTGACTCCCATCTCCTCCGTCTGTCTTTGTCATCTCTTCCTCTTCTTCTTTTTCTAATTGGTTCAAGAACCAGGAAGAAAAGGGGAAGAAAAAGGGTTGATCGCACTAGCAATCATGCTTCAGCATGTTACACTCTTTTATAAGCTGAAAAAAGGGTATCTCTGTGTTGCCTGTTGCAGTAAAAAAGAAATTAAAAGTGAAAAAACAGATGAAAGGAAACTTGGCTAACACGATGATACTGAAATAATTAGTATACAATTTTGACTTCTTTTTTTGTTTGCCCCTGCTTTGAATGTATTTTTGACTGGCCAGAGCCGAGAGAGTGGAAAATTAAATAACAGAATGGATGTTGTCTGGGTATTATAAATATGTATATGCAGCTTTGGCACACATCTCAGAGCTAAAATGCGTGTCATTAAAGCCTTTCTTATTTTTGCTGAATCGAGGGTTAATTGGTAATTTGCCTCCTCTTTCCTTTTTTTTTTGGTCAGTCTCCTCTTTCCTTTTAGATGGCCCCCTTTGTGCTTTGATTTCAAAGCTTTAGATTCATTTCACTGCAGAGCTGGAATTCTCCAACCATCACATGCCCTGGAGCAAGATGGAAAAAGTTCCAAGGGACAGACAAGACATGAATTTGAAATTTCCGAATGAGGTTCTAGACTTCTAGTAGTAGCCCGAGAGTCCAGGGGAGAGTTTTTTGAAAGGACACTGTCGCTGCTGCTAAAAGTAAAAATGTAAAAAGCCATTCATTCATGCCTAAAATGATCCTGGGCGGTCGAAGTAGGTAGGATCGGTCATAAAATCCAAGGACAAGAAGAGACCCGTGGTCCAAGGAAAGTCGGACCAGAAGAGGGAGGACCATTTATCTGTTTTCATCATCGTCGTTGTCCGGTAAAACTATTTATTGTGCAAGACTGTTTGCGCACATTTAGTTGTCAATCTCTCGGTCCTTCATGTGGGGCTCGATAAGGAAACACATCATCTTTCTTGGAGGTTATTTCCATTGGTAACAACCACAATGACTCGAGAGGAAAAAGAAATGCTGACCTCTCGACCTCACCAGAGCGACAAGTTGCAATTAGCGGTCGGGAATTACTGCTGCGCTCTTCTCTAATGTGGTTCTCGAGCTCCCGAAATCCTGAGTAATCAGAGTAAATGGTAATAGACTCGACAATGAGGACAGTTATCAGACTACAGTCAGAAGATTCCGGTGGGATTATTGGCCTGATAGGTTTCATGAGTTTCACTCAAAGGTAACGATACGAAAGCCGTGTGAAATTGCTTAACTCATGCATCAAGATGCTGCGCATAATTGGAAGACGCGTCTGCATCTATTTTTTCTTAAGATTGACTTCAAGGAATCAAAAGAAGCATGCCCGAAACGATGGGAAAATGATAGTAGGTGCTTGAAAAACCAGCGATGGAGATTCAGGTGAGTACCATTTTGAGCGAAGTGAACTGGCGATATAACCATCGCAGCAGTGAGATTTTTTACTGTGATGTACTTGGCCTCACACGTGATTCCCACTTCACGTTCTTGATTGCCGACGCTCAGGAGGTGGAGCCACCAAAAGATGACAGAACTGTCGATCGTGCACTGAAATTTGCAGGCATTGCCTATGCTCAACGTCTCAATACCAACTTTTCAGGCGGTGATCAATGTTTAATTTGCCGCATTAAAGACGGATGAAAAGACAAAAGAGGAATAGCCATGTGTAGTTTTTGACAAAAAATCACTGACCACCCGTTCGAATGATGCACCGAATTTTGCTGGAGTTGTATCTTGATATGTATACTTTCTTGTCCGGGCACTCATAATTTAGGTTCCTCATTTGAAAAGCGACACTTCATTGCACCGTAAATAACGAGCACTGATCTCAAAGTTTCAAGCATAAAAGCTCCCTACTTATCTCTCCATAACTCCTCATAACAATTCAGTCTGACTGCACATGCCGTCCATTAGGCATTACCAAAGGAGGAACAGAAATCATCCACTTGCAAAAACGAGATGTGAAATCAGACTAAATGCTGGTCCCTTTGCACATCACTCCCTGACCAGGCTTACTTGGTTCATCGTCAGAACATTTCCCATTACAATGGTAATGGCGAGCGCTTCTTATCTTACACAGGTATTGTGTCACATGAGGAAGTAACTTAGCACCAGCTGGATAAAATGTTATAGTCGCATCTTGGTATGAGGCTAGATTTTACAATTTAGGCGGGCATTCAGCATGAACGAGGAATATGTACAACAAGACTTAACCAGAGAAAAGGGCAGAGGCACAAAAATAATGGTATTTCCTCTTTATATGTACTGCACAAAACTGCAATCTCGAACCATTTGGCTTATCATGACTCATCTGGTTTCGGTTCAAGGATAACGGGTATCTTCTCTTTGTGATCACCACGCAAAACTTCCACAGTCACCTGCATAAGAACGTCCAAGATTCAATACATATGGCAGCTTGCTGAAAGTTTGATGAAGTTTTAATTCATTCAGCCATAGATCTGATTTCTGACTCATATCACATAAAATGGCTATCATTCATTTAGCATGCACCACCAATAACAAAATTGAGCAGCTCATATAGCACATACCGTATCACCCACTTTACACTGATCAAGAATTCTGTACAAATCACTGCCGTTAGCAACTTTTCTTCCATTGACTGATGTTATGATGTCACCCAAAATAAGCCTACCATAGGTATCACGTTTGGTCGGTAGTAGGCCCTGCCAGATTAAAACCAATTAAGCATTATATGCATTGAAGCAGAGCCTTCGTCTCCAAAGAAATAAACTTGTGAAGAGACATGGTATGAAATATGATGCCAGAAGAAGATCAAGTATACCGCTTTGCCAGCTGGTCCATTAGCAGGGGCATCCAGCACAAGAACTCCACTTACTCCTAACTGCTCCACAGATTGATCAGGTGCGAACTTAATACCTAGAATTGGTCTAGTGACTTTGCCAAACTTTACCAGCTGATCAACAATTCCACTTACCTGAATCAATTAATTTATATCAATAACTTACTTGTAAGGCAGATGATGATTGAATTATGCCAGTATTGACTTCAACTACAGGATGCATACTGCAGAGGCCTCTTTAAGGATTTAAAAAAAAAAATCCAAGAAATACTCACAGTGTCAACAGGAATTGAAAATCCAACTCCTGAGGAAGCACCAGAGGGAGAGTATATTGCCGTGTTAATTCCAATCAGACTTCCTGAACTGTCTAGTAGCGGCCCCCCACTATTACCAGGATTGATTGCTGCATCAGTCTGTATGACATCTTGTATTGGACGCCCAGTGGCAGCAGAACTGATTTCTCTGCGAAGGCCACTGCAAGAGGTAGGGGATAAAATGAGAGGGATATTCACTTAAAATTTGCAAAATTCTCTACTTGTAACTTGTAAGTCAATCAAGCATGCTTAGCCAGAAAAAGAAAAGATTCAATAGCATTTATTTCTCTTTCACGTTGTCTGCCTGGTTTCTTCTTTAGTTCCAGACTATAATTCACTGGCAGATAAACTCGAACCAGCTGATTCCTCAAGCATATCCTCCAGTTGAAGAGATCATTTCCTTTTCAACTTGTGAGAACTTTAGGATCATTACTTGAAGCTAGACCCAACTGTAATTGCAAAAATTTGGAAAATTAAAACAGCCAATAATCCAGTCAAGCTATAGGGAGAGTCTCAATGATTACAAGCTCCTTGATTATTTTTGCCCCGAAGGATCAATTTTTTTAGTCTAATTAACCCCTCCAATAATGTGCCCTTAAAACTGACTACCACCTTTTCATTTCAGTACCACTAAATCAGGTTAAGTGAGCAGGGTTACATAACTGTGAAAACGTAAATGCAGAACATCTCCAAAAAGTACAAAAGGAAATAAAGGCAGCATGAACAGACTCAAGATGCTCTTCTCTAACATTGCCAAGCTCCTTTCTCACAGTATCATACCTTATAACACCAGTGGTGAGGGTATGGTCAAGTCCAAACTGCAAGAAACAAAAATCATATCAAATGATTATACCCACAAAACAAAGTCCGGATTTTAACTAAATTGAATTCCGTGTAATCTCTTAAATACTAGAGCCAAGGCCTAAACTTTGCCACTCCTGTCCACCACGTTCATGCCAAGCATGAAAAGGACAAAAAAATAGATGCATATATTAAGACATTCAAAAGTGACCATACCATATTCTTCACATAGAAAATATATGAGTTTTCAAATTGAGGTAATATGAAGGTTTCATGTCCAAAATAAGCATCTGAAATTTGCCAATTTGCTAGTTTAAAAAAACAATGCATATCATTTAGATAAGTATCACACATACATGGGTTGTGAAGTAATATACTAGGTAAATGTTCTTAAAATGTACATATTTCACCAGGAAAGGAAAACAGAAATCATACTTCACAAGACTTTATACGTAAGACCCGGAACACAAATCATGAACAGTAACAGTGAAAACACCGTTCGAATGGTAAAGCGAACGTCCGTGCTTACAGGGTTGCCAATTGCATAGACTTTCTGACCAACAAGCAAGTCTGCGGAGATACCAATTGGGATTGGTCTAAGCTTGTCCTTTGGCGCATCAACACGCAACACCGCAACATCCTTGTCTTGGTCAAATCCAACAACTTTCGCATCGTACGTGGACTGGTCCGCAAGCGTGACCCTGTGGGCAACTATAGCCAAATTACACCGAAGAACACAATGGAAACTTTCAGATTGATCCATTAGCATAAGGAAATGGATCCAGCAACCCTGGCCTGTGGAGTTCCCGATGAAGCACGACAAGAGGGTTCTATTTGATATGCGAAGGAATTCATGGCATAGCAATGAAATGGTAATGTATCCGCAACCAGCTTTCAATCAAAATCAGAATATCTCACTGGGAAACAGACTTAGGAATCTGGGCCTCAAAAATAAGAATTCACTCATGAAAGCAGGTTTCAATAGAGATGACTCGTCATATAAACACATTAGCATCAACAAGAAGCTCCCTTTCTATCTAAACCAGCACACTTGATCAATTGTCTCCAGTAAGCACCTCATATCCAGTTAACATAACATAGATGAGAGGCAAACGTTGCTCCCTTATTTTACATTGCCCGACGAGTAGGCACCTAGGGGTTGCTGAAACTAGCGGCGACATTCAAAGATCAGGAAGCGAAAACCAGAGAAGGAGGTGACTAACTTGAGATCAGAAGCGCCGCGAATGACGTGATAATTGGTCACGACGTGACCCTCGTTGTCCCAAACGAATCCAGACCCCGACCCTTGCGGCACTTCCAACACGTCCAAGGTGAAGGCGTCCTGCCTGAACCCACAAAAAAATCCCACCGAGCCATGCACCAATCAAAAGGCAGCGCTTAAAAGAATTCTTATATTTTTTTTTAAAAGCAAGCACGAACGGTGGCGGCTAGCAGTGTGCAGGATTTCTTAAGATGCAAAACGCAATCGACAGAGAGAGGGTAAAAGGGGCCCGTACTTGACGGCGAGGTTGGTGATGTAGACGACGGAGGGGGTGTTCTCCTGGAAGAGGCGGACGGTGGCGAGCTCGTCGGTCTGGAGCTTCCGCTGGGGGGTGACGACGAAGGCGGAGGCCGGGTCGACGTCGGCGACGAGGAGGGAGACGGAGAGGGCGATGGAGGTGCAGACGAGGAGGACGGAGTCGAGGGGCGAGGCGAGGGGGCGGTCCCTGGCCCTCGCCAGGAGGAGGAGGGCGGTCCGGCCGGAACCGGAGTCCCGCGATCGAGGAGGAGCGGGCCGGAGGATGGAGACGACGGCGGCGGGGGTCCGGTGGAGGGAGAGGACGGACTTGGCGGGCCTGGCGAGGTGGGAGCGGGAGAGAGGAAAGGTGGAGGAGGAGTTGGAGAGCGAGGTGCAGAGCAGCGAATGGAGCGCAGCCGCCGCCGCCATTGTTCGGATTTACAACTTCGTCGGAGCACCCGCCGGGAGAGGATTTGACTCCCGGGTTAACGTCCTGTTTTTTTAGCTTGTGGTGGAGCTACGTCCAGAATATCCCCCGACTATTCAAAAAAGAGCCAAAAAAGAAAAATTGCTCGATCGACCAATGAGAATTTCATCGTTTTCCTTCGGCCAATCAAATTGCTTTTTCCTCCTCTATTTTATTGTCTCGTGTCGAGGCCCGCGGCTGCGTCGATTGTCGGAAGAGCACCACGGCGACCTAGGGAACTCGTTTGGACCGTCCTAGAGAGTTCCGCCACTGGCTCCGGTGTGCGTTCCGAGGGATCCTCCCTCTTCTCCAAAATCGCGTCTCAGCCACAAGAATGTGGCCCCTTGGATTACGTAGTTGCCCACGCCCTTTTTTCGTCTTCGTCTTTTTCCACCTTCTTTTGTCTCATCCACTACACTAGAAAGTTGTATCTGATCGAGTGCGTGCGAATGTAACAGCATCGGATGAAACGATGGTTTATCGAGTCGTGAAACGTCTGGAACATTTTGCCACTATAGCGTCGAGAGAATCCCTCGATCTAATCATGAACAGCGAAGAAAGAGGTGGCTTAGATCAGGGAAGAGAAACGAAAAGCATGAACTATAAGATCTTCTCGAAGGGTCTCAACTCCTTTGGTAAGCCAGAAAAGTTTCCGGCGTTGACATCGGCCTGCAGCATTGGCCTTTTCCCAGTCTTCCACGCCATGCCCTCTGCTAGGTGCTCCTTGTTGGGTGTCAGCATCACGAAATTTGGATCGGCTCTCTGGTAGCTGCGAGTTTAGGAATTGAAAAGAACAGTCAGGGTTGGTTTTCATCATTAATACCAAAATGTACCATGTTGCACTCATTTGATGAGAAGAACTTCAAGGGAAGTTGCAGGCATCCTATGAATTCTCATGCAAAGTTGTCGTAATTTTGAAACACAGTCCCGTACAAAGGCAACAAACATGTCCACGAGTATAATTCAAACCTGGCTTCTCTTAGATGCTCAACACGGATGCCAAACCCACAGGAGTTCAATCCAGTTAAACGATCTCGAGTAGCTGCAGGATGATGGGAAGATCCAGTCACAACACTATAATGACGTATAATGCAATAATTGAGAAGCAGAGGTCGTTTCATGTCCAATTGAATACAAGTCACGAGTAGCTATCCAACTTCAACAATTTCTTTAAGATCTTTCAGAAGGCAAGACTCCATCATCAATATTGAAAATCCTATTTCCAACATATTATTTTCAAGGACTCTTGACATTAAAGCCATTCTTGAATGGAATAAAGAGAGGGTTGTAGCTAAAAGAACAAATCTGGTGAACAAAGAATTCACAAGTCGTACTCCATCCTGTTGAAGTATATTTAATAGCATTAATCAGTGGGGTGAGGTCTAATTAAAGTTAATAGATTTTGGGCATCTCTCATGCTCAATAATAAGAGGCATCTTAGGTATTCTCTTATTAAGCTATGAGTGAAAATGTAGCTTTTGAATCTTTCTCTCTCGCTCTTTCTTGAGATTTTCAAATATTTTTAACTATATAGTAGTTTGTAGTTCCTATCCGTACTAAAGAACAAAGCTGGTTTGAACCAAATGTATAAAACTCTGTACCCAAAAGATACCTGAAATGCTGAAAGTAAAGGAAGGTTTCCACCATGACTTGAATGCTAATGCTATTGATGAACTTAGAGGACCAATCTTACCCTGGAAAAAAGATATTGACTAGTTAATGCTACAGTGCATACCAACAAGCACAAAATTTTTTGAAGATCTCTTACCTTCAACAAGAAGTTCTTGTTGGCCTGCCATGATGCAGCAACTTGAAATGTGGAATCTGAATAGTTTTTTGACGTTTGGGTTTTGTCAATCCTATCATAAGGAGTAAATCTATTAAGATATTCAGCTGCAACAAAATAACAGACTCTAGCATTTAAAGTACCTTGTTTGTAATTCAAAACCAAAGTCAATATAATTTGTGATTCCGACGACTTCATTTTCCTCAAGGGGATTCTTCACCTGTTCGGATAAAGCACTTCAGAGCTCAATAAACAATGCCATGCGATAATAAGTGTCATAATGTACACAGCAGGAAACATATCAGGAAAGTAACAATTGCAACCGGGAAGAACGATGTGTCATGATCTTAAGTACCTTATCACTTACAAGTTTACTAAACACAACAACGACATGAGATTTTAACACTAGCTCAGAAATTTCTGCAGAAAAGCAAGCTAGTAACCAGTATCTGCCAAAAAGGAACCAAAACAGCACAATGCTAACTGTTCAACCAGATTTTCCACATGTCTGTAGCTGCCAAATACATGAAATTTCTTTACCCCTCCTCCTTCCCCTTCTTCTTTTTCAAAAATGGCCGTACATAGCCTCAATTGCAGTCGGACACAATATGGGGTTCTTAAATTAATTGTGGAATTTAACATGATACAGCAGTTTCTGTCCTTAGCATTGTTTTTATCTTGAAACCAGTAGAAATCTTATCTTTGTAAAATATGTAACTGAGGCAGCTAAAGTGTAGTACCATTAGTATCTAATTAAAAATTCCATATGTATGAACAACAAGTACAATAAAAACAGCATAAATAGCTAAAAGTAAACTCGATGAACACAAGATTGCCTACACATAAGGATGAAAACGAGACGATTCAAAAGTCTGGAATGGGAAAAGTAACATACCCTTCTTTGGACCACCACATGTTGGTAAAATGAGGCAATGAACTGCAGTCCAAGAAAAGTGAGATGATCATAGCAAACTATATTCAACGAATTTACATCAAGCATTGTATAAAGGAAAAAAAGATTCATATTGAACATTGTGAAGGGCAACATTGAATAAAGAACTGCATTAGAACTCTGAATAAAGAACTGCATTAAGTTTGAACAAGATTGTACACTTTTAATAACTGCTTCCAAACAACCTCTAACATTTATCTAAAAGTCCACATTCTAACTAACCTATTGAAACCTTAGAAAAAGGTGAAGACTACATCAGAGTTCTTGACCACTCCATAGGGCTAGATAAACTCGAGCGTAGAGATACCTGGGAACTCTTTGCAAGTTCAAGATTAAAATTGAACGAAGGGCTCAGGGGACTGCCAGATCCTCCTCCATAGCCAATTGCACAACTCCAGTTCTGCAAGTTCTTATATTTTGCCTTGTCTTCTTTCCCATCTGGTACAAGTAGCAATTGAAAAGAAAAAAGGGCAAAAAGACATCCTAGCATCTTAAACTTTCAGAGATATTTCTCAGTCTCATCGACATCACGTATATATTATGTACATGCATGCGCATGCTTCAAAAGGTTGTTAAGACTGACCATCAAAATCTGCCATGTGTCTGATGTACCAAACTACACTCATGCATATCTGCCATATGTTCAGCTGCAATTACACAACACACATGCTCTATTGCCTTCACACCCACTAGATAATGTTTTCAGAAAGAAAGTTTTATTAAATGCTCCCGAAGAATAAGATATAGGACTGGAGGACAATGGATCTAATAAATTCAGATGACCAGTTTCAACTGCATGATATTGCCGGCCCGAGCATACTTTTCCATGGTATAAGGTATGCCAATCTTCTCAGAAGGATACGTGCAGTTACATGTAGGTATCTGCCTGATTTATATTATCTTCTTCCTAGGTCAAACGTTCTTCATGTAATAATTTGACTCAAACTGGCCTTACATAGTGGCTCGTACTGCAGTCCAGCAGTTAGTCTTCCCATTTTGCTCACCAGCCATGCAGTCCTTGGCAACTCATCCTTCACTGCATCAGATACCAAAGCGTAAGAACCCTAATTTCATAGTGAGCTACACAGAAGTAATAGGACAAGCTACAATGACCCATCTCAAAAGGCAAGTTGACACTATTAACAACTTCAAACCTTACAATTTCCCTTCTCTGATGAAGAAGAAGGGAGTTAGTTAACATGGAGGACAAAAAAAAAGTAACAGGTAATTCTTTCAAGGAACTAGCATTTTATCTCATCTTGGTTGTCCAATAATCAAATTTTCAAGATGATGAACTTTCCCAGACTTCACCCTGATCCCTCTCCTTCAACCTATTGGGAAGATACAACCAAGGATGGGAGTAAGATGTTTGGTTACTTAACAATGATAGAATCAAATGTTGTTCTACCACCTCGCCATGACACAAGAAAGAAATAGTTAACCAGTGACTACTAATTAGATGTAACAAAAAATGACTGCATAAATCAAAGCTATAAATGTGGACTCCGGTCGTATGCTTAGAAAAATATATGTTATTGCAAATTGAAGTGGCTTACTAGAGAATGGCATCAAAGTGGCGCCCAAGGACAAATTTCCTGAGCCATATCTCAAGCCCATGACACCATAATCTTCTGACGATGCTCTGCTAGAGTAGAAGGCAGTGTAAATTATTCAAATACTGTTAAGCAAAATAGACCAAAAAAAATCTGTATAGCAAGCGAGGCCTCAATAATTAAGTGAGATGATTTGTGTAGGAATTTACCTCTTTGCCGATAGCAAAGGGAAAATGCCGAAAGCTCCAAACCCAAATCTAGGATGGTAAGCACATGATCTCACCTGCAAGATCCTTCGGTGCAGCAAGCACAGCAAAACTAAGCCTCATATTGTAATCATGGAACGTAAACGCAAAGAACTAGTGAGAGTAAATATTATCTTCAAATAATGTTTCTTACCGATCAGAGTTTGATACGAAAAGATCCATGAAGGTATGAGGATCATCCACATCACTGCTCTTACAGAGACCATAAAAGGAAGATAGAGTAAGTACCATGAGTAACTTTAGAACATATCTCATAACAATGAAGCATATTGACAGAAGAAAAATAATCACCTCTGCCATCGAAATATTGCATTTCCTACAATTTGCTCGTCTGGCTTATGATCTAATGGACCAGAAACCTATAAAAGTCAAGGAAAAAGAGACCGAAGCAGCAAGAAAGTCCATGGAATCTTGCACATTATGTGGGTAATATCCAGCCAATAGCAAGAATAACCAAGGATACAGTTGCCACCAAATCCACATGAGGATCATCGATTGGCTTTAACATAACTCTTGTGCTGAAATGCCTTGCATCCTCAAAATAGTCCTCAAATAAACATTTAAGCACAAGCTTCCCGAATAACAAATTGTACGAGGACTCCAACATTCTGCAATACCCAAAACATTCTTCATTTTCACAAATCGCTGAATATGTCCACAAATTGAAGTAAAACAAGCCACACTAGCAGACAGCAATTTCATATATAAAAGAGCAGTGAATTATCCCAAAAGGTGGAAAAACTCACTGCATAAAGCAGGCCAAATACAAAACAAACTTGCCTGACAACCTCTAAATCGAAAACGTAATCAGATTTATAGACCTTGCTCTTCTATAATCCTAGCGGCGTGATAAGAGGATAAACAAAATTGCCGAGGACCAGAGCAGCTGAAATGCGGGCCTTCCATAAGCTATTAGAAATAAACTCAAACATGTACGGGGAAAAACTGCGCGCCTCGCTGTACAACTTCACATCGATCGGACAACATATACCGATCAGCGGTCGCAATCAGAGCTCCCCAATGAAAGACACTTCAGCTAAACTAACGAAAATATAGACATCACACTGATCAACGTGCAAAACGAGCACCGACTTCCGATTTGCATCCATAGCTCCATAGAAACACTAAAACGATCACCAAGACGGAGCAAGTCCCACGAAACTCGCCAACGCGCCAACCGAAAATAGGAAAAAACGGAAATCAAGGAAGTCGCCGCGTAAACACGGATTTCCACGACCGAGGCGCGAGCGGAAGGAAACGATCGGCGCGGAGCAGAGACCTGGTGCGGGCGGCGAGAGGAGGGAAGTCGAAGAGCGGCGGCACGAGCACCACCGGCGGCGGCGGCGGCGCCTCCTTGAAGAACCAGTTCCACATCTCTCTCTCTCTCTCTCTCCGGCGCGCGCTACCCGAGCTCGCCGCGATGGTCGGCGTTAGGTATTTCTTCCGGCCGAGAAATGGAGAGCAGAGGGAGTGCGAAGAAGGAGAAGAGGAGGGAGACGGAGGAGGATTTTTGTTGGGAGAGAGAGATTCGATGCGCGCGCATATCTCTCTTGCTTTTTTCGGGTTGAAGAAGAAGGACGGTTTCGAAGACGGGGGGGGGCGCTCTACATCGGCGGCAACAGACGCCAGTGACGTGGCACTTCCCGTCGAAGACTTCTTCCCGGGTCGGGTCGGGTCGGGTCGGGGTTGAGGTGGCCTCCCTGCTAAGTGCTAATGTTGCGTGGCGAGTAGATGAATTTTTGCTCAATATTCAAATTTTAGTATTCATCTATTTTTAACAATACCTAAATTTTTTAAACAGGGATCGATGTGATTCTCCTTTCCCAAAAATGAATCGTTGTGTTAGCATCTTTCGCAACAGTTATTAGGCTTACTAAGTAAACAATGATTCAATTTTTTTAACTAGGTTCGATTTGAAGCAACATCTCTCGATAAGTGATTCCTATTAGGAAACCTAAAATCAAACTAATTTATTATGGTCAAGCACGAAAAAGCTATAGTAAATTACCGCATCGAAATCAAGATGTCATATGTGATCTCGATCAAATACATTTCAAATACATCTCAATCAAGATGCACATATAATCTCCACCGAGTCCATTTCATATTCATTGGACACTTTCTTCTTCTTTTTCGGTCATGAATATTCATCATGCTTTGCTGTCCATTTTCATCATCTTTTCTTTATATTATTTGTCTAGACAGTTAAGTCATGATTAAATTTAGAGATTTCACGGCTAAACATAAAATTTCTATCAATTAAATGGGTCACATCTTCTTCTTTTTTTGTGCATTGTTTAGGAGTACATACAGACATCTTAGGATAATGATATCATTTTGTGGTCGGGCCTGGAAATACTATAAAGAAAGATGCTATATTGCAAAAAGACGGAAAAGAAAAGAAAAGAAAAGAAAAATGGTCTGAGCATTCTAGGAAGAAGATGGGCTTATTTGCTTATCGGACTCGAGCTTTTCCATTATCGAACTTGAGTTGGGCCTTGCGACAAGCCTATGGTCCGCAGGAATTTATTTCTCCCCCTTCGGAAGATAGAGTTAAAAGCACTCCTACATGTCTTCGAACTTTTTCAAATTGTTTAATTAGGCATCCAATTTATTTTTTGTGCAATTAGGTTCTTAAAATATATGTATCTTTGATCAAATTGGTACTTCAATTAAAATAGAAACATAATACCATGTATGGAGAGTTACTTCTTATTTGAGTCATTTCGTTCCGACGATCACTCTCCATCCTCGTCAAGCTAGCCCTAACTATCACTCTCCATTCTCGTCAAGCTGGGTCATCATATCATGAATATCACGTAGGACACCTTTACGGTATTAATGATGTCTTAAAAGCCATGTTAACATTGTCGTCCACGATTTAGATGGAAGGGCTAATTCAAACAAAAGGACATTCACTTTAGGGAGCCACTTGCACCGAGAGAATTCCAAGCAACCAATTGAACAATTTGAAACAATTTGTGGATTAACTCACTCACGTTATTTTTCGCTTTGGTTTGTGCCATACCAAGCAAGTGGGCACTCTTTCCCAAGGGTTACTTATCCCGGAAGTGTTCTTAATTGAGCAAGCTTGAAATTAGAGTTATGATGCTATAAGTTAAAAGTGTTTCCTGTGAGTTAATTCTAATTTCACATATATATTCCAAGAATGCTCTCATCTAGTTTGATGTACAGTTCGGTTCATTTCTACTCATTTTTCTATCCTAAAAGCTTATAGGGAGTTACTTCTTATTCGAGCCTTTGACTCTGACAATCACTTTCCATCATTGTCAAGCCGGCCCTGACGATCACTCTCCATCCTTGTCAATCTGGGGCATTACATCATCTATAACGACCATACATTTTCTGGGCATGACGTTGTTTAGAATGGAAGTGGAGAGGCATAAAGAAAGACCTGGTGTTGAGTCACGCGCGATTGGGTGACGAAGAGTTATGTGTTGAAACTGAGGAAGTGGGTAACTACATGCTCTTTTTGTTTATGATTATGTGCTCTTTTTTGGTCCCCTTCTACTACTTAGTTTCGGGGTGATTAAGGTAAGCCTAAACTCTCCTCCGATGGTTCTGTCCGTGCTATACCATGCAAGCTCCGCACAAGCTGACGGAACAGATAGCTAAAAAAAGACACAAGTCAAACTATGGAAACTTTGCTTTTATCTGTCCAAGAGAAGTGCACCGGAAACTCCACCGCTGCTTCCTTCCCTCCAGAAGCATTGGACGGTTTACTTTGACATTACTGTCCCCCCACCTTCCCTGGCCGCCCCTCCCTCGCCTGAATTCTCTTTTGCAACGGCAAGTTGACTTGACTTGCTATCCTATAAAAGAAATCCAGTCTTTGACTTGCTATCCCAGAAGAGAAATCCAGTCTTTCTTTTCTCTTCTTCTTGTAACTTTCCTTTCATTTTCCAAGAAGATACGACGAGTCACTCAGTCGTTGCAATAGCGTCATTTCGTTAGGGAAGTAGGCCCACGATCACATGGTGTATTGTTTTCCCGTGCCCCACCAATTCAGATGACGAAAATTTTCAACCCTATCTTTTCTTACTTCGGGTTCACGAAGAGTCAATCTTGACGCGTGCACCATCAGTTCAAATGAGCGAGAGTTTCCAATCCCATATTTTCTTACTTCGAGTTCACGAAGAGTCAATCTTAACGTGTGCGATTCATATATCTTCAATTGAAGAACTCGAATTAAATAAAAGAAACAAACGCTCGCACCAACTTCACGAACAGAATGCGACGTGGGTCGATCTCGATCTCTTATAGTAATCTGAATACGAAGTCATTTTCAATTTTGGTGACGTGGGGGGAGTCGAATTTATGGTGAATTTCCATTGGATAAACACCAAAAAAGAATTTCTAGCCGGCAGCGTCGTCTGTTTTCCGAAAAAGGGACAAGAAAAAGGGGGTATCTGTTTAGCTGCCTTTCCAATTTCTGTTCGGGCCATCTTCTTGGCAATGGCCAATGACTAAACAGAAACCAAATCCAACTTCTCATCGGATCAGTCTCTCGTCTTTCTCTGCTAAGCTACGTGACGTCAGGACCACCATCCTGGTTCCCCCCCGTCCTCTGCGTTTTCAGTCATTTCGACATATAATAATGTCGGAGAAAAAAAAAAAAAAAAAAAAAAGACGGGAACGCTCGCCTTTCCAGGAAGGTTCATGATCCACCTACCGCTCTCAATTCCAATCGCCCTTTTCGTCTCGATTTTCCACGCCCTTTTTTTCCAGATTGGGTGGTGAGAATCGCTTGGCGAAGATCATGGTCATGTGGCTCGTGAACACAGCTGAGGGAACGGACCACGTTCATGGCCCATAAATCAGCAAGACCCTTTTGACCATTGCTTGTGGGGCCACCCCCCTCTCTATGCACTTTTTAGGTGGAGCCTGTGGCCTTGAAATTTAGAGCTTTAGCCTTTCAAATATTCTAACGCGATAATTCTGTCGTTGAAATTTGTATTTCCCGATTTTCGAGTGACTTCCTACAAAAGCCTTAAAATAAATAGCGGAAGATGATCGGTTTCAGAATCGTGGAGTCGAGAAGCAACCGAGACAGGGTAGATTCCCGGTTTGTCGAATCTGGAACTGGCTCTATCTACCTGAAAACCAACGGTGTCTTTAAGCTATAATTCTTTTTGAATTAAAGTGTACTATTTCTTTTTGCGGATAACCATATTTCTTATATTGTAATATGATAATTTAAGGCTCATCTTTTTGCTAAGTATGAATGGATTTCCTATTTTAATTGAAAACTTCGCATGATTTCTTTATCCTGTTGTGAAAAAATAATAAAGATTAATTTTTTTTTTTGAGTTATGATTGTGATTTTGGAATTTGGCTTTGGATCTAGGCAGAAATTTCACAATGCATATTTCCTCCACCCTTGATGCAACTTTAGTTCTAGAAGAGAAAAAATATAAAATATAAAAAAAAAAGGCCATGTTGACAAACCAATCTGGTTCTCATATAGGAGTAGGATCAGTGTTCATTCCTACCAATCTTTCGGAATTTCATAAATAAGGAAAGAAAATCCGTCTCGATTTTATTTATTTATTTATTTTTGGTCGGTTCTACTCTACTTCTACTTTAACTTTTATTCTCAAATTTTTGCTCTACCTCTTTGTAGAGCGTGTGAATCAAAATCTACACTTGAAATTAAATCGCCTCCACCCAATCCCTTAAGAATGTGGAGATTCAAATCTCCCATTTTCCCCTTCCATATTGGAATCTCAGGGTTTGTCTCAATCCTACTTGAGTTGATCTTTCTTTAGCTCTTTAGCTCGAGCCAAGATTAAAAGAAGACTTTTAAAGAACTTGCACGATTTCCGTTGAATTTACGTGCGATCCTTCCCGTTCTTGATTCCTCGTTCGCTCCGATCAGCATGACCCGGGGACAACGTCGCCAGGGACGAACGACTTGGGAACAGTTAAACAGACAAGAAAAGAATAAAAAAAATGGCGGCGCACATGGCGCGAACTTCAAGAACGGGCGAGGGGGTTGCCATGCCCCGGGTTCCGTTCTAAAAAGGAGAGAGGGTGTGGCGTCTCGGTATTGTAGGATTCCCCTTCGCCCTTCACCACCCTTCGTTTCTCTCCCTCCGAATCTTCTCGCGATCTCGCTTTTCCCTCCCTTTGATCTCTTCGCGTAAAGAAATCGAAAGAGCGAACCGTGATATTCTTGGACTTCGGTAGTCGTTGGTCTTGGTCACGTTCTTGGTGGAGTTTTTCTCTGCGTCGAAAGCTGAGAAAAGGAGGAGGAGAAGAAGAAGAAACCCTTTGGTGAGTAGTTCCTTCTTCTTCTTTTCCTTCTTACTTCTCGAGGTTTTGGAATCTGGGAATGTTCGTTCTTGGTTTGAATCTTTGTCGCTGGTGAGTGGTTGCTTGGTTGATGGATTTATGGATTTTTCTGCTTTATACAAGCTTTCTGCTGTAAGGCCGTTTGTCTTTCTTCTTGTTTTTGTTTTTGCGGTGTGTGGGTTTTCGGTTGCTCATTGTATCTTTGTCTCTTCATTTTTGTTCTCTTTCATGGGTAAGTCGATCATGTTCGGTTACAAAATTGCAAATTTAGTTTATGGGGTTCTTATGGCTTGTGAGGTAACGAGTCAATTGAAAAAGGACTATCTTTTTCTCCAGGAGCAACAACATGGTGAAGATGATTTGTTTCAAAATTTCCCCTTGGTATCATTCTTTCGGTTTTGTTTGCAGGGCTGGGGTGGGGATGATTTCATATATGCAAATTCTGTAAACTTAATTGTACTCTTCTTCAATTATGCCGTTTCTTTCTGTGGAGGGACCTCGAATCTGACCATGGATGTCCTTGAGTGAAAAGAACATGATTTTCTATTTGTTTATGATTCAGGGGCTCTTTTCTGAATCTATATTGTGTCTTACTTAGATTCTGTTCTTTTGTATGTTGCAGAACTGCAATGACATCTGTTCTTCCGGCTGGAAGTGGCACTTTGCACTACAGTGTGACGATTTACAAGGGGCAAAATCTTAGTCGAAATTCTTGGGTTTCAGTCACAGCATTTAAAAGATGCATGCAGAAAGATCTTTCATGGTAATTGGCTACAGCTGGATAGGCGCATGTTCTAATTTCAGAGTACATTTTGACTGTTAGTTCATTTTCTATTTGGAAATACTCCAATGAACTAGAAGAATGCTCAAACTGGTTAGGACAGTGCCAATACTTCTGTAAATATAAACCATAGAGTGGTGTTTGGTTGGCTCATCTGTATTTTTTTTTTTTGGCTCATCTGTTTGGAGCTGCATCAATGTGTGGCAGAAAAGAAACCGGAAAAGAGAGATATTGAATGAACAGATTTTCTTCGCACATTGCATCTCATCATTGAATTGAGGGAACCATTTCGATGCATAACTACTTACAGCATTGGAGTATTCCACCTTTGAGTTTAATAAATTGTATTTCTCAACTGAATGGTACGTCTTCTTCAATTTGCAGGTCACATGGGGTATCGAAATCCTTAAAGACCCAAAGATATAACTTCTCTCGTTACCCATTCTATGCAAGCTCGAAGCCGAGTAGAACAGCTGTTAATTCGTGCTTACAAGATGGTTCTACAAATTTTTTTGATTTTGTGGTCATCGGAAGTGGGGTGGCTGGCCTGCGGTATGCTCTTGAAGTGGCAAAACATGGATCTGTTGCCGTAATTACGAAGGCTGAGCCTCATGAGAGCAACACAAATTATGCTCAGGGCGGTGTTAGTGCTGTGCTCTGTCCTTCCGATTCTGTAGAGAGCCACATGAGGGACACAATTGTTGCAGGTGCTTATCTATGTGATGAGGAGACTGTTAGGGTAAGTACCAAGATAGATGACTGACCATCCTCTTGTTTCTTTATGAATTCGAATTTCTTGGATTTGAGAGTTTATAGAGATGAGTTTCAATGGTCTTCCTCTGCATTTCTTTATGTGGTCTGTTTAGGTGCATTTAAGTCTAAAGAGCCCACTGTCAGATACCAATGTGTTTTGGAGCTGCTCTTACAGTACAATCTATGCAATTAAGTACCACAACCTTTTCTCTTTTAAACATTGTGGCACTGGTATGTCATATGGCAATTGAGACACTTATGCTCGTTAACTGAGGCAAATATCGGGTTTTGTACACTCTCGAAGAGATGCTGAATTCATGACATATCCATAGCCTGGGAATGAAGAGCCATTGACAGGCAAAATGACTGAGGAATCCTGACATTTTTCTTTCTCCTCTCAGGTTGTTTGTACAGAAGGACCCGACAGAATTCGAGAATTGATTGCCATGGGAGCTTCATTTGATCATGGGGAGGATGGGAACCTGCATCTAGCAAGGGAGGGGGGCCACTCGCATCGTAGAATTGTTCATGCTGCTGATATGACTGGGAAAGAGATTGAGCGGGCTTTGCTCGAAGCGGTTGTAAATGATCCCAACATTTCTATGTTCCAACATCATTTTGCAATAGATTTACTCACCTCTCAGGTTTGCTTCACCTTTTTCCTTTTCCTGGATGGTTTCTTTCTTGGACTGTATGGGTGTGCTCTTTGGCATATCATTTCACTTTGAGTTACCGATTTACGGAGACACGGGCAGGCTTTAAATGCTCATAACAGGAGGAATTTTGAAGCAGTACCCGAAGAATACCACCACTAATGCATAAAAGTTTTGCCATTGCAGGATGGTTCTGAGACAGTTTGTCACGGCGTTGACACTTTAAACACTGAAACTCTGGAGGTTGTGATGAAGTGAACTGTCGCTATCTGTGCAGAATTACTGGAAGGTTTCAATTTATAATTTGAAGAATTCCCTTTCTAATCTTTCAGGTAGTGAGGTTCATTTCGAAGGTGACTTTGCTTGCATCAGGTGGGGCTGGACATATATATCCGACAACCACAAATCCTCCGGTATATGTTTTATGCCAAGCTTCACTCTATCTAATTATCCATATTAGTTATGATATTCATGCATCCGTGATTTTTGTGCCTCTTCTCTCTCTCTTTTAAGTGTTCTTGATCTCATCAAGACGTGGATTTGGTGCCAGCTATCATGCCTACATCAATTCTAAAAAGTTAACGTGGAACCCAAACAAAAGACTTTGAATTTGGGTTTTTTTTTTTTTTGGGGTCTGAGATGCTACTTATTGCACTTGTATCTCAAGTTGACTCATGAAGATGTGTCCAATAAAAATTTCTGACAATTATTCGGAAAATCTTGTTTCTTTCGCAACCTGGCTATAGTTTGTTAAGCTAGAATTAAAGGGTTGCGAATGCAAGTATAGGAGTGCACTAAAAGTGTGCACTAATCCGCTTCTAAGCTTTGTTCTGCTTGGAAGTCTTTTGATAGTATATGTAGAGTTTGTGTGGGAAAACCTTGCTTTGTGAAAGATAACTACATGAATTTTTCTGTTTCTTCGTAGTGTTTTTTTTGGTCACAGTATCTTGGTAGTTGAAGAGTAGTAGAAATAGGATTCTTCACTTCTTCCCCAGTTTGATTGATTTGATTGATTTGCTTATATGTTCTATCATTTCAGTTGTTGAAAATTGACCTACAGTGCAGTGAGCATGCATTCTCTCTTTTAGATGTTCTCACGAGTACAGTTGGTAGCTCATTATTGAATTTCTGGAGAAAGAAATTATCTATCAACTGAACACGATACAATCTTTTATACAGATTTGGGATGAGCGAGATTAAGTTATTTCATTATCTTTATTTTACAGGTGGCTACTGGAGATGGGATAGCCATGGCTCATCGGGCCGAGGCTGTGATTTCTAATATGGAGTGAGTATATACTTGCTAACTGCTGCTGTTTATCTATATATGGAGTACCCAAGTGTGTCTTGTCATATGTGTTTCAGCTGTGGATTTTTATGGATGTCATACTGATCATAAATGTAGCAATTTCCACCTGATTGAAGATCAAAAACCAAAATCCTTTGCTTGCCACCAGTTTAATTCCTAGAACATATATTTGGAATCAAAAGTGTAGCTTGCTGGGATTCTGATAGAAAAAAAAACTGCAGCATTTAGCTTTTTGACTTCAATTGTGACCTGCTACCGTATGTATAGTATTTGGTGGCTCCGACTTTGTAAATTATGAATTTTGTATGGTGTGTTCTCAATCTCAGGAAAGTCTAGCCACAAATTTGTTGCTATGCACTACACGCTTTTGACTGTATTTTTGACGTTTTCATATATACTTCAACTTAAGAGCCACAAGCACAAGATAAAAGCCTCTTATTCTGGCTTTTATAGGTTGGCTTTCCATTGGCTTTTGAACCAATGCTGTACTTGTGCTTAGGGCAGTATTTATATACTTTTACAGGTTTGTGCAGTTCCATCCTACTGCCTTAGCAGACGAAGGGTTGCCCATTAAACCAGAGAAGAGCCGGGAAAATGCTTTTCTCATCACCGAAGCTGTCAGAGGCGATGGTGGAATACTTTACAATCTGGCCAAGGAAAGGTTCATGCCTTTATATGATGAGAGAGAAGAGCTTGCCCCGAGGGATGTGGTTGCGAGAAGTATTGATGATCAGCTTAAAAAACGGAATGAGAAGTATGTGCTTCTCGACATAAGTCACAAACCCAGAGAGCAAATTCTAGCACATTTTCCCAACATAGCTGCTGAGTGCCTCAAGTACGGTCTAGACATAACCAGCCAGCCAATCCCTGTAGTTCCTGCTGCTCACTACATGTGTGGTGGGGTCCGTGCTGGACTCCAAGGTGAGACTAATGTTAGAGGCCTTTATGTGGCTGGTGAGGTTGCTTGCACTGGACTGCATGGAGCGAACAGACTGGCCAGCAATTCTTTGCTTGAGGCACTGGTGTTTGCTCGAAGAGCTGTGCAGCCCTCAATAGATCACATGAGTCAGTCCGGCTTTTATGTTGGTCCATCGAGCCGGTGGACGCGGCCAGTCATGCTCTCTTCCCTCCAGAGCAGCATCATGGATGACATTTTGAACATTACAAAGCAAGTGAGGAAGGACCTGCAATCTATCATGTGGGAGTATGTAGGAATCGTTAGGTCCACCACGAGATTAGAGAGTGCGGAGGAAAAGATCCATGAGTTGGAGACTCGATGGGAGAAGTTCTTGTTTCAGCGAGGATGGGAACCGACTATGGTTGCACTCGAGGCCTGTGAAATGAGGAATCTCTTTTGTTGCGCGAAGCTGGTGCTGAGCAGTGCCCTGGCCAGGCATGAGAGTCGTGGCCTCCATTATACAATCGATTTCCCTCATGTGGAGGAAAGTATGAGGCTCCCGACAATTATTTTCCCATGTTCGACTGTCAATACCACATGGAGCTCACGGCAACTGCACAAGCAGCCGGTTTAATAACTGGTGCAGATTTAATTTTCTTTGATGCTATTATTTTCTTTTGCACTTTTAGTCCCTATAATCATTGGTTAGGGGTTGCCATTTATTCAAGCTAGAATTTGTATTTAAAGGTCACACAGAAGAAATGAATCACAGCAAAGGTCATCTGGTTGTTTTTATTACTGCCAAAATTATTCATTTGATTACTACTGAAAATGGCGTATTAGATTGTCCTCAAAGAAAAGTTTCATGAGGAACCATGCTCTGTTCTACATACATGAAGATGTAACTGTGTGCGTTCCTGAAAGTTTTGTGGACCTGTTTTTCTCTCTTTGAACTGTTAGTTTTCCATGTGTGCTTCTTGTTTTGATGCAATTGACATTGTGCACTCTTCTTTTACGTGCTTCGAACCATTCACGTCAGCGTTGCTATATCAGATTGCAGCTGCTTGAGCCCGAGTTCAGGGTCCGTCCCTAATCTTTGAGTTAAGATGATATAATATTCTCCGATGTTGCCCAAACTTTGTCAAGCAGAGAGATTTTGCACGAAGGCGCTGATCAAACTGTAAATATCTAAATTTGACTCTTGAATTGGCTAAATCAAGAGTGAGGGTGGGTAGTTCACTGAAACTCCAAACTGCTTTAGTTCATGAGGTTGAAATTCTCTTGACATGACAAATAGGTAAACTCAATTCATTCCCTACCTACTATTAGTTTGACTTATCATTGCATTTTAATGCATTTTCGTGTTCCATGTGTTGTGTCGGACAGAGAAACTCCATAGCACTATTGCCGTTTTCCCTCTGGTAAACGGATTCTGAATCCACCAGTTTCGTGTGATTCACGACGACCCTCGCCAACTTGAACTCTCTGTGATCAATGACCCTCCCTCACTGCGTTTGGTAATGGGCCACTGTCGAAAAGTCGGACATCATGATTGTCTTCTTCTTTCTCTCCATTGTATCTTGAAACATTTCCTCCATGTCAGTGCGCTCCCAGTCTCTATTAAAGGCCAATGCTTTTATTAAGCTTCTCTTCCTTTGCTTTTGTGCTCTGTGATTCGCCGTTCTGTTATGTATTCTTCAGTCAGACTACCTTCCCTCTGCTTGGTGCTGATGCAGCTGCTCGAAGCTCTCGCTGCCACTGGCGATCCAACGGGATGTGAGTTACCGGCGATTTTCTACTTCGGCAAGTAGAACTCAAACACCGGAGAGAAATCTGCCGTGCTATATGAGATCACTGCCCCCTACAGTGAGACCTTCTTCAGACATCCTTTCAGGAGGTTCTGTGGTGGCCGTCTCATTATCGAATTTATTGGTGAGCTGGCTCACTAGTGATTTCCTAGCAAAAATAGTGAATGTAGATTGGTTAGTGTTGTTCATCCTCTGTTTTTTGGTGCATTTAACGTTCGATGGTGCAACATTCAGAATTCTGTGTGTCCTTTTCTTTTAATTGTTAGTCTTACGAGACCAGCTTGGCAGTCCAGTGATTGATAACATATTGTCAGTCATTTGATCTTTTAGCTAAAAGGCCAAGTAAGGTATAAAAATTCTATCAGTCATGTTATTGAGGGAGCGTAGCAGAGTAGTAACGTGGAACGATCACATTCAGTTTCTGTCGGCCGTGGCTTCTGTGTGTAATTTACTCTCAGCATGCCTTGCACAACAGAAAAAGTAGCATCCTGGAGAGAATTGGTGGCATAGATGTTTTCACCATTTATATCTTTTTGAAATGAATGATCACCTTTATCGTGCGAAAAGCTTAGCTATATTTTGTCTTTTGTGTGTAATCTATGTGCTTTTGAATTGCTCCTAAGTGCAACTGTTGATGGTTTCTGGTGCCTGTTGTTGAAATACTAACGTGATAAGCCTCAGCCAAATTGGCCCCGTCTTACATTCAGCTACCACTTCTTTAGTATGCCATAGAGGGGTGTAAGCGAAAGCCACAACTTGACCTTTTGAGCTTGAAGTCAATAGTTTGGATTACTCCTATCTGAAAGCTTTCTTACCTTCTACATTAGTAACTGTATTTCTGCTAATACTATTTTGTGCAGCTGAAGATCTTTGTCATATTTGGGTGCATATCTAGCCTTTATTGAAACAAATTTTAGACGTGGTGCAAACTTTGTGACTGGTGGATCATCCATTTGGCCTGGTGCCTACAGTTAGTTCCATCTTGCCACAGTCCGTTCCATCGGCATTCAGATATCCCAATGTGTGAGGTTAAAAGCCCTGCATCAGTGAACTTTATAATCCGCTTAACCAGTCCAGTGAGATTCCCACGTAGACCTCTCTGCATGTAATTTCGCTTATGCGAGACCAAATGTCATTTGGTTATGTAAGATTGTCGATAATGACTTTGAATTGGCAAATTTGGACAGCAGAAAAGACCTCAGCTCTTTACACTTTTGACATGGGACAAAATGATCGTGTATTTTTCTGAGAAGACGACAATGGAGCAAAAGACCTCAGCATTTAGTTACAGATTGCCCAGGCCTCAAGACTTCTCAAAGGCTTTTTACACTTTGATATAGGACAGAATGATCTTGCGAATGTATTTTCAAAATACGTCAATGGAACAAGTCATAGCCTCCATTCCCGATGTTTTGAGCCAGATCTCTTGGGCGGTGCATGTAAGCAACAGACTCGCTCAATGATGCTGCAATTTTTTAAAAATACCGACCTGGCTTCATGTCTCAGCAACTGTATGAGGAAGTGGCGAGAGTGTTCTGGGTACACGACACTGGCCCCGTCGTGTGCCGCACAAGTCTGGATCAGAATGGATGTGTAAGGCCTCAAAATGAGGTGGCTAAGATTTCAACAAGCAGCTCAAGGACAGGATTCTACAGCTAAGAGAACAGCTTTTGGAGGCTGTGACACGTGTTGATGTGTACTCAGCCAAATATTCTTTGATTAGTGAATTAAAGGATCGAGGTAATTGCACTTTTTTTTTTGTCTTGCTTATTGAATAGAAATAAAGTTCAGATGTTTTTAACGCTGTCCCAGCATTAGTTTAGTGAAATGCAACCCATGATCCAAATCCGATGTTTGACAGTATGGTGCAGGTTTTGTTGATCTGTCTAGTTTTTGCTATGGCAGTTACTATGGCTACCATATTAATTGTGGGAAGAAAGCTATAGTAAATGGAACTGTATATGGCAATCCATGTGAGTATCCATCCAAGCGCATAAGTTGGGATGGCTTTCACTACACAGAGGCGGCCAACAAATGGGTTGTGAGCCGAATCCTCAGTGGCTCTTTCTCTTACCCTGCAGTTTCAATTAGGAAGTCTTGTCACGCTTCAGAGAATCCATGACCACAAGTGGGTTGAGAACCAGCGTTAGTTTCTTAAGAGTTCAGTATTTTACTTTTGGATATTACATGCTAGGGTTGGAATGTAGTTACTCCTCAGAGATGCCTATGTGTGAAGGTCAACTATGTTTAGATATGTACTCTGTGAAGTCACAACGCAGGTATTGGGTTTATCTTCTCTGAAATGTCATGAATGTATGCCACCAAGAGAAATGGATTATGAAACGGTTCAAAAGCCACCGCATGGCCTATGATTTGGTCTGTTAAGGTCAAAATGGATTATGAAAATAGGTTGAGCCTGTTGAGCTCTCCAGCATGTCACTGGGTGCAATCGCTTCTTTCTGAGAGTTTCCGAAACCGAGACTTTTACATTACTTGATGTCTTCATCATTCTACTAGGACCTCTTTGGAAACCTCTCTCGGAAGAGGCGCGGGGTACTGTTTTTTCCGGTACTTGCTCTCATTGTCTCAATGATTGTTTGGCATATAGACACTACCATGTGATCTCTCGTGAGTCCTTGTCTCTCTAGCTCGGCCCTGCATGCTGATACCTCCTCCTCATTCATTCCTGTTAGCAAATAAAGTCCATATCATCTACTTATCTATATATACCTTCGGCTCTACCACCAACACAGAATTTCACACCTTGCCATCGAAGCTTCCTTTTTTATACTCTCTCAGTCTCATTCCTAGACCGATATATGTCCCAAGACTCATTGCCATTTGTGTCCCCAAGGGGGTTCGGGCGAACACATATGCTTTGCCGCGTTCTTTCATCAACAGAAAATGCAGATATTCCCAGAGGGCACTTGTCTGTTTATGTTGAAGCAAGAGAGAAGCGATTTGCATTGCCGACTTTATTATCTGAATCACTCTCCATTCCAAGACTTGCTTTGTCATGCTGAAGAGGAGTTTGGATTGGATCATCCTATGGGTGGCCTCTCAATCTCTTGCAGAGAAGATCTCTCTTGCAATTTGTACGTTGATCATTTCATGTAAGGTTGCTTCTCCAAGGGCATGATTGCCTCTCTAGCATCACTGACAAGGATGATTCTGACTCTGTGCTAACTGAAGTTATCTTAAACAGATGCAAAGCTTTTGTCTTCAAAAGCGAATAATACATTCGAGATCGAGTAAGATGTCCGTTTGATCATTTGGTTTGCTTTCTACGGCGGTCATGTTCCTCGGACTTCCCTAGGGGCGCCATTGATGTGTGCAGCTGAGGACTTTTAATGCTACATCTCATCAATATAAAAACCTGAGCTCCAGTCCCTTGACATGACATGTGATTACATTTTGATAATTTTTTTGGGCTTTACCGGCCACTGGTCTATTATACTTGTGTTATATTTACCCTAAATTATTTTCTTAGTCACACAAAACTCCAAACTGATATTATTGATGGATTTATCCATTGATAGCTTCCAATTTGCTATTCCAATTAAATTGCTAATGTGGAAATACGCATGGTAAACTACTCATCTAACGTGACTTTGTGAAAATTCAATATAAGAAGCATTTTAACCGACATGATTGTGATGAAGTCAGATATGAAAATAATGGTACGAGATTGTCAACTTGGGCAGATTTGAATATCATGTTGATTATGGCAAGAATGGAGAGGAATTGCTGTCGTGGTCATCAATAAGGTGCTCGATCTAGATAAGGTGATGGGGAATTTGCGATGTCATACCTCAAATCGTATAGGGATACGGGTGATGACACGGACATCCTTCCACTTGAAATATGTAGCCTCAAATCATCAAAATCCAACTTCCAAATGTCCCCACGAAAATGCTTTTACTAACCGAGGGATATGAAAAACACGAAAGATAAATGGAATGAGCAATCACAACTTAGTGAGTAGTGCATCTCTTTTAAGTAGATCAAGTACCCACTATGCACTTTACAAAACAATATCGAAAC
The DNA here is from genome assembly GCA_014182715.1 of Eucalyptus cloeziana. Taxonomy (NCBI): domain Eukaryota; kingdom Viridiplantae; phylum Streptophyta; class Magnoliopsida; order Myrtales; family Myrtaceae; genus Eucalyptus; species Eucalyptus cloeziana. Next base: position 23,115,997 of record CM024642.1, read on the forward strand.
TCATTCAATTCAGTTTTAGTAGATGATACACATACAAGATAAGAATGAACTATATCGCTTTAACATAACTATATACATATAAAAAAACTTGTTAAATCAATAATATTATAACAAATATCAATGGTCAAGTCAATTGATTAATCTCATTAACACACATGTCAACGGTCCATTCTATCGACTAATCTCTCTCAATGGTTTATCCGTTCTCCAAACTCTTGCTCAAATATCCAACTTTGGTCACGTATAACGCCTTATGACAAGATGATCAAGCTTCCCCTTGGTAAGGTCTATAACTATATTACCAATGGCTGCCCGATAAGGATATCCTAACTAGTATGCATACCCACAAGCCTTTCATTAGGATTACAGCAATGTTGAGCACAAAACAAATTTACAACATCCTTCACAATTTACAAAGTTATTGGTTATATATATCAGTAACCAAAACATAATCTTTTTGCAACCCAACTCATTTCCTAGAAATACTTTTCGTATAGCATTTCTCAAATCAATTCAAAATCCGTTTCTTAAACCAAAATACATTTCACATGCCATTTTATAACCTATTTCATAAACAAAGTTTGCAAATACCAAAACATGGTAATTGCCGATTCATATTTTAATGCAATAAACAGGCTCTTTCATAACTCATAATAAATCAAGTCTCTATATCTTTCAAGACATGAGTTTACAAATTTAAAAAAGAGACAACACCATTCACTTGGAAATACCTAAACCTAACAGTGAGTGGCTAAATAAGTTGAAATTTTCGAAATCTTAACAATTAAATGAAAATTGATATCAAAATTGAGTATAATACTACAATGATTAGAAATGACTAAATTACGCTTAAATGCTAACAAAACGACTTCTACACGTTAATAGATCACTTAGTTGAAGCGATTATTCAAACCTAAACGCAATGTGGAACTCATTCATGAAACTCTATAATTTCACTTTTAACTAAATTATTGCTTTAAAACAACACTCTAGAAACTCTACAGTTTCATAATGCCATAAACCATTATTTTCATGAAATTTCATAGCTCGACACTTCAAAATTCAATTTTCATAGAATTTCAAATGTATGACTCTGATTGAAAGAACGAGGGCCGCAAATATTTATGAGCACTACGAATCGGAGTTGAATCGATTTGGTGGGTGCCCCAGAACCCCTTTCCTTTTTGGTCCCCGTCTTCTTCTGTGTTTTTCCACTCTCTTCCTTCTCCTTTTCCTTTCCTCGCGTGCTCCTTTGGCCTTTAAGGACGGAGCCTCCCTTCTTTTCCCTATTCTCTTTGAATTTTCAACTTTCCTTTTTTTTCCAATGGGGCCCACCAAGTCAAACATCACATGCGGGGGCTTCGGAGGTTCTTCGCTCCGCAACAAGCATATTCCATAATAGAGCTTACGAAGAAGAGATATGTTGCCGACAATAATGCTCGCCTCGAGATGGCTGAAGTCTCGCCACTTTTTTCAAGATCGTCTTTGGACGAGCTTGGATTTCTAAGACAATGCCATTTCCGAGAGCCATCGATACTCCACGCATGTTTCCATGTAATTTAAAAGAGATATTGAAACAAAGTTCAAGCATTTTGCGACATGAAGAAAATTAATTTGATACAAACATGCACTGTATTTTCATGGGACCCCCTTGTTTCTGTTTATTTGGTTTTTTTGTGTTTTGGCTCCATCGGACTGCATTGCATGCGGCGGCCTCGTGGGCTGCCCAGATTTCATCACTCGGCGTGGGGCATCTGGCACGGCCACACTGTCGAACTGTCAAACATCATCGTCGTCATCTTCGTTTCTCTCCATGCTATCTTCGTTCAATCATTCCCTCCATGTCAGCACACTCCCAGTCTCTCTCTCTCTCTCGCTCTATCAAAGCAAGTGCCTTTGTCAAGCTTCTCTTCCTTGTGAACTCGCCTACCCAACATGGGTTCTTCAGTCAGACTACCTTTCCTCTGCTTAGTACTGATCCAGCTGCTCGGAGCTCTCGCTGGCGGGGGCGGGGGCGGGGGCGGACCGACGGGATGCGAGTTCTCGGCGATTTTCAACTTCGGCGACTCGAATTCGGACACCGGAGCGATATCCGCGGCGCTGTCCGAGGTCGTCGCGCCCAACGGCGAGACCTTCTTCGGACACCCTTCCGGGAGGTTCTGCGATGGCCGTCTCATCATTGATTTCATCGGTGAGCCGGCTCACACGTAGTTTACTAGCAAATATGGTGAATAGAGACCGGTCAATGCTGTTCGTACTCTGTTTTTTTGATGCAATTGATGTTCTTTGCGGCGGACATCCAGGATATCTTGTGCCCTTTAGTTGTTAGTCTCGCCAGACCAGACTCTGGGCAATCCAGTGATTGATAGTGTTTTGTCAGTCATTTGATCTTTTAGCCCAAAGGCCAAGAAGGGTATAAAATTCCGTCAGTCGTGTTATGGAGTGAGCTTGGCAGAGTAGTAGCGTGGAAAGATGGCGTTCGGTTCAACTCGGCCACGGCTTCTGTGTAATTTACTCTCAGCATGTCACTTACAGCAGAAAGAATGTTATCCTGGAGAAATTTGGTGGCGTAGATGTTTTCGCCATCCAATCTTTGAAACGAATGGTCACCTCTACTGTGCGAAAAGCTTGGCTTATGCATTGTCTTTCGTGTGTAATCCGTGGGCTTTTGAATTGCTCTCAAGTGCAACTGTTGATGGTTTCTGAAGCCTGTTGTTGAAATACTAACGCGACAAGCCTCAGCCATATTGGCCCCGCCTTACATTCATCTACCGCTTCTTTAGAATGATCGCCATATTGGCCGCAATTTCACCTTCTGAGTTTGTAGTTGATAATTTGGAATTACTCCTAGCAAAAAGCATTTCTTACCTTCTACATTCGAACCCTGTCAGATGATACTTTTTTGTGCAGCTGAAGATCTTAAATTGCCATATTTGAGTGCATATCTAGACTCAATCGAAACAAATTTTAGACACGGTGCAAACTTTGCGACCGGTGGCTCGTCCATTCGGCCTGGTGGCTACAGCCCGTTCCATCTTGGCATTCAAATATCGCAGTTCGTGAGGTTCAAATCTCGCATCATTGAACTGTATAATCGGCTCAACCAGTCCAGTGAGTTTCCTTCACAGACCTCTCTGCATATAGTCTTGATTATGCGAGACCTGCCGCATGTTGTTTGTTTCTGTAATATTGTTGACAATGACTTTGAATTGGCAAATTGGGACAGCAGAAAAGGCATCGACATTTAGTCACAGATTGCCCAGGCCTCAAGACTTCTCGAAGGCTCTTTACACCTTCGACATAGGACAGAATGATCTTGCGTATGGCTTTCAACATACGACGGGGGAGCAAGTCATAGCTTCCATTCCTGATATTTTGAACCAGTTCTCTCGGGCAGTGCATGTAAGCAACAGACTCGCCCAATAATTACCGCAAGATTTTAAAAATTCCGACACTCACTCAGCTCTATGTCTCAGCAACTCTATGAGGAAGGGGCAAGAGTGTTCTGGGTACATAACACCGGGCCCATCGGGTGCTTGCCATACAATATCATTTTTGACCAGTCTAAACCCGATAATCTGGATCGATATGGATGTGTAAGGCCCCAAAATGAGGTGGCTAAAGACTTCAACAAGCAGCTTAAGGACAGGATTCTACAGCTAAGGGAACAGCTTTCGGCAGCTGTGTTCACATATGTCGATGTGTATTCAGCCAAATTTTCTTTGATTAGTGAAGCGAAGGATCAAGGTAGTTGCATTTCCTTTTCTCTTGCCTATTATAAGATGTTTGTGTAGTCTGTACTGGTATTAGTTTAATGATTGTGGCACTGTGGTGCAGGTTTCGTCAATCTGTCTAGTTTTGTTGCGGCAGTTACTATGGCTACCATATCGATTGTGGCAAGAAAGCTATAGTAAATGGAACCGTATATGGCAATCCATGTGAGGATCCATCGAAGCACATAAGTTGGGATGGCATACACTACTCAGAGGCGGCCAACAAATGGCTCGCAAGCCGAATCCTCGGTGGCTCTTTCTCTCACCCTGCAGTTTCAATTAGGAAGTCTTGTCATGCTTCAAAGAATCCATGACCACAAGTGGGTCGAGAATTAGCGTTAATTTCTTGAGAGCTACCATACATGATACATCCCGACAGTACCTTACTTTTGGATATTACATGCTAGAGTTGGAATGTAGTCATTCCTCCGAGATGCTTCTAAGTGAAGTTCAACTGTGTTTAGACATGTATTCTGGCAAGGTAACAGCATAATAATTTGTGTTTGTCTTCTCTGAAATTTCATGGATGTATTCCACCAAGAGTAATGGATTATGAAACGGTTCAAAATCCACTGCATGGCCTTTGATTTGTTGCAGTCATGTATTTTAGTAAGGCCAGAGAGAGACGACATGGGTCGTACACTAAAAATATAATGACTGCCATATTTGCTGTGATGGGGCATTGAGGGGTAGGCATATGGAGTCCGAGTGACCAGTTCCTACATCTTGCCCACAAGTTCTTAGCCGGTGACCTCTAACGTCGGTTCTCCTCTTTCCTCACATAACATATTTTCCAAATAAATTTGAGAGCACTCCGACGGGGAATGAACGTGCAAAGACATACTATCTCCATTATGACTTATGTGAAGGGAAATCAACATTTGAGTGATGTTATCTTATTTCTTGATGCTGCCACTCAACATGTGGAAAAATTGGTGGATGTCTCGAGCATGTCACTAAATACAAACAGTCTTTCTGAGAGTTTTTGAAGCCAACTGAGGTTTTCATATTGCCTGATGTCTTCATAATTCTAGTAGGAATTATTTGGAAACCTCTATCCGAAGAGGCGGGGCACTATGTTTCTTCCGGTAGTTACTCTTATTGTCTCAACCAATGCTCTTTACATTGTACCAACAGTGCAACACAGAACCATATTCCATTTTTTGGGCAACGGAATACTAGGATTTCCCTTCAAGCTTTGGATTTTAGCACTAGTCAAGGCAATTACTACATATCAGCATTGCTGATTGCAGGTCCTTTAGTGGAACTCCATTATATTTCGTCCGCCAATGCACATGCATCCCAGTATATTATCGCCTTTGAAGCTGCAAAAAACAGACCTGTTTTGATATGATGTTCCTCTGCTTTAAGGTCTGAAAGCTCAGGTAATTTCCCTTAAAGCAGAATGATGGTTAAAATAATCCATCAGTTACAGAGATTTACTCTGCTCAGGGTGGCATAAAATAATTACATGGAAGAATATCACAGAAACCTCTTTACTACTCTATCTGCATCTAGCTATGAATGAAATCGTAATTTTTAGGAACATAGGCCAGGAACAGCCAATATAGTCTAGAGCCACTTGACAGTTGTTTCTTAGGGTAGAAACTTGCTGAAGTTGCTGCCAACACTTTGGTGTACCAAGAAGAGAAAATGATGCATTACCACTTTCCAATCCACACTTCACATATACAAATAGGAATGAGCCAATGACAAGAACTTTACTCAGCTCCCCAAACATTAAGTGCTGAATGAAAGTTTCAAGCACACTACAATCCAATATCCACAAGTAAAACCGGAACAATTTATCGCCGTTATTTGTCCAATTTCACCAGCTGGGAGCTAACAAAGCAAACTGTCCATCTACTCCTCCGTAAGCTATATATCACACCGCAGTGATACATGTACATTCGATTGTTATAGTACTCTGATTCCATCATCTTGTATGGCATCGGTGTCGGTGTCGGTGTCAAGTAAGGTTTCTAACCGCCTGGATTTCCTGTTCCTGACCTTGCCTGCTTCTTTCAGAAGCTCAGATAACCTCTGCCTTTCATCTTCCACATCAGGGTTTGCCGTTCCAAGTTTCTCCTCCCTCATTCCAACAACATACTCCAAAATTTGGATCGCGTCATCCGACCTTCCATGTGTCAAAAGGAAAGTGAATGAAATGACTTCAAAGCTAAATCGAACAAAGGGCTGGTGCAAAGTTTAGGTTAGAAAGCAACTTGAAGATATGTTCACATCCAAGGTGAACTTCATCAAATCAATGGGATCCGGATGCAATGGAGAAGAAAATAAACACTATATTAAAGAATCAACAGAATCGTTAAGCTACACTCATATACTATTTAGTTACTAGCAGCTTTAAAGCTTGATGTTACTGTCAGCTCTGGCGATGAAATCCTATTAAATCTGTACTGCCAAAATATCAAAACTCCCAGCTTCCACTTTATAAAATAATTATCAACTAAAGAAGGAAGAACTCAAAATAACATAGACCAACCATAATAGAAAGAATAAAATGACATGATGCAAAATATGGAAATTAAGCTACAATGACCTTACTCTGCTAACAATTAACAATAGGAAACGTAAATAATCTGTACCTGCCCATCGCGTCATATGTGCCTGCTAAATTGCTGTAGACACCTAAGGTATCTGGGTGATAAGGCCCATATTCTTCTCCATAATATCCCTTGCTTCTTCGAACAATTCTGCAGCCTCATTTATGGCAAAACACTGGACGCAGGCAAGGCCAAGTTGGTTCACAGAAATTCCAAACAGAGGAGATTTTTTCTCACCACTGGCACGGAACTTTGAAACGGCTGTCTTCAGAGTGCTGTAGGAATCAGAATACTTCCCCATCATGTAGTACATGACACCCATCTGGGCCTCTATTCCTGCAACTGTACTCTGCTTTCCTGGGGCATTCCCATATATTCTCAAAGCCTTCTTGAGTAACTTCAGCGCCTGCTCCAATTCATTCATGGATTGATAGATGGCTGACACATCAATCAACCCATTAGCTATCTCATCCAAGGGTATCCCAGGAGTGGGTTTACTGAAAATTTTCAGCGCATTCTCGCAATAAGATTTGGAGTCCCTCAACTTCCCTATCTTGTTGTACAAGTCAGCTAGTCGGACGAAAACTGAAGCCACTGATGGATGATTCTCCCCTTTGGCCGACTTGAACACCGTAAGTGCCTTCTGATATGCAAATATCGCCTCATCATACCGAGCCAAAGATAAATATGCATCTCCTATGCCACAATCTATCAGAGCCACATCTATTTCCTGGCCCTTGGAAGCCATAGCCATGCTTGCCAGGACATAATGCTCAAGGGCAGATTCGTAATCTCCTTTCGAATCGCAAATTAGTCCCATGAGTTTCCGATCAGCTGCTTCCTCAAGAGAAGCAGCTGGTGACCCTTTTTCCCTGTGGAGGTCAATAGCCATTTGGCAAAGTTTCTCAGCCTCATCAAATTGCAATGCCTGAACATGAGCCTCAGCCAGGTACCTACATGTCTCGCCCACTCGTGGGTCTGTTTCGCCTAGAACTTGCTTCTGTATCTCCAAACCTGCAGTGTAACACAAGATTGAGTTCTCGATCTGTCCCAGCATCGCATAAGTGTCACCCAACTGCATACACCCAGCGAATTTTGCAAGTGCATGTGTTTCGCCTTCCTCCAAAACAGGTATTTCAATTGAGCGTTCAAGAATGGGAATCGCTTCACTGAACTGACATAAGTTGCAGTATATTCCTGCCAAAACATGCAAGCACATGACAAAATCTAGATTAGGTTTGCCATTGGAACATTTTTCATATGACTTCATTGCTCGAAGGGCCACTTCCAGGGCTCTCTGTGGATTCTCTCCTGCACACATCATATCTTTTGCTTGTTTCAGCAAGAAAGGTCCAAGGTCAGGGTTATCTAGTCCTGTATCAGTAGAATCTCCAACTCCTTGTTGGGATCTTGCTGCAATTACAGCAAGATTTTGTCGCTTCTTCGTGGACGAAGTGGGATTTGGTTTTCTAGTACTTTTCTGACTTATCTTGCCAATTGGAGGTTTCCTCTCGGAAGCATTTCTCTTCGTGGCACCTCTCACTGGTTTCTGCTTCGGGGTTGCTTTCAGGTTCATGGCGAACTCACTCCCGTTGAATGGAGTGGAGTTGCCGCTACTAAAATTGTTTCGGACACCCTCTTCTTTCTTCTCGATCACAACCTCTTTCATAATTTCTAGTGCTCCGAAATCACCAACAAGATGGCAGAGCTCTGAATCAATCCGAGACTCCTCTCCATACGACAGAAAACTGGGCCCTGAGGGGGACCGATCGGAGCTCTGCATCTCACATACATTGTAATAAAGTTGCTCGATTGAGGTGTCCACCACACCATCCAGGGCCAGATCATCGGAATCACTATGAGGACTAGGGGTGTGCGGACTCAGTGGACTTCTCGGAGAAAATTGTTGGGTGGAGTCCTCTTTGTAGAATGACTGATTTCCACCAGAATCATCGATTCTGTAATCTCCCCTTGAATCATACATGACTAGTCCCGGCATTTAACTGAAAAATGTCAAATCCATTTTCTTATGCATCGAAATGTCTAAAGCAACATGATAAATGATCACGCATTCACTGCAAACAAACTAAATGCTGGGACTAATCACTCGATGGCACTTCACCATCCAGAAGGACAAAATTATAGGCAATAATAATATCCTCTAAGCTAGACGAGGGCACCCCAAAAAAGAAAAAAGAAAAGCCTACTTATAACGGCAGCACCCATCCGATGCGTAGTCCAATGCTATATGAAGAAGCATCAAGAGGCAATGTTGTCCCAATGCTTTTCACAAGATTACAAATCAGCAGAACTCATAGTCCTGAAACATTATGAGAATGGCAGCAGACAGACCGCAATAGGACGTCGGACACCACGATCAAACCGAAAAGAACAACAGAACAACATAGCAGAAGCAATCGACACAGCTGCATGGATGCGTTTATAATCCTATTCGCAACGTGTTAGACTAGCGGACAATCTTTGAACCGGAACAGATAATGCAGGCGACAGAGGAGTCGCACCTTGGAAGTGTGGTATGACCAGCAAAGAGGAGAGACCCAGTTCAGGAACCTTCCAGTACCAGGCGAACAGATGGAAAGTAGAGACGGAGGTGAGAGACTTTCGATACTTGTTGGTTCTCTCTTTGCTCGCTTAGATATATTTATATATAGCCTCTTCAGTTCACAGGCAGAGCAATGAGAAGACGAGGAAAGAAACCCTCTGGCTTTCTCATAACGGTAAGGGCAGAATTGGGCAAACGGGAAGCAGGATAATAGTGGGGGTATGTCAATTTCAGGTAATTCAATGTGTAGGTGTGGGGTTGCAGCGCGTTGGAATGTCTGAGGTCGAAGCCATAAGAAAGGGGACTCCTCTCCTACCCCCTTTCTCTCTCTCTCCCTCTCTCTCCCTTTCTCTCTCTGTCTCTGTCGAGCTGGTAACAAGTAATTAATTCTTGTCTTTGCTATGAATTATCAAAAGGTTGGCGCAATTAACGGCTGGCTCTTCAGAGAATTGACAGTTGACCTTTTTCCGAAAGCTGGGAAAGAAGAGGGTGATCGGTTGAGATGGCCAAAGGAACATTGCTTGTCTTGGTAAATTGCCCAAAAACTGAACCAGGTACAGTATCAAACGAACATCCATCTTTTTTTTCAACGAAATTAATCGTGAATGTCACACATTTTGAGCTATATTGTAATGTCCAGCATAGTAGAGTGTATTATAGTATAGTTGGTACAGTACAGTACAATAAGATTAAACAGAGAAGAAAGATCAACGCAATGCATTGTTGCTTACGACATACATGTGACTTCTTGACAAATGTCATGGAAGTTATGACGACAATGATATCTTTACAGGGTAATGGCATCCGAATAAATTTTTAGAGGTTATTGGTAATAGCTTATTTCTTTATAATAATAATAAGTCTGGCTTGCAAGATTGATATAGAAAATGATATAGTAGACTGATATCATATGTTGAATTCGATCTATTTATTATTTAAACATTCGCTTAAAATTGTCACTTCACTTAACATTGATCTGCCAAATCTCTTTTAGGCCTAAAGGTAGACATAGTATGTGGGCCCAAATACACGCCCGTGAAATGCCTTTGAAAAAAGGGAGCAAAAGATAGAGAAAAGGGTAGACTAGTGGGCCACAATTATTCTCAAAGGAGCGGTATCATTATGAACTTTAGTGCTTTGGATATGTGCCTTGATATACGTATGGCGAAAGTGCTTTGAAAAAGGTTTAAGAACTCGGTTGGTGACCCTACTGATTAAGAAAACCTTATGTTAGTCGAGAGTTTCCTTGACAAGTATTATTTTAAATCTCCCGAAACTGCTTGTAACCGATATAGATAATCCATTTATAAATACACGGTCAGTAAGTGCATAGAATGAATTGTTTAAATAATTTGATCAGTAACATATTCACGTGCGGTGATTGATGGGTAATGTATTGAATTATAAGAGTAAGCTGGATATTCTAACAAGTATCTAAATCGTCCTACGTTGACTTATGTCCCAAGAAGCCACACATATGCGGTTGGAACTATAATTATAGCTCATATGACTATTTGCAGGACAATAAACTCTCTAGGAGTCTCCATCGACAAGTGATGGAAAACAAGTCAAACTCATTTGCCCTGGCGAAAGAAAGGGAAAGTCAATCCTCCCCCGGACCACCGAACTAAGTTGCGCTGTGTCAGGACACCACCTAACGTCGGATAAACCAAAACCCCGCATGACTAAACGAATCATTTCCACCTTTTGTGCTCTCCCTTGAAGAACGGTGTCAAGACATGATTCGAGGCGATCTTTTTTTTAAGTCTTCAACGGAATAATGAAGAGCCTTGGGGGAGAGAATCTAAGGATGCTCGTGGGACAAGATGAGGACAAAGGTCGAATGATTAAGGCGTTGATGCTTGGTGATGACATGAAGTAGGGAGTTTGGTCGATGATGGATGGTGGGTCACTGAGCACCATCACAACCGCAGCATATTCCGACGGTGCACCTTCCTTAACCCCTAAACCAGCTGACCAAAAAGGGACCCTTAATCAATTCCCAAATCCAAATTTATAATCAGAGAAAACCACAGAACGTGTAGGTCATAAAGGGGGTGCTGAGCTATCTCGTCCCGACACGTGGCGCATAATCCGGTTGGGAAACATGATGGTTTTCTAAAATCTTGAATCGTGAGAATCAAAGTTGGTCTCGGTTGGCCTGGCCAGTACCAATCCTATATTCTCTTTGTCGAAGAAGCACCCAAGAGCCGAAAGTGATATTCAATATATTAATCTTAATGTGTTTGCATGCACTGCGTATGGAAAATTTGTTAGCTGATTTATATATCCGATTGTCGGAGGTCTCTTGAATGTACATCAGCAAGTTAGTCAGCTTGAACTCAGGGCGCGAGATAAAGAATGGGTATGAAGAATTAAAGGCAGTAATCTTAGCAGCTTGACTAAGCAACCTAAAAGAACTTCATGGACCATGCCGTAGAACTCAGGAGAAATGGTCTCCTTGTTGTAGCCCCTTACCACCAGAAAGCTAGCCTTCTATCCCACCATTAATAGGTACAGAAAATACACTACCTTCGATCTACTGGGAAGGCTCTCGGTCATGCATTTATATACAACATTGCCAAAAAAAAGGAAAAAAAAAGGCATGTAATCAGTTATTCTGGAGGCATTTTTGAACTGTAGACGCCATTGTAATAGCAGTAGAGTTCGCTGCCTTTGACTGCTTCGGCTCATGAGGAAACTTCATGATGGCTGGAACAAGATCAACCCGACAGTATGCCAAGCATTCTTAAAGAAATGAGATGAGTATCCATTTGGACCACAGCTTTTATCTTTCATTTATCAATTAGACATGGTTAATGAGATAAATGCAGTTAGTATATATTCTTACTTTATCATCAAGCGATTTCCAAAACAGTGATCTGGCAAATAATAAGTTAGTACCGATTATCAAAACGCCACTTTTGGCAAAAGTTGGTGATGGGTATCACTAATATCTTTGAAGTGTCTGCACATAGCCTTTTCCGCATTATATCTGGCAATAATCTCATAATAGATAGGCCTGGCTCCACCAAATCAATCATTTGGTTGGTCATTTCCATTATTTTAAGTGCTATAAATTGCTACCAAAGTAGACGAGGAATCAATCATGTAATTTGTCTCATATAGGAGCAGCTCCAAGACAAGAACCAAATGCTTTCGTGACGTTTCTAGGGTCACATACATACAATCACAGGGTATAACTTAGCAACCAAGAAGAACTGCCGAAAGGACATTGGCAATTACTAATTCTTCAACAGAAGGTCATACTATCTTTAAAAAAGATTTCTTTGGTGAGCTGAGCTATTCAACGTGGATTTGGTTGCTGTTTCCCAAAGAAAATTCAGCGGAAGCAATTGCATATCTGAAGTCGAATCCCAATCAAAGAAAGCGATGCCGCAACTTCTGAATTTCGTTCTTCTGTACGTGAATATTCTGATTTGTTGAAGGGAAGGGAGAAATACATTTGTATGCGGTTGTTGACGCATGTCTAGACAAAAATGAATTTAGTTAAGCATCAACGTCAACTGCTCCACTGGACAGGTGATGAAGAGTCGGTTCATATTGTTTTCATTAGCTGTCTCTCGACCCCCTATTTTGGGAGTGGATGTCCACACGATTCTGTCTGTAAGTAGGCAAATCATGGCTGGTCGAGCTCTAATGCACCGAGAAGATGAAAATGTCGCAGTTCGACTTTTGTTGGGCTCGTCTGCTGGGCCTCCTCTTTTTCGTTTGAAAATGTATTTTGGGCAACTGTTGTTTGACGTGTGCTTTTGGGAATCCACCAGTTTTCATTCCATTGATGGACCTATGTATGTTTTTCTTCATAACTTAGGAGCCCAATTGCGAGCCGCGTAGTGATAAAGTCAAATTCATTGAATCTAGTATTGCCAAGAAGCTGTCCACATTCATTTTCGTGTCTCGCTTGACCGGATCATATCAATTCCATGTCAAAAAAAAATTACACCCCTGTAATTGGGGTATCGGAGTTTAAAAAAATTCCTATATTTAAATTATCCACGGAATGAGTCTATTCTCCCATTTGCTGTAAGTATGTCCACTTTCTTCGGTCAGAACAACAATGATATGACTAGTGTAATCTACCTTGGCAAAATAGAAGTTGGGCTGAGAATTTAGTTTGGGTTACCAAGCATATTGGTGATAATAGTTTCCACCAATCCCTGTCTCGCTTTTCCTTTGGAGCCTTATGCTATCTTTTTTGGAATGAGCGGAATGCGATTATCTTTCGCAATCACTCCCTCTTCCCCCGGCGTTGAAGATGTACCTTCATAAGGCGATTAAGGATAAAGCTTTGTCTTTCAAGCACGTTTCTGACACTCCAAAGAATAGAAGACTGCAGCAAAGTTGGGGATTGCCTTCAACGATCTTTGATTGATTGTTCGTTCTTTTCTTTTCTTATTGCTGTTTTTGTTTCCTTTTAGCTTTTGGTGCTTTTCTTGTGGTTCCACGGCACATCTATACTATTTTGACTTCCTTGTCTTTTGAGTATTTGTTCTTGTTGGTGCTGGGCCTCCTTATTTGTACATTCTTTTGGTAAAATCTATATATTACTTACCTTTACCAAAAAAAAAAAAAAAAAACCAACAATGATAAGACCGAGAAAGGGAAAGAAGGCTTTTCCTATTTTCATCGGGATGCATTTAGTTCAGTTTATCATGTACCGAGGATATGTTCAAACAATGTCAATGCGTCAATTCGGAGAAAGTTAAAAAAACATAGGGAAAAAGCAAAGTAAAATGATTAGTTTTTCTTTTTGTGCGTGAATATTCTCAAAGAGAGCCCCAAACGCATCTCTTTCTTTTATCTTTCAAAGGTTCGGTCTCTCTATCTTTCCCTTTGACTTCTCATGTGGTTTTAACGAACATGTCTGCTTTTTGGGGTGGACCAAAAAATAGTGGCCTCATCGTATCTCAGTGAACCCTCAAGGGTACGAAGCAAAGAACCAGACAATGCGGAATGTCTATGAGAATCCCTCTCTCTCTCTCTCTCTCTCTCTCTCCTGCATGAAGATGAAGTGCTGCTCCTTGGAGAGTGTTAGAGGCTATGTACCACAGCCTCACATTCATGGGCTAAAAGTATATGCCCGATGTCGGCAATTGTGATAAGATCACCACGGTCAACTACTTTCAGAGCTCTCTCACTTATACTACAGAGTCATGAGAGACTACAGCATGTTACAGAAGTAAATATCTCTCAGCTGAGCCTGCCAAACGACCTCACATTCATGGACATCGATTTGTAATTGTTTAAAATCCGATACCTCTCCGTCTCTCTTCAGTTTTGCAGAACGGCTTTAGATTTACCAAACCAACGAATTCATTCTTGGACTATAAATGCAAATTTCATCTTGGCAAAACAAGTCTCTAACTTTCTAACTATGTGGGAAACTTTTTCAGATCGGAACAGAGGATTGTGATCTTGTACATCACTCCGCACAAAAATCGCTTGAAGTCTATGCGTTCCGCCAAAAGCAAAGCTCCGTGACAGGAGCTCGAGCTCGGTCAGTTATTATCTCGCCCGGCCCATTCTTTTTTCTGACTATGGTAGATATAAAAGAATACTAATACTCAAGAGAAGAGTGAATAGGGTCCATATATCTAGCACTCATCATGGAAAGGTTTCTAACCACTATTGGCCATATATCCAACACTCATACACCTTAGGATCATTGGCGCTGTACAGAAGGAACTTTTACAATGCCACACCTGTTGGTGGAGTTGTCCTTTACTGCAAAAGCAAAAGGGAGAAAGTAGACAAAGGAAAGGAAAAAGGGTATCCGTTTACCTCGGGGAGGTTTGCCATTTTGTAACCAAAAAAATGACCAGGACAGAAGAACTTAGTGGGCGCGATGGCTACGGTGCCTTGCAGAGTTGTGGTTGTGGACCAGAATAACTTGGGGCAAAAAAAATAAAATTTGATTCTTAAAATTTGATCTTTCTTTCTTTTTTGCCTTTGCGGGTATCTTCAAAGCAAGAGAATCCAGCGGGACCCACCTCAGTCAAAAAGAAGTCTTTGCTGACATTCCCATGTTTCAAAAGTCAAAATACTTTTACATGTCACGTCATCCTCACGTTGTTATTGTCTAAACTGATTTTACGAAACAAATTAGTTATGAGAAACTAGCCGTAGTAAATTCACTAAATAGATCATATGCCATACTATATATTTTCCTACAGCAGTAAATCCTATAACACATGGCCATTGGATGAGTTTATATGAGATTTTGTCTTTGGTGACGTGACCAAAGAATCTAAAACTAGAAGTTGCTAAAGAATGCGGTAGATAAACGATAAGCTGCTGTACTCTGGGAGGGCTTTAGAAGAGATAACCTCATCCACTGTATGTTGACTATGTGCAGACTTCCGTTGTCTTATCTCAAGTTTTTGCCTGCATGGATTAGCCGACCCTTATGTCTTGTCAGTAGATTTGGTACGGTGAATTTGTGCTGTGCCTGCTGTCATCGCTTAAAGTTGATCTCAACTTTGTTGTCTCACAATTCAAAAAGCCAAAATCTCATGCCTTGTATTGGAAAGAAAAATCTGTCTGATTTATCTAATCTTTTGTATAAGTGGCAAGGTCATGATATTTTCTCGCTGGGGCTGTATTTGTTTCCTCTCGATTGGCTAAGATTTTTCAATGGGCATCTTTAATAGAGATCGGAAATCTTCAGGACTTGACAACAAAATGAACCATGTTAGAAGTACTTGCATCAGAACAAATCTATACCCAAGTAAAATTTTCAGATACGAGAAATGATTAATAACAATTTCGCAATCTCGAACATTCTCGATATCCAAATCCGATACCATATTTTTTACACACTTTTGTGTAATGTATGATACCAGTACAAATTGTCATCGTGATTCCCACACGCCTAATGGGCACATTGATAATGCTCTTCTTATTCTCTCGTATCAGTCCAAGACGCTCACATCAATATTCACCTCGCCCTTCCAGTCCAAATCTTTTGCATCGCCACCTCAACCGACCCACCACCAACACAGAGAGAGAGAGAGAGAGAGAGAGAGAGAGAGAGAGAGAGAGAGAGAGAGAGAGAGAGTTCAGACAAATCTAGATGGCCTTGGGGAATCACCTCTCTTAAGACCAACTTGGAAGCAATTCTTTTCCGGTTCCATGTTCTCCTACTATAAATACCCTCTACACTCCCCCTTCTGCTTCCTCAAGGTCCTCTTCATTGCAATTAAGTAGCACCTCTCTCTCTCTCTCTCTCTTCCCTGCCTCACGGCCATACCACTAGTCGAGAGCAACCACATGGACTATCGAAGCGAGTCTACGGAAACTTTAAGGTTTTCTGTTCCCCATCTCTCTCATGCGCGCATGCTTAACCCATTTTTGTGCACGCAAATTAGATGAGGACATATATGCATGCACCTCTCCGCATGGAGCCACTATAGGCTAGTCTACTTTGTAAAGATGATACGTATATCTAAGAATTTGATTGTCTAACTTAGATGAAGTATAAGAATTCACTAGAGTTGAAGACAGTTTGTCAGCATGTATATTCGTGTGAGGCTTAGACATGAGGCAGTGCTTTCATGTCTATATAATTCCCTGATTATATTTTCTGGTTTGAGCAGGAACAAATGTGCAGCATGCTTCAGACAGTTCAATAGGAAGGATCACCTGGTGGAGCACATGAAAACTTCGCATCACTCCGGCCACGAGCCGATGTGTGGGATCTGCAAAAAGCACTGCAGATCTTTCGAATCTCTCAGGGAGCATCTTATTGGTATAATATTGTTTAATTTATTTCCTAAAAAACGAATCAATCCTTTCCTTAATTCTATTGGCATCAGTATCCATCATCTTAGATAATATATAGTAAAACCATATCGGCTAATGAAATTCGCTAATTTCTATGTGTAGAACTAACCTGATGATTTTGTACCCCTCTAATTTCCAGGGCCACTGCCAAAACAAGAATGCAAGAACATATTCAACATCCTGGGGTGCAGATTCTGCCTGACCATACTTGACAACTCTAATTCTCGTCGAGCGCATGAAGGAAGATGCCAATTCTCTGGTGTTAATGCTGTAATAACCTTCAACCCAAAAACCTTGTCATCTAGAAAGAAAATTTCTTTTCTACATCAAGTCCGGGGAAATTTTTAGATGTTTTCTTATGATTATTCAAGGTCTTGTGTGTTTTAGGGACTTCTGGCTCGCTTGGCTAACTTGGGGATCCACGACAAACTGAGCATCGACACCGGTCGAACCAGAGGGCCACAAGTGGTCGCCCTGGCTTGCAAGATGGTTGGAGGTGGCAGTGATGGGTCCCTAGACCTGTGTGCTAGGGTTTGCATCATCGATGAGTATGAAAACATCATCTTCCACACCTATGTTAAGCCTCCCATTCCTGTCACCAACTACAGGTACATTTTCAATTGTGCAAGCTCTTGAGAAACTTCTAATTAAGGTACTTTCCTGCATTAAAGGGTTGGATGGTGAGCCAAACTTAACAAAAGCTTGAGACTGTAGATAATAAATTTTTTTACATGAACTCAGCTCAAGTAAGCCCTGCTTCATTTAGAACGAAACTCTCCAATATGATATAGTCCATGTGGGATCCATCTAATCCTGCAGTTTGGATGTTTTGAGTTCACATAAAATCGGGTTGATGCTTGTATCTGCTTTGCATCGAAGAGGACCCTGAAAAAGTGCCTTTCAGGTATGAAACAACCGGAATAAGGCCAGATTACTTGAAGGAGGCAATGCCACTGAAGCAAGTCCAAAAGAGAATTCAAGAATTCCTCTGCAATGGTGAACCGACGTGGAAGATTCGTCCCAAAGGCAGTAGAGCCAGGATTCTTGTGGGTCACGGCTTAGACCATGATCTGGACCGTCTGCAACTAGATTACCCAGCAACAATGATCAGGTAAACTTGTGAAAAAGAAAAACGAGGAAAAAGGGTTCTCCTTAAGCTCCATTTGTTTTACGAAAAATGAATGATTTAAAAAACATTTTCCAAAAAATGATCACTCGTACTGATAACAATTTATGTTAAAACATTTTCTTTGACATTAAAAATATTTTGCCATTAATTTATTTTTGTAAGCGACAGAAGTGATCATGTTTAGGAAAATCTTTTCCAAATCAATCATTTTATGTGAAACAAACAGAACCCTAGAAAGCTCCTAAAAGTTTAGCTCTTTGTTCTTCATTTTCATTGATGAAATTATTCATAAACCCAAATCGGTTCGTGGCCGAGTGCAGAGACACTGCACAATATCCTCCACTGATGAAAACAAGCAAGCTGAGCAACTCTCTCAAGTACTTAACACAAGCCTATCTTGGGTAATGAAGCACTCAATTTCCATCTATTGTTCAGTTTCTGTTTTTGCGATATTACAAACATAGCAACCAGATGAAACTTTGGTGGGCACAGGTATGACATTCAGATCGGTATCCAAGATCCTTATGACGACTGTGTCGCAACGATGAGGCTTTACATGAGAATGAGAGCTCAAAACCACGTCAAAGAGGACTATCCGCTGGCAAAGAATTTCGACTTGTATAGGCAAAGTGAACTCGAGAGGATGAGCCCTGAAGAACTGCTAGACATCTCGAGGTCTGATTACTACTGCTGGTGCCTAGACTCTTAGATCAATTTATTTGGTCAAGGAATATAACTTCGCACTAAAGAAGGGCAATTCTGCATGCTTACATCCGTAGCAATACGCATCGATATATCATAAACAGAAATAAGAATGTGAATGTACGAGTAGTTTCCATTTACATGTACTGGTTCTTGGTACTTTATGAAATCTAATTCATCCATTATATGTTCATTGTCAAGTAACTTTGCGTGTTTGCTCGCCTAATTAGCAGATCACATGCGATCTTTCTACAAATTCACTTATCACTTATATGTGATCTTTAGTAGTAGTTTTTGTTTACATGTACTTACTTAATACTTATGAAACGCAGCTCAATGAGCTGGGAACATTAGCTAAATACTGAATTCGACTTCTAGTAAAGTAGTCTGGTCAATGGTAAGGGTATCCTTGAAATTTTCTTTTGATCAATATGTTGGGGTTTTACGAAACATGTGGGTGATATAAACATAAACACAGCAGAAGCAAAGTTAAAATTCTACTATACACATATCTCCAAAGGTGTTGTTTGTGCGTTTTAATCAAAAATCAAAATATTGAAAGGAATTGTACATATTACCTCTCGAAGCCGCTTTAAATAACTTGATTAAGATGTTCTTCAATTCGAGCCCTATAAATGTCGGACTTCTAGTTTAGACACACCACCAATGTATCTCAAATGGAAAAAGAACTCGCAACTAATCGCCACTATGATTATACTAGCAATCTCATGGAGACAATCCAGTGCACGTGGTCCATGTAATCCTCTCTCCTTTTCTCTAATCCACTCACCCTCTCTATCCTATATATATAATGTCTTGGTGAAGTCAACATTTAACTTCCTCCATAAGCAAGTCTCTAACTTTTCAAAGAAGTTAAATGATTACTTCTTCCAAAAGCTGGTCTTTAACCTCTCAAAGAATTTATTGATTACTTCTTCCAGAAGTTGGGTGAGCGAGAGAGCAGCTCTTGTGAGTGGGTTGCATCCAATTGAGTGAATTAGTTATGGTGTGTGACATTCCTAGGTTTATCACTAAGTTGGTAGTAAGACTTGCATTAACATATTAATACTCCTAAGAGAATTAATTGTCTCAATCAATCTCTAGGTCCTATAAGTCATGATTGATATCTAGCAATATCTTATGGCTACCCAGACAGTGTGAATGCTTTAAGAACATAATGAACCTATGTCAGCTTTGGCTATAATGTAATTCGATTCCTCTGTCTTACTATGTCGATCAAACAAATACCATAAAATATTTGTCAAGTCACCAATTCGACCATATGTAGAAACCTAATTGACTTGCATTTTATACAAAGCATAAACAATTCATTCTTAGTTACAAACTTGGCCGAGGATTTCAATGCAGTGTTATAATTAAATCACACATGACATCATTACTATACCTTACATGTAACAAGGAGATAGGCTTTATATTATGCACACGTGTAACTTTGTATATGAACAAACTATAACCATTAGGTATAGAGACGGATTAATAAGTCGCTAATATGCACACCCATGAACTATAGCCGTCCAACATACAAGTTAACTCTATGCATTAGGTCTAAGGATTATTTATACAAGACCAGAGTATGAAAGAATAGATATTGACCACACCAAAAGTTTCTATGTTACTAATCTTTCTATGCGTGTCATGTTCAGTGAACTTGTATGTTACAAGCACATGTGTTCTAATTCGAGTATCATAATACCCAATGACTCGTAACTCATCATTACCTTCAACATCCAATACTTAATGGTGAAGCTAAGAGCACTAGTCTCAATAGGCTCATTAATATCCACTCAATGATGCATTGATCAAAACAGTTTATGAATTAAGTCTAACTGTGAAGTCATCACGCATATTTTTAATATCTCAAGAATAGGTCAAGTTACAATTGATTTTATGAAATCATTCATATATATAAATAATTGGGCAAATAAATAAATATGTTTTTGCCATTAATTAAATAATAAGATTGACTGCCTAACTTAAATCCTTAACATGTAACTATTACATGATAACTTTAGGGTATACATCCAACAAAATAAACTTATATAACCTCAATTTGGGTTGACAAGATGCTTTTGCCGGAGGTTCGGGCACATGCAACATCTATGAAATTACCATGCTTTGCTATCAGAGAAATGGCTATAATTTGGTCCAAATGTCATCATATCATCATAATACTCTCACTAGAGAGAGATCCTATCTGTCATAATGGTCGCCATATCAATGAAAACATTAATAAAACAAAATCCAATATTCACATCAAGAGGATGATAACTTTTGATTTTTTTTTACATACTTAATGTCAATTAATCATTATACACAATGACAAAGAATATCCTCCCTTCTTGTCAAACAATAAGCTCATTCAATATACCACTAAGAACAAAGGAAAAGTACAAAAAAAATCATAAACCTATTGCATTGGTAACAATTAAGTTCTAAACTTTTTAAGTTGACCAATTTACTCATAAACCTTTTCACATTGATATCAATTTAGTTCCATCCGACTAATTTTGGCCGGCCAGCGTTGACATGGACATTGGCCAGTGGCTAGGTGCTAACGTGGACACCGCCCGATGGCTAGACACTAACATGACAATTTTTTAAATTTTTTTTTTTGATTTTTTATTTAATTTTTTTATTTTCTTTTTCCTTTTCTTTTCTCCTTTCTTCCTCCTTGGACTTTCATTGGCCGGTGAGCCTCCGGTGAGGGTCACGACACTCACTCGACCTCACCCAAGGCTGTAGGCAAGGCAGCTTTGCCCAGGGCCATGGGCGATAGCCGCAACCCTTGCTGGCGGCCCAAGTCCAAGGAGGAAGAAGGGAGAAAAGAAAAGGAAAAAGAAAAGAAAAAAGGAATAAAAGAAAAATAGAAGAAAAATTTAATAAAAAATTCGAAAAAATATTAAAAAATGCCACGTTAGTATCTAACCATCGGCTGGCTAAAATTGGCTGAATGGACTAAATTAGTACCAATGTGAAAAAGTTTAAGACTAAATTGGTCTAATTTAAAAGTTTATAACTTAATTAGTACCAATGTGATAGGTTTATAACTTTTTTTTATACTTTTCCCCTAGGAACAATGTGGATTCTCTATCTCTCTTACATAATGGTCACAATATTAATGAAAACATTAATGGAACAAAATCTAGTATTCGCATCAAGAGGACGATAACTTTTGAGTTTTTTACATCCTCTATGCCAACTAATCACTATACACAATAACAAAGAATATCCTCCCTCTTGTCAACAACAAACTCATTCAATACATCACTAGGAACAATATGGATTCTCTCTCTCTCTCTCTCTCTCTCTCTCTCTCTCTCTCATAATGTTCGCAATATCAATGAAAACATTAATGGAACAAAATCTAGTATTCGCATCAAGAAGACGATAACTTTTGAGTTTTTAACATACTTAATGCCAATAATTACTGTACACAATGACAAAGAACATCCTTCCTCTTGTGGAACAATAAGCTCATTCAATATATCTCTAGGAATAATATGTGCTCTCTCTCTCTCTCTCTCTTCATGGGATCGAGTGGATGACGATTTCTCCGGTGACTCGGCCGGTCCCGAGATATGAGAACGCTTCGAGAACCCGAGAAAACGAGAATGTGCCTCTGGGATCAATCACTGGCTTTATTTTCTGGCTTTCTATGAAGGGATTGAGTTTCTCCAAGATTGAGCCCTTAGATGCCAAGACGAACTTGAAAGCAGGTGGATTTACACCCCCCACTACTGTCACCACACTTCCTCCTTCCTTCACTGCCCTTATCGCGCTCTCAATTTGACCTGCAGACATTTTATATGGTACCATTAAAATCTTCAAGAAGGGTATTCATTTAACTGCAACTTAAACTTTAGTAAAAATACTGGCTAGAAGATGGTATATAAACAGTCGTAATTCCATTTGGAAATATATCTAAGCACAACATTATCAAGACAAGACTAAGAAGTTGTACGGACTCCAAACTTGTAAAAGGAAAAGGTTAGTGAATCTTTCGAACCCCACGTACCTACTGCATCATACACAACATCGAATTTCTCCGGGAGGTCTTCGAAGTTCTCTTTGGTGTAATCAATGGCCGAATCAGCTCCCAAACTCTTCAGCAAGTCCAGCTTTCCGGTGCTAGATGTGGCCGCCACTCTTGATGCACCAAAGACTTCCTTGGCTAGCTGTGTCATAGGACAAAGAAAAATTCAGACATATACATCACCCGACGTTTGAATCCTACGAACTGAAACTTCCAAATACACGTAGATTGAAACGATAAGATGCTTATATCATACGCATCATAATCTCAAGGTCTAAATTGAACGAATGCTTGAGCAGATATCACCCTGATAACGGTTGACATCATTGTATTTGTTATGAGTTTTTCTTCTTTATTTTCCACGCATCAACGGATCTAAGCAAATTCGAAATCGGACACCTGAATCACGAGGCTCCCCACACCACCGGCGCCACCCAAAACGAGGATGGACTTGCCAGATGAGAAGCGAGCCCTTTCCAGGCCTTCATAAGCGGTTTCGATGGCTGCGGGAAGTGAAGCAGCTTCGACAAAGCTCAAGTTCTTGGGCTTGAGAGCCAGCAGCCTCTCTTCCACAGCATTGTACTCAGCCATAGTGCCATGTTGCTTTGGGCGGGCCAAAGATTTGTCATTGATGTCTCCGTACACTTCGTCCTGGTCCATGGATTTCTGATTGACGGCTCCGTACACTTCGTCCCCAATTTTGAACTTCTTCACTTGATCCCCGACTTTCACCACCACACCGGCCACGTCGTAACCCGGCACAATCTTAATGAACACGGAAGAAAGAAAAGAACACCGAAAAAACATTTCAATAAAGAAAAGTAATCAAAAGCTAAGAACCTACTCAAAGTGATAATACTCGAAAATGTCTTCTGGTAATTAAGTCTTTATATATCTATCAAAAATCGCTTTTCACAATTGACCCTAACACAATTGATGGAATATGAAATGAGAAATTCAAGATCATAATAGATTCGCATTAAGCGTGCTTTTGTAGTCACGAACAAGGACGAAATTATATATGAAAAAAATATTTTCCACATAACATGATGTCTCACAGGTGGCGAAGAGTCGGTGTCCCTAAAGAAGCCAAGAGCTCTCTTGGCATCTACAGGATTTAGGGCAGCAGCAACAACCTTAACAAGGACCTGGTCCTCCTTAATCTCAGGAACCCTAACATCTGATTCTAGCGTCAAGACATTGACGGGATTTCCATGTTCGGCGTAGAGCCAAGCCTTGATCTTAGAGGGGATGGTGACATTTGAGTAGGAAGCCATTGAATAAGCAAAAGGCCAAGCTAAGTAATTGTGTGTGGATTGATGGGCGTATAGAAGAGAATAGAGGTTCTTCGTTCTTTAATAAGTTGAAGTAAACTCGCCTTATCAATCTAGTATTTTGGATTTGTCAATGTACAGAGACATGTATATAATCCAAGTTCATTTTGTCTACATGCAATGTTCGGGTGAATCTCATCGTTTATGATAATAGCTGCACATTTTTGGTAATCGAAATCTTAAGCGAAAATAAAAAATTGTTAAGGTTTTCTAACCATTCTAAGCAATTTCAACCATTGCCAACTCAGCATTTTTAAGTCTTTTCCTTAAACTCAAATTTGTTATTATATGTACATATTACAATATTCATGGACTTCACAAATATTGACCATCGCATTTATTTCCTAATTAATTGTTTCCTTAGTATATAGTAATTTATTTCATTAATTTGTTAACATTTTAATGGCCTATTATTCCCCCACCTATCAATCTTCATTAACTTAATAATTTGGTCCTTTTTTTTTTGGTTAAGATGCACGTGTAAGTTATATTAAAAAAAAGTCTCATATCAAAGAATTGATATGGCATGAAAGAGTTAATCTAAACTAATTGGCTTATAACTTATAGGCTTGAGTTTTTGAAGAAAAATGAATTCAATTGGACATATTGACGCATTCGGACTTGGTCTCTCTCTCAGCCTTCTCTTCTGTAAAGGCTGTGCCCACCAGCTTTCATCTATGACATGTTTGTGATAACGCAAAACAGAAAATTAATGATAGGTAAATTGAGTGCTTAATTACCTAGGGTAGGCCTGTGTTCAAGTACTTAAGAGAGTTGCTCAGCTTGCTTGTTTTCAGCAGTGGAGAGGATATCTGGCAGTATCTCAGCACTCGGCCTTGATAATATTAGTTTTAAATGAATAGTTTCATCTCTGAAAATGTAGAAAAGATAGCTAAAGGTTCAGGAGCTTTCTAGGGAACGACTCTTTTTCTCTATTCTATTTTTTCTTTTTCACTATTTTACCTGAATATTATGGATGGATATTCCAGTTGCAGACGGTCAAGATCATGATCTGAGCGGTGACCCACAAATATCCTGGCTTTATACCGCCTTTGGGACGAATCTTCCACATCTGTTCACCATTACGAAGGAATTCTTCAGTTCTCTCTTTGACTTGATTCCTTCAAGTACTCTGGCCTTATTCCTGTTGTTTCTCATCTTTGACCCCTTTTTTGTTTCGCAAAAGATAAATAATAGTTTAAATTTCTTTTTAAAATGATTGTTTGTATCGCTCGAAAAAAATTAATGAATAAAAAATTCTTATCTCTCACAAAAATTTTAGACATAAATTATTATCGATAATGAAAATATTTTTTATTAACTAATTATTTCAAGAGATAAAAAGCGATTATTTTTAGGAAAATAATTTTAAAATCATTTATTTTTGCAAAACAAATGAAGTAATCACCTAGATGTTGGTGAGGGAGCAGAGGCCCTCACTCGTGGCTCGCAAGGGTGTTGGCCCTCACCTATGGCTAGCAATGGTCGGCCGGGGAACTCGCCAGCCCAGATTATTAAAAAAAATGAAAAGAAAGAAAAGAATAAAAAATTCAGAAAAAGATATTTAATATTTGTAAAATTATCTACATCAGCGCCGGTCATGCCATGTAAGATGATCGCCATTCATGTTAGTGATTTCCGGCAAAAACTAGCCAGATGGACTATATTGGCAAATCGTCAAAAGAATTATGACTCGATTGGTATTTATGAAAAGTTTAAGATTTACTTGACACAAGTTTAATATGTTTATGATTTTTTTGATATTATTCCCGTTAAATGAGGGAAAGCAAGGAATCCCTTTGTGTTGATCAATATATCATTGTTGAACGTAATTAACAAGCTCCTATGTATAATTACTATAATTATATATGGATTGCGTTGTTTATATTTTATCAACAACTTCAGCATCCAATCCAAACAGATGACCTACTTTTGCCTTCGCTTTTTGTTCAGAGAATGAACGATTTTATTCGCTTCAATGATCCAATATGGGTGTTTATACGAAAAAATAAAAAGCCAACTCTTCGTCATGGATAAATTGTGAAGTTGGATCGACTAATTGAGTTTGGTTGGGAAAGATGACTTAGGATATAGAGAGAACGGACAACTACATGGTGTGGACATCGACAACTATATGGTATGATCATCGACAACTACTCAATATGGTTATTTTTGAACGAAGGATGATCGACAGGTCTCATGACTCTGCAATTAAGCTTACAGAAGGCCAATTACTGTGAAATTGGCCAAGTGTTGGACACGGAGGCATGGACTGTAGATGTCAAATGAAGCAACGGTTAATATCACATCTGTAACTGTTTGTGGATAAGGTTGACATGTGATCAGGAGGCCTGAAATCTTGGGAATGTAGTTGTAACTGTATCTAGAATAGCGACCGTTCGTAAGTGGTTGTAAATAGTAGGCTATAAACATTAGCGCCGTGTAATCATGGGGAAGCTTCATTGTCCTTATTTTCGCAATATCAGTGAAGACATTAATAGAACAGCAACTCGTACTCGAGTCGAATTAGCTAATATGCATAATGACAAAAAACATCCTCCATCTTGTCGAGTCCAACATTCAACAAGCTTATTTAGTATATCGCCAGGAACACTATGGACACGCGGGTGGATGTGCCCCCAGTCCAATATTCAGAGAGAAACACTACAGTATCTCTCTCTCTCTCTCTCTTTCTCCAATCTCATGGGATCGGGTAGATGACGATCTTTCCAGCTGGTCCGCCAGTCTCCAGATGTGAGATCGCTTCGAGAACCCGAGAAAATGGGAACGTGCCTTTGGAATCAAGCACTGGCTTTATGATCTGGCTCTCTAGGAAGGGATTCAGTTTCTCCAGGATTGAGCCCTTGGATGTCACATGGAACTTGAAAGCAGGTGGAGTTACAGGGCCCCCGACTGTCACCACACTTCCTCCTTCTTTCACTCCGTGTATCGCCCTCTCGCTTTGACCTGCATGCATTTCATTTAGTATCATTGAACTCTGCAAAAAAGCTACTGCTGGAAGACGACATAGAAATGATTTGTAATTCCATTTAGAAATATACGCATGCCCATGTGGTTATGTGTGTGTGGAGGAATTTTCCTAAGCACAGAATCATTTAGACAAGAGTCCGAAGTTGTACGAACTCCAAACTTGTAAATGGAAACAGATGGTGAATATTGGGAATCCCACATACCAACTGCATCATACACAACGTCGAATTTCTCTGGGAGGTCTTCGAAGTTCTCTTTGGTGTAATCAATGGCCAAATCTGCTCCCAAACTCCTCAGCAAGTCCAGCTTTCCGGTGCTTGATGTAGCTGCCACTCTTGATGCACCAAAGACTTGCTTGGCGAGCTGTATTTTGGGACAGAGAATCATATATTTATATGTAAAAATATCACCCAATACTGGATCCTAAGAACCGAAACTTCCACATATACATAGATGAAACAGTAAGATGATTACATCCTACGTGTGGTAATCTCAAGGTCTAAATTGAAGTAATAGTTGAGCAGATCCCAACCCAATAACCATTGACATCATTGTTTCTGTTATGAGCTTTTCATTTTTCTTCTCCAAGCATTGACAGAGCTTAGCAATTTGCAATGATATACCTGAATCACAAGGCTACCGATACCACCGGCACCACCCAAAACCAGGATGGATTTGCCAGGCGAGAAGTGAGTCCTCTCGAGGCCTTCGTAAGCGGTTTCAATGACCAAGGGAAGTGAAGCCGCTTCAGCAAAGCTCAAGTTCTTGGGCTTGAGAGCCAGCAGCCTCTCTTCCACAGCAGTGTACTCAGCCAAAGTGCCATGTTGCTTCGGGCGGACCAAAGATATCTCATTGATATCCCCATACACTTCATCCCCAAGTTTGAACTTCTTCACTTGATCCCCGACTTTCACCACCACACCAGCCACGTCGTAGCCCGGCACAATCTTAATGGACATGAAGAAGAAAGAAAGCCATAAAAAAACCATTCCAAAAATGTAATTATAAGCTAATAACCAATTTGTAATGATAATTCTCGAGAAAGTCTTCTGATAATCAAGTTCTTATGCTGGCCAAAAATCGCTTTTTACAAGTCATGCTATCGCAATTGATGGTATGCAAATCGATAAGTTCAAGATCATAAAAGATTCTCATTCAGCAGAAATCTGTGGTCACGGCCGATGGACAAAAAGAAAAAAAGATATTACAATGTATGATGTCTTACGGGCGGTGGGGAGTCGTCGTCCTTTAAGAAGCCGCGAGCTCTCTTGGCATCAATGATATTTAGGGCAGCAGCAACAACCTTAACAAGGACCTGGTCTTCCTTAATCTCAGGAACCCTGACATCCGAAACTAGCTTGAGGACATCGTTGGGGTTCCCAAGTTCGGCATAGGCCCAAGCCTTGATCTTGGAGGGGATGGTGAAATCTGAACTGGAAGCCATTGAATAAGCGAAAGCCGAGCTAACTAAGCTTGTCAATCTGTATATAGAGTAAGTAACTTCGTAGGGATTGGTGAGAGTATAGAAAAGAACAAAGCTTTTCTTTTTCGGTTTTTGGGTAGTTGAAGGGAACCCACCTTGTCAATCTATATATAGTTTAAGGTAGAGGGTGGATAAGGTTTATCATCATGGATTAGCAAGGCTTGACTTTGATTTAAGCATTTTGGATTTGGCAATGTACAGAGACATGGATGGGGTCCAAGTACTTTTTTGTCTAAATGCAATCTAGGGGTCAATTTCATCACGTCACGATAATAGTTTAGACGTTCTTGGTAGAATAGTCATCATATCTATACATGATATGCTCTTTAATCTATTGCCAACGTAACATTTCTAATCTATTTCGTAAATTCAAGTGGGAGCGGCTAGCATAACAGCTGGTTGAAGGACGGTCAAAAGGTCCAACGCTAACCACAGGTCTTTTTTGAGGAAATATGAAGAATTCTCTCTGATTGTTTGGCAGAAAATGAAATGATTTGAAATGCATTTTCTCAATAACAATCATTTGTATCACTTATAAAAATGAAATGATGAAAAATATTTTCATTATTCATGAACATATTTAGATATAAATTGTTATCAACAATGAAAACATTTTCTATTAAATAATTATTTCAAGTGATACACACAATCATTTTTAGAAAATATTATCCAAATCATTTATTTTCTACAAAACAAATAGAGCTCTTATATGTATTTTCTTTTCTTTTTACTTCTATGTTTTCTTTGGCAAGCTCAAATTTAGAGACAAAATCAGAGGTAGGTTCGTTGTTCTTTCTACTATTGCCAGCAAGGCACAATAAATATCTCTTACTTTCTTGCAATCAAAGAAGCAAAGAGACTAATGAATCTTTCTCCACAGGTATGTGTTGATCCATTACATAATCCTAAAATAATTGGAAGTTCATTGAAGAATATTATCCACTATTTTAAAGGTTGCAACAGAATCCTTATTGGTTGACTATTATCACTTTGACTATATTACTTATTGGTTGACTATTATCACTTTGATTTGTTTTTCTTAAAGGAAAACAAGAAAATCATTCTCATCTTGTGGCTATTTTATATAATAAAAATATGAAATTTGCTAAGTGGGAAAGATTGTCTGAAAAGCCCTAACCATATTGTAAGACAACCAATTTAATCATAACCATTTCACTTTTCTCAATTGAGTCTTAAACCTTTGGAAGATTTGCCAATGTGATCATTTTGGCTAATTTTGGTTGAAAATTGTTTGACTTAGTAGTCATGGAATAATATTGGTAAATCGTTAAAAATTTTAGGACTCAATTGAAGAAATTAAAAAGTTTAATGCTGAATTAGATACCATATAATGGGTTTATGATTTTTGGGACAATTAGCAAATATTTCTTTTCCATCTTCAAAATTTGTGGTTGTGATGCCATCCACTTTATAAACTAACGACATGGCTGCATTATTATTTCGTTCTTAAGAGATAATTTACCTATTATTGCCTCTCATATTAGTTTCCAAATTCTGTGCGAATTATTAGGTATGTGTCACATCCCAAAACTATCAAAATGGAGGATGACATAGTCGTCATTCCCAAAGGATGTAGCCTCAAACCATCAAATCCAAATCCTAAAAGTCCCCATTAATATTGCTCTTGTTATTGCCCACTAATCGAGAATTTAAAAAGGTTTGGAAAGCGAGGGGTGAACAACCACAAACTAAGTGAGTAGTGTATCTCTTCTAAACAAATTGAGTAGCCACTATACACATGTATGTATATAAAGTAATACCAGAAGGTCATAATCCAACTCTTTAATATACAAATCAAATCATATATGAGTTGTTTCATTACAACAAACTTTTTACAATTCAGAAAATACTTATTTAAACCATCTTCACAATTCAAGTATCAATGGTCAAATCCATTAATTAATGTATATCAAAACCACATCAACAGTTTATTCATTGATCCATCTCATATCAAAACATTTGTCGATGGTCTATCCATAAACTAATATTTCGTTCAATATTTAACTATAGTTATGACACAATGCTTGGTGATAAAGCGATCAAGATTTACCCCTTGATAAGGTCTCTACTAACAAAGCTAGTGGCTCGGCTAAGAAGAATATTCTAAACTCGATATGCATGCCCACTAGCCCCTTAATGAACTCACGGCGATATTGAGCACCAAACCCCCATCCTTCAATATCCAAAAATTCAATCTATAATCAATCTTGTAATTTGCAATGCGTTTCATAAACTAATCGTAAAACTTTTTGTAACTCAATTTATCGATTATGGTTAATATTATGAAAAACCCAAACAAGTACATGTGTGACAAATATACCAAAAACTAATTTTTTAACTATAAAAAATCTCAAACTAGTACACATGTGACAAATGTATCCCAAATGACCCAAAAAAATCCAAAACTGGTATATTTATGATAAATTTACCCAAAAACTAATTAGTTCAACCAGCAAAAACCCCAAAATGTTATATTTGTGACAAATATACTCTCCATTAAATTAGATTAATACCACAAAAAATCACAAAAATTATAGAATTATGACATACAAAGAGTAAAATCCTAAACTGGTACATTAGTTAATTGTCACGTATAATCAAACTTAGTAATTTGATAGTAAAGTTTAACAAAAACTAACAGATGGTAAATTTGTCACAAGTTATCAGTTTGTGGTAAATTTATTAAAGATATATCAATTTGGGATTTTTTGTGAGAAAAAAATTAGTTTATGGAAAATTTGTCACATGTGTACCGGTTTGGGTCTTTTAGAGTATTAACTCTATCAATTAAAATACATTTTGCAAGACATTTCTCATAATGTTTTGAAATTCAAAATCCATTTCATAAACTCTCGACATTTTGAAACGCCTTTTTACAAAAGTATCTCAAATCACTATAAATTCATTGCATAAATCAGTTTGTAACGTAATACACATATTATTCACAATATTTTTATTTAAATCATTTTCAGACCATTCCAAAGTTTTAACAAGTAGTAAACACTCAATCCGACCTTTTTATGCAACAATATTGCCATTTCGTAATCCATAATATATATAGACCATATTATTTTGGAAATATGATTTTTACAAACTCAAAGAAGATATAACATCACTCACCTAGATATATCCCAAACCAAACAACAAAGCTAACTCAAATTAATGAACTCGCTTTTCTATCATATAAGTGAGAAATAATATCAAAACCAAGTAAAATGCTATCTCAACTATAGCTCAGCTAATTTAAGCTTAAACAATAATAAAATAACTCCCGGCATCAACAAATCGTTCACTTGAAGTGATTATTCAAATTTAAACAAAACACGAAACTTGCCCGCAAAATACTAAAATCTTGCTCTGACAAAATCGTTACTCTAAAATAATTTTTGACTAACCCCATGGCTCCACGGCACCATAAACCTCCATTTCCCATATAAATCTATAGGTCAACAATATAAAATCTGACTAAGTGGCTCAAATTTCCTAAAATTTCGAATTTTAACCCTAAATTCATAAATAACTCTGATTAGACGAGCAACGGGTGTGAGCACTTACCAGATGTTGCGTTATGTGTCTAGTTGATTTGTCCCTTTGGTGTGCACATATGAAACATTCTTCCTCTTTCTCTTTCCTTTCTTCTTCTTTTTTCTTTTCTTTTACATTCTATTCCTCAACATACACTTATGTCATTCTCTTTCTTTTCCTTTTTCTTTAGTTAACTTTTTAACCATTCCTTTTATTATTATTTTTTTAGGGCCCACCACTCACTTAGATATTACATTATCAATCAATCTTATCAATAAATACGCTAATGGAATGTAATATTATATCACACATCAATAGTTTATTCTATTGATCCATCTCATATCAAATCACATGACGATGGTTCATCCATCGATTAATCTTTTGCTCAATACCTAACTATTGTCACGACATAACGCCTGGTAACAAGATGACTAAGATTCCCCCACTAACAAGGTCTCCACCTATAAAGCCAATGGCTCGACTAGAAGGACATCTTAAACCCGATATACATATCCACCAACCGCTCAATATTTTCATCCATTAATATGCAGAAATTCAGTGCATAATCAATCTCAGAGTTTGCAATGCATTTTATAAACCAATCATAAGACTTTTTGTAATTCAATTTATTAATTAAAATATAATGTTTCAAAATTATTTCATAAACTCTCGATAATTCAAAACGCCTTGCATAAAAGATATCTCAAATCAATATAGACTCATTGCATAAACCATTCGTAACACAATACACATATCATTTCACAATGTTTTTCTTAAAATTATTCTCAAACCATTCAAAAATTCTAACAAATATTAAATGCTTGATATGACTTTTTGTGCAACAATATTGTCATTTCATAATCCATAATATATACATGATCCATAATATTTTTAAAATAAACTCAAAGAAGATATAACACCACTCAATTGGATATGCCTTAAACCAAACAACAAAACTCATTCGAATCAATTAATTTACATTCCATCATATAAGTGAGAAATAGAATCAAAATCAAGTAAGATGCTATCTCAACTACGGCTTAGGTAAACTATACTTAAATGCTAACAAAATCACTTTCACACGTCAACAAATCGCTTAATTGAAACGATTATTTAAACCTAAATGCAATGCAAAATTCACACATAAAACCCTAAAATATTGCTATGATAAAACATTGCTCTACAACAATTCTCGATTAACCTTCTTCTACACCGTCCCGAAGAGTAATTAGGACCAATTCAGTTACATTTTATGTTCCAAAAACTACTCCAATTGGGCGAATGATAGGTACGAACACTTACCGGGTGTTGCGTAACGTAGTTAAGCTGGCTTGGTGAGGTCTCTTTGGTGTGCATATGTGAAATTCCCTTCCTCTTCATCCTCTTTCCTTTTTCTTTCTTTTCTTTCTTTCTTTTCTTGAACATGCACTTCTATCCTTTTCTTCCTTTTATATCTTCCTTTTTCTTTATTTGACTTTTCAACCACTCTTTTATTTTATTTTCTTTTTTAGGCTCACCACTCACTCAAATTACATTATTAATCAATCTTATCAATAAACATGTTAATGGTTTATTTCATTGATTAATCATAGGGTTAATACCCTAAAAACCTCAAACTGGTATATCTGTGATAAATTTACCCTAAACTATTTTTTTGACCACAAAAAATCCAAAACTAATATACTTTGACAAATTTACCCAAAACTAATATATTTGTGATAAATTTACCCTCCTGTTAGTTTTCGTTAAATTTTACTGTCAAGTTATTAAGTTAAATGACACGTGACAGTTGCTAGTATACCAATTTGGGACTTTACACTCCGTTTGTCAACTGACTTTTTAAGCTGTTAGGATACCAACAGATATAGTTTAATCAATCTTCCCTTTACACGAGTAGGCTATATAAAGGTTGCTCTTGGCTAGAGGAGACACCACCAACCCCTTTAGCTTTGGTTATGATCTTATCCTTCATTGTCATTCTAAAACGTGACAAGCAAAGCAACGTTTCGATCAATAGAAGTAAGAGTTCAGAAGCTATGTGTTGCTGTTCTTGAAAGGAAGCTTAGGAACAGAAAAGGGAAATGAGAGACAGAGCAATGTAGCGGAGGCAAAGAAGATGAAGAAGAAGAAGAAGGGGTGGTCGTCAATAGGCTCCATATTCATGCACGCGGATGGAGTAAACAGGTGCTTGATGGGTCTTGGCTTCTTCAGAACCATCGCCGATGGCTTCTCCACTCCCCTCATTCTCTTCGTCACTAGTCAGCTCATGAACAACATTGGCTTTGCATCTTCTATGGATCCTGCTTCGTTTCGTCACAGCATGAACAAGGTACGCACAACCGTCTCTCTCTAAGGTTGTAACTAGGCAATAGTGAATATCTGTTTCCCTCACTCTGGGTTGTATTTCTGCAGAATGCACTGGTTCACTTGTACTTGACTTTTTATACAACAACACTGCCATTTCATAATCCATGATATATATGTTTGTGTATATATAATGTGTGTGTGTGTGTGTGTGTGTGTGTGTGTGTGTGTGTGTGTGTGTGTGTGTGTGTGTGTGTGTGTGTAATCCATAGTATTTTCGGAATGAGTTTTACAAGCTCAAAGAAGATATTGACAAAATTTGAAGTAAAGGGAAAAATGGAGGAAATTATGTATATTTTGTATATGATTGACATATCTTTTTACAATATCCAATCACTTATTTATAATAAAGTGGATGATTTAACTAAGGAAATAATAAAAAGAGATAAAGAATCAAATTCAATCTTGGATTGATATAATTAATCGATCATAATTCTAGATAATTTTGGCTTGATTGATTGTGATCGACTATTGATTCTTGCATATCCCCAACATTTCTCCTCAAGCTAGTGGCTGAAATATATCTAAGACGCTTAGCTTGCTTAGTAGATATGCATGTTATCTTTGAGATAATGGCTTGGTAAAGATATCGGCGGTTGTTCTGCGGTTCCAATTCCACTTGTCTTGATAATCCCTTCTTGAATTTTACTTCGAGTGTAATGGCAATCTACTTCAATATGTTTCATTCTCTCATGAAATATGGGATTTGCTGCAAGTTTTAGTGCCGCATCATTATCATAGAATAAATTTGTTGGCCTCTTAACTTGTATAACCAAGTTGAAAGCAAATCTCGTATCTAAACTATATCGCAAACAGTTTTGGCCATAGCTCGATATTCCGTTTCAACAGATAATAATGATATAATCGACTACTTTTTCGTTTTCTGTGAGAGTAAGGACTTTCCTAGCTCAACGTAGAAACTAGTGATTGACCTTCGACTCTTGGGACATATGGCATAATCTGTGTTATAATAAGCTGTCATTTCCAAATTGCAATCTCAAAAGAGAAGTATTCCAAACCGTGGACATTTCTTAAATATTTTACGACCTTTAAGGCCGCATTCATGTGAGACTCCTTCGGTTTATGCATGAACTGATTGAGTGTATGTATTGCAAAACATATGTTCGATCCGGTTATGATAAGATATATGAGTTTGCCTACAAGCCTTTGATAGCTAGATGGATTTTTAAGTAATAGGTCATCAATCTCAGAAGATAATCTAGCGTCGTAATCAATCGTGGTTAACTTGATATTCAAATCGATAGGAACGACAACTAGCTTATATCCAAATAACCCTGCTTTAGATTTAATCTCTAACATAAATTTTTGTTGGCTGAGAGAAATCCCTAAATTTGAGCTAGCAATCTCAATATCAAGGAAATATTTGGGAGCCCCCAAGTCTTTAATATGAAAAGTAGAGTGTAGACATTCTTTAAAACTCTTGATGACCAATTCATGGTTTCCCATAATAAATAAGTCATCAACATAGATTATTAGGTAGATTGATGACGTAACTTTTGTCCATGTGAAAAGAGCATAACCATACTTGGACTGTTTGAAAACGATAGTTGTAAGGGCTGTGGTGAACTTTGCATACCACTATCAAGAGGTTTGTTTGAAGCCATATAGAGATTTCCAAAGATGACATACTCCAGACTCTCCTTGTCACTATAATCTCGGTGGAAGATCCATGTATATTTCCTCATCAAGATCTCCATGGATAAAGGCATTGTGAACATCCATTTGGTGTAACTTCGAATCCCAAAAAGTAGCAATAGAAAAGAATGAACGAATAGTAACCTTTCACAATTAGAGAGAATGTCTCATGGTAATCAAAGACCCTCATGTTGTGTGAAGCCTTTGGCCACTAACCGGGCCTTATACCGTTCAATAGATCCATTAGCCTTGTATTTGATCTTATATACCTATTTGCATTCGATTGGTTTTCAATGAGCAGGTAAAAGTACTATCTCTTGTATCTGATTTTTTATTAAAGCATATAATTATGCTTCCATAGCCTTTTATCAATGTGGATCACAAACTGCTTCATATTGTCTTAGCTTTATTTCTCATAATGCATGGATAATTAATTCAATTGCTAGTGACCACATTATCTATAACGATAATTTCTTTTCTCATACTCATAAAAACCATTTCCCTATCTGTGGAACTTCCAAACGGGAATGTTGCATTCGTCATAAAAGTAGAGACAGTAAAACTTAGCCCATCCATTACTTCAAGAATGTGCTTTATGTCCCTCAGTTTCAATTCAATCTTATCTTAGTATCAAAAGCCCATGAGGACAATTCTTGTCACATTTTCTTCAATTTTGACACTTGTTTCTTTCAGGCCCCTTCAATGACAAGGATTATATTTTTAGACCAAATTTCTCGAAAATTGTGATTTATCATGTATTCCCATAAAAAAAAAAATCATTATGTAATACAATTACCAATGATAAAGTTGTTCTTTCTCATTAATGTTTGGGTCATGGTACTTCCTTTCCACATTTTTAGTGTTCAATTTGTCTTCTTGTGGAAGCTAGGCCAAGAAGGATAGCTTTAATACCATGGCCAAAGATAAAAGTATCGATTCCTCAATGGAGGAGGGACTTACCTCACCACAAAATCAAACCCCAGCCTTGACTGAATAGATTGACTTGATCGGAGAGCAACAACATCCTGTTTAGCATCTCAGTGGTGACCATTCCCAACATCCTGCTGGCGGCATTCTTGCTCCCGTTCCAACCCAAATCTTTGGGCCAATTCAGTGGCCACCAGTTCACTGGTACCTTGTCTAGGGCCTATGGGACTAGGCCAAAGCAAGCATGGACCCAACCATACCAATATGGCCCATCTAGAGAGGAAAGGCCCTCCCAATTTTGGAGCCCAACACAATGGAAGTGAGCAGAACAATTCACCACCTGAGGCCAACTCGAATGACGGATCGGGTCGAACAAATCCAAGTCAAAAGATTTGGATCCACACTGGGCAATCCCTAACTATTTTTTGGACCCGATTTTTCACTGTATGCGTTCCCAATCATTGGCAATGGTCGCTCCGAGCTTGGCAACCTAATTTGGTACCATGACAGAATTTGAAGTAAAGGGGAAAATGGAGGAAATGATGTATATTTTATATATGATTGATATATCTCTTTACAATGTACAATCACCTATTTATAATGCAGTGAATGATTTAACTAAGGAAATAATAAAAAGAGATACAAAAAACAAATCCCATCTTGGATTGATATAATTAATCAATCATAATCCTAGATAAACTTGGATTGATTGATCGCGATCAACTATTGATCGTTGCATATCTCCAACAGATATAACAGCACTCATTAGAATATGCCCGAACCAAGCAACATAACTCACTCAAATCAATGAATTCGCCTTCTTATCATATAAGCGAGAAATATCATCAAAACTAAGTAAATCACTATTTTAACTATAACTTAGCTAAACTAAGCTTAAACGCTAATAAAATAACTTCTACACGTCAACAAATTGCTTACTAGTGATGATTATTTAAACCTAAACACAACGTGGAACTTGCTCGCAAAACCCTAAAATCTCGCCCTAACAAAACTGTTGCTCTAAAGCAATTCTCGACTAACCCCACGACTCCACGACATTATAAAACTCCATTTCTCAAGTAATCCCATAGGTCGACAACTCAAAAATTGAAATACACAATTCAAATTTCCCAAAGTTTTTAATTTTAACCCTAAATCTAAAACTGCTTCGATTGGATGAACGACCAGCGAGAGCACTTACCAAGTGTTGTGTTATGCAGTCAAGTCGGTTTGGCAAGGTTCCCTTGGTATGCATATATGAAACCCCTTTCCTCTTCTTCCCCCTTCCTTTCTTCTTCTTCTTCTCCTCATCCTCCTCCTCCTTCTCCTTTCCTTTCTTTCTTCTACTTTTCCCAAACATGTGCTTGTGCTCTTCTCTTCCTTCTATATCTTCACTTTCCTTTTCCTTTATTTGATTTTTCAACCCTTCCTTTTATTCTATTTTTCTTTTTTTTTTAGGGCTCACCACTCACTCAAATATTACATTGGCCATGTCATCCCCATCCCTATAGAATTCGGGATGTGATAGTGTGTGGGGGTTAGGTAACATTAAGAGTATTTGAGTTACTTGAGTGTAGTTGTAATTTCCATTATATTGCTTAATGTATAGTGAAATTCTACGTTGCTTTGCCCATAAGCGTAAGCTATACTAATCAAATAATGTAAATTTGATGTTCGATTCATTTCATCCATTTTATTGTTCGATTGTTTGCCACACTTCCACACACAACACATACTTTTGCCCCTCAATTTTTTTATACAAGGATAGTGAAATTGGGCTCAAAAGAATGATCTTCCACGATAATTAAATTTGTCAAACAATTCTAGGCTAGAGCATCAAAAAGTTGCTGTTGTTCATAATTGAAGTTCTCAATGCCTAGTTCGAATAGGGACGTATCCACTATATGCAACACGACGCTGTTTTTTTTCCTGAGAGATCTTCAAAGTTGTCTTAGGTGCAATTGATGGCCAGACTTAGCACCCAAACTCTCGAGCAGGTCTAACTTTCGAGCGCTAGACGCAGGCATTACTCTCTACGCACCAAAAGCTTCCTTAGCTAGCTCTTTACACAAGTAGAAATCAGAATTGATATCTTTTCTTTTCTAGTGAAAATTATGGATGTATTGCCATCGATAGACAACTTACAATGTCGATTTGGAGGTCTCCAACATGAAATTATATGTTTTTGCTATCATCCCACATCGTTTTTCTTGAGACATCAGGAACATCGGAAACCATTCCCTTGTGATCAGTCAGGAATGAACAAACAATAAACGTCAAAATATAACATAGTTAATTAGGGTTAATATCATGGAAAAGTCTAAATTGATGTACATGTGACAAATTTACTTTAAATTAATTTTTTTAGTATGAAAAATCCTAAACTAGTACATCTATTAGAAATTTAACCAAACTAATTTTTTAAATACAAAAAACCTCAACTGATACATTTATGGTAAATTTACCTATCATTAGTTTCCTTTAAATTGGATTGATACCACAAAAAACCATAAATGGATATATCTGTGACAAACGGATAATAACTCCAAATTGACACATCAGTTTATTGATACATGCTATCTATTTCAGTAATTTGATAGTAAAATTTAATGTAAACTAACGGAATGTAAATTTGTCACAGGCTTACTAGTTGAGGGTTTTAGTTTATGATAATTTGTCACATGTATATCACTTTGGGATCTTTCATGGTATTAATCCTAATCAATTACCTATTCACAATTAATATTGATCAATTATTAGATTTGAATAGGATGTTAATGGTGTATAGGTAGATGTTATTGGGGTTGATTCTTTTGTACCGGGAGGTAATGATCCTGTAAGATTATTCACTTTAGCATTAGCCAATAGCTAGCCGTCACCATCATAGTCCATCTAAATTTGATGTGAATCATCATCATTATTATTTTTGTTTTCCGATTGGCGGACATAATTGAAAGGATAGTCATAGATATCACCATCAAAATTTATTTTTGACAATGAGGGCGCGCTACAGAGACCATGTAAAGTAGAAACCGTCCATTGCACCAAGTCTAACCGCACTACATTGGAACTAGTGTACAAAGGGAAGCTGAATATACAAAGATAACAACAAACACCATCAACGACTAATTAATGGCTCATCAGTTATGAAAGAGCACATTTGTTGCGTAAAAATTTGGATTGTACATTTATTATTTTTCAATTTTTTGTAAATGTTTTGAGAAACATCAAAGGTTGGACATATTTATTTGTGAATATAGTTTATAAAATAAATTCTGAAATGGTTTGAGAAATGTTTTGGGAAATATATTTTGTTTGATAAACAGAGTTGTAAAAATATATATGTTTTGGTTTGGAAGATGTATTCTAATTATGAGATGGATGTGAATTTAGTATGGTGGTTTATTGTAGGATGATGATTTGATGCTCACTATTACGTGAACCCGATTAGAGATTTCTAGATATGCATATTGGATTAAGGATGTCTTTTTGGGCCAAGCCGCCGATTGATAACAGGTGAAGACCTTGCTAATGGGGAATTTTGATCATCTTGTCATTGGGCATTGTGTCGTAATAATGATTAAATATTGAGTATGAGATACATCAATAGAATATACCATTAATGTGTGGAATGAGATTGATCAACGAATTGGACCGTTGATATTAACTGTGATATTACTGATGAAATGAAAATTTCTTATATACATAAAGTTTTATTGAGAAGATAAGGAGTCGTTTCTGATCTCGTACATATGCTATATACAACTAGGCACAATATATAGATATGTGTGGATGTGTGCCTAGTTCAATATCTAGAGAGAACGCTAGAATCTCTCTCTCCCTCTCCCTCTCTCCCTCTCTCTAATTTCATGCGATCGGGTGGATGACGACCTTTCCGGTGACTCGACCGGTCTGGAGATACGAGAACGCTTCGGGAGCCTGAGAAAATGGGAATGTGCCTTTGGGGTCAATCACTGGCTTTATTTTCTGGCTCTCCAGGAAGGGATTGAGTTTCTCCAAGACTGAGCCATTAGATGTCAAAATGAACAGGACAGCAGGTGGAGTTGCCGCCCCTGCTATTGTCACCACGCTTCCTCCTTCCTTCACTGTCCTTACCGCCCTCTCACTTTGACCTGCGTGCATTTCATTTAGAATCTTAGACTCTTCAAACAAGCCTACAAAAGATATTTTAACTGCACCTTAAACTTTAGTAAAAATTCTAGCTAGAAGAGGATACAGAAATAGCTGTAATTCCATTTGGATATGTATATGCATCCCCTTGTGTGTTGTGTGTAGACACAGGAATTTATCAAAGCTCAAAATTATTAAGACAAGATTAAGAAGT
Organism: Eucalyptus cloeziana; assembly: GCA_014182715.1. Taxonomy (NCBI): domain Eukaryota; kingdom Viridiplantae; phylum Streptophyta; class Magnoliopsida; order Myrtales; family Myrtaceae; genus Eucalyptus; species Eucalyptus cloeziana. The sequence goes on from CM024642.1 coordinate 23,157,234, forward strand.
TGTAGGAACTCCAAAATTGTAAATGTAAAAACAGAGCATATTTCGAACGCCGCATACCAACTGCATCATACACCACGTCGAATTTCTCCGGGAGGTCTTCAAAGTTCTCTTTGGTGTAATCAATGGCCAAATCAGCTCCCAAACTCTTCAGCAAGTCCAGCTTTCCGGTGCTAGATGTAGCTGCCACTCTTGATGCACCAAAGACTTCCTTGGCTAGCTGTGTTTTTTAGGACCAACAAAAGATCATAAATATATCCGTAGGTTCAAACGATAAGACAATTATATCATATCCATCGTATTCTCAAAGTCTAAATTGAACGAAAACTGGCGCAGATCCCGACCCAATAACAGTCGACATCATTGTTGAAATTATGAGCCTTTCTTTTTCCTTTTCCAAGCATCAGCGGAGCTTAGCAACTCAAAATGATATACCTGAATCACGAGGGTACCGACACCGCCGGCGCCGCCCAAAACGAGGATGGATTTGCCAGGCGAAAGGCGAGCCCTCTCGAGGCCTTCATAAGCAGTTTCAATGGCCAAGGGAAGCGAAGCGGCTTCAATGAAGCTCAAGTTCTTGGGCTTGACAGCCAGCAGCCTCTCTTCCACAGCAGTGTACTCAGCCAGAGTGCCATGTTGCTTTGGATGGTCCAAAGCTTTCTCGTTGATGTCTCCGTACACTTCATCCCCGACTTTGAACTTCTTCACTTGATCCCCGACTTTCACCACCACACCGGCCACGTCGTAGCCGGGCACAATCTTAATGAATATGAAAAAAAAAAAAAGAAAAAGGACGCAAAAAAAAAAAAAAATCCAACAGAAAAAAGTAATTAGAAGCTATCGAGATTTTATATCGTCCAATATTGGTCAAAAATTAATTTTCACAAGTGGTGTTACCACAACTGATGAATTACAAAACGAGAAATTCCAGATCAAAATAGGTTCGCGTTTAACAGCCATCAGTAGTCACCAGCAATGAACAAAATTAGGGGGGAAAAAAAAGGTAAGTACTATGATGTCTTACAGGCAGCGGAGAGTCGATGTCCTTAAAGAAACCGAGAGCTCTCTTGAAATCAACAGGATTTAGGGAAGCAGCAACAACCTTAACAAGGACCTGGTCTTCCTTAATCTCAGGAGCCCCAACGTCTGGAACCAGCTTCAACACATCGGCGGGGTTCCCACGTTCGGCATAGACCCAAGCCTTGATCTTGGAGGGGATGGTGACATCTGAGTCGGAAGCCATTGAATAAGCAAAAGCTAAGCTAAGCTAAGCAATTGTGCGTGAACTGGTGGGAAATGGAAGAAAAATAGAGTTTGGTTGATTCTTGGTGCTTGAAGTGACCTCACCTTGTCAATCTATAAAAAGAGATAAGGTAAAGGGGGGGTGAGGTTGGTAAAAGGGAAGGTTTGAATGTGGGGGCCGTTACAGTGAAAGCTTGAAATTGGTTTCAATGCCCAGGATTCATCGATGTATAAAGAGATGATTGTCCTCCAAGTTCATAGTGTCTAGATGCAATGTTCGGGTGAACTCCGTCATTTCATCATGATAGTGGGACCTTCTTGGTAGAATAGTAATCTCCATCAATGCCTTTCAATCGTTCAGAGACTATTGTTTTGATTTGATGTGATCTTATGATTCATCGGCATATTAATGCGACTTTAATTGTGATTTTGAATAAAATGACCTTTTATTTATATTTTCATTTGTTTTATTGAAAATGAACTTTGTTGGAAAATATTTTCAAAGGATGATTTTTTTTTTTTTGCCATTTTGCAAATAATATGAAAGTCGAAATCTCAATTATAACTCTAAGTTTTGAATTCAAGCTTTGAAAATCCTGGGCCCGGAATCATCCTTAGAGGGACCCGGGCTAGAGAACTGGGTTCTCAGGTTCGATCATCAGGATCTTGGGCTAGGGTCTTGGGGATTTGGGCTTGGGATCGACCTCAAGGGCTCTGGGGTGGCCACTGAGGTCCCAAGCCCTGCCTCCAGGGTCAACGGCTGGCCCCTTAGGTCTCGGGTCCCGATCATTAGGGACCTGGGCCCAACTGGCATTTCTTTACTGCCCAATAATATGTCATGGTCAATCATATAGTTGGAAGTAGGGGTGAGCGGTTTCAGGTTTCAGGTTCCTTACAAGTTCCGCTTAGAATCTGAAATCTATCATCGGGTACGGGTTCCTCATTTTTTGGAACCTAGAACCTACCGGTCGGAACGTGGAACCTACAATGTCACATATTCCAGGGTTGGTTTCAGGGTCCATCAAGTTCTTTTTTCTTTTTTCTTTTTTGTTTCATTTTTAGTTAAATAAAACGAAATGAACGTAATAATAATAAACAAGCTTGTCATTTATCAAAGAAAATACAAAATGAACAAAACTATCAACAGAAGAAAATGAATTATTGGCAAGGAATTCAACTAGAAAGAAGTAGGGATGAACAAATCTAAGTTCCGTACAAGTTCCACTTGGAACTTGGAACCTATCTGTTGGAACAAGTTTCTCATTTTTTTGGAACTTAAAACCTACTTTGTATACCCAGAACTTGAAACTTATCCTGTCATAGGTTCCAAGATCTACTCAGGTCCCACTTATATTATTATATGAATGATTACAATTCACTAATAATAACTTATATATAGATACACGAAAAATATGAACACTAATAAAATAAAAATCTTAGCCATTAAATGGAAATTCGCATTACTGCTTTCAGATTATACATTCATCATTGAACAATATGAAATATCGGAAAATCGCAAAGAGACATGGATCAAGAAAAATATTAAAATGTGTTCCAGGTTGTAGATTATAGGTTCCGGGTTCCAAGTTCAGATTCTCCAACTAAAAACCTAGAACCTACCCGTTGAAACATGTTCCTCATTTTTCAAAACTTGGAACTTACCTTGCATATCTTGGAACCTGGAACCTACAAGTTCCCATTGGTCCAATTCTTAGGTTCCAGGTTCTACCCTAAAACCATACTTACCCCTAGTTGGAAGTGTTACCTATTGGAATGCAAGGGACGGTGGCTTTGAGGAACTCAAGTGCTCTCTTCAGGTCAACAGTGTGGAGTGCAGCAGTGAGGACTTTGATTAGCACTTGGTCTAGTTGGGCTCTCAGGAACATCAACTTTTGCATCCAGGTTCAGTGAAATCTATGTGTTTAATAACCTATCATCTCCCACTATAAAACTCTACAACTAACTATCCAGCATCAAACATGAAATCAATTGGAATGGTAGTGCCGCATGGATTCGACATAGATTGGCTGGTGTTGATGCACGGATTGCACATTAAAAAGAGCAAGAAAGTGCAGCGTTCTCATCTACATAGTCTAAAACTAATAACAAAAGCAGACAAATTGACTTTTTTTCTTCAAATTTAAGTGACTCTCTTTTCTTTTGAGCCATCTTCCATGCAACAGCAGTGCGGTGGATGTGTACTTAGAGAATGTGCAAAAGTAGACAAAGCCCAACATAGAGAAACTTTTAAAGTGGTCAGAGATAAGGTGATCATCGTTAGGAACGTAAAAGATAACTTCATGAATAGAATGGTGCAGCTAAAATGAGGCATTGACCCGATCATCTTTTTTGGGGAGTGTCAGATGCGGCTTGATTAAGGCAGTTGGTGCGGTTGATGCAGTTGGTGCTGATCTAGTTGGTGCAGCAATTCTCATTGAATCCGGATGATGGTTCATTCCCTACCTAAATGCGGTTTTATCTCTATTTCTATTTGCCGGTTGTTCATGCCGTGTTTCTTTTCTTAGTTAGTAGTGGGCTGCTATTTTTGTGGATTATCCGACTTTCCTTCATTCATTATGATCCGTTATTTTGAGTGTGAGTTCTGATGCCGTGTTCTTTCTTATTTTTTTATTTTATTTTCTTTGTTCACTCGTTTCTTTTCAATATATTAATTACCTTTCACAAAGAGAGAGAGAGAGAATAGTCTTTGTGATTCTTGGTGCTTGAAGTTAAATATCCTTGTCAATCCATATTTGTCATCCTTTGGTGGAGCTTGACCTCGGGTTTTGCGCTTGGGATTTGTCAATGTACAAAGATATGAACGTGGTCCAAGTTCATTGTGTCTAGATGCAATGTTCGGGGTGAACTCGATCATCTCATGATTGTGGTGGGAAATTCTTGGTAGGATAGTAATCTTCATCAGTGCATTCCAATCGTCTAGGGACTGTTGTTTTGATTTGATGCTGTCTTATGATTCGTGAGCATATCGATGCGACATTAATTAGGGTTTTGAACAACATGATCTTTTGTTTATATGGCCGCTTGTTCTACCGAAAAATGAACTTTGTTGGAAAATATTTTCAAAGGACGAGTTATTTTTTTGTTTTTTTTTTTTTTTTGGTATATTGCTAATAATATGAAAGTTGAAATCTCAAGTATAATCCAAGTCTCAGATTCAAGCTATGACAATCCTGAGCGTGGATTCATCCTTGGAGGGACCCAGGCTAGAGAACGAGTTCTCGAGTCCGGTCATCAGGGTCCCCGCCAGGATGTCAAGGATCTAGGCTTGGCATTGGCCTCAAGGGCTTTGGGGGCAGCCACTAAGGTCCTGAGCTCCACCTTCGAGTCAACAGCCTAACCCTCAAGGTCTTTGTCCCGATGAGCCGAGACCTAGGCGCGACCGGCATTTCTTTGCGACCAAATAATATGTCGCGGTCAATCATACAGTGGAAAGTGATACTGTCACAATCCAAAATCATACAAAAATAGGGTGACACGATCATCCTTCCATCTAAGGATGTAGCCTTTAATCACCCGAAAGTCAAGCTCACAAAAGTCCCCTTCGATATCACTCTTGCTCTATTAGTCATTAACCGAGAGACCTGAAAAGATTGGAAAAGAGAGAGGTGAGCAACTACATTTCAATGAATAGTATATATCAAATCATATATGAGTTAATAACATCAATGGTCAAAATCATTAATTAATCTTATCCATCTCATATCAAAACATATGTTGATGGTCAATCCATCGACAAATCTTTTTCTTAGAATTGAACCATGTCACAACACAATGCGTGGTGACAAAACAACCAAGATTCCTATGTCGAGTAATAAATCGACCAAAATTCCCCCATTGGCAAGGTCTTAACCTATAAAAGCGATGACTTAGTTGATCTAGAATGATATCTTAAACCTAATATGTATACCTACAAGTCTCTCATCAAGTTCACCATCATATTAAACATAAACAACCATCCTCTAATACTAAAATCCAATATAAAAATCAATCTTAAAAACCAAGTGAATACTTTTATCAACATAGCTCATCCACCACTTCTCATTCATATCTCAAATCATTCATAAACTGTTTTGTAAACTAGTCACAAAGCAATTCTATACATACACACACACACACAATTACACATATAATACTTTAAAATACTTTGCATAGCATGCTTTCTAAACATTTGCAAAACAACCAAAAGCCATTTCTAAATAGTGTAAATGCTCAATCTGGCTTTTAATGCAACAATAATGTCATTTCGTAATTTATATTATATATAATTCATAGTATTTTCGGAACATGAGTTTTACAAATTTGAAGAAGATATAATATCACTCAAATCTCAAGGCCCTTAAGATGGCTCCCATGTGATCATATCACTGTGTGGCACTTAGCCCTTAACCAACATATATTAATAGTATAAGACTCTAGAAGTGACTATCACGAAATTACGTCATTGTATAGCATTTACTCCTTCGATTACAAGGCCCTTGAGGTGGCTCTTACAAAATTATATTATCATATAGCACTTAGTCCTTAACTACAAGGCCCTAAAGGTGGTTCCCACGAAATTATGTTATCGTGTAGCATTTAGTCCTTGACTAACACATCAATAGTATAACTTTAGAGGTGGCTCTCATGAAGTTATGTGATCGTGTAGCACTTAGTCATTTACTATACATGTCACCATTAATTTCGTAACCCAAAACATATAATATTCCATGAGTTATCTCATAAATCAACTACTCAAAATAGTACGCATAACCCTTTAGGAAAGGTTTGTTAAACCATCGCACAATAACTCAAAACTACAAACACTCCATACAACTTTGTTTAACAAGTATGTTCTTACTTTTATCTATCTATCTATATATATATGTGTGTGTGTGTGTGTGTGTGTGTATCAATTTACTTTTACCTTAATACGAGGGTTTCACAGCTTCGGAAGCCCCAAAACCAAATAAAAAATGTTGCTTGAACCATCGATCTTGAGATGCTATCTAATAAGCGAAAAATAACGTTAAAATTGAATAACACACTACATAAATTATGAAACGGCTATACTATGACTCCTACACACTAACATATTGCATAATCAAAGCAATTATTCAAGATGTTCGTAAAGCGGAGCTTAAGCGCAAAACTTGATCACGCTATACTTATCTCCATCAAATCCCATTTTATACGTACTTGCGGTCAACATAAAGCCCTTTTAATGTACTACCAAAAAAAAAAAAAAACTAGCTTCACTGTCCCAAAATCAACCAAAAACCAATGAAATATGGCCCTGAAGTTGCTGAACGTGTGTTGTTCATTACGCGTGAGAATTTTCAAAAAATTATTTTGAACAAACTATAAACTCAAATCAAATTTTGTAAAATCCTACAACTCCAGAACACCTTAAACTATCATTTTTATATATGCGTAACTCAATGACTCAATTGGACTTCGTGGCTTGAATTTCCCAAAATTCTGAATTTAAGCCTTCACCTCGAAAACTAGTCCGATTGAAAGAACAAGGGGTGCAAACACTTACCGATTATTGCATTACGTAATCAAGTTGACTTGACGAAGTTTCATTAACGTGTACATGCAAACCCCTGTACTTTCTTCCTTCTCCTTCTTCTTCTTCTTTCTTTCCTTTCCTTTGTCTCTCTTTCTTTGCTGTCCCTTTTTCTCGAACTGCTTCGACTCCTACAAAAGAGTAAGTGTGCACTGCTCACTTCTTTTTCCCTTTCAATTTGACTTTTTATCCCTCTTTCCCTTTTTCTTTTTTCTTTTTTTAAACACAAGTGGGCCCCACCACTTCTTTGACTTTAAAAAAAGTCCCAATATTACAGTTACTTACTGGAGGGCAAGTGTCGGTGGCTTTGAGGAACCAAAGTGCTCTCCTCAGGTCAACAGCGTGGAGTGCAGCAGCGAGGACTTCGATCAGCACTTGGTCTGGTTTGGGCTCTCAGGAGCATCAACTTCTGTGTCCAACTTCAGTGCACTTGCTAGAGTTGGGATCAATCACTGGCTTCACTTCCCCGCTCTCTATGAAGGTAGGGCTTCAACTTCTCCCACTTTGCTCTGTATATCAGGAAGAATCAAAACGTTAGCCGACGGAACATTAACACCTTCTTCTTCACACTTTGTTCAGCAAATGACCAGGTTTATTCGCTTGAATGACACAACACAACCTACACAACAATTCATCCCGACCCTTGGTGAGATAACGCGGAATTTCACGTAGCCTGTTGAAAGTTCAGAATATCTAGGGATGCCGCGGTTTATGTTCGTACTTACTGATATCGAACTTTTCTGGAAGGTCTTTGAAGTTGTCCTTGGTGTACTCAATGGCCAGATTGGCACCCAGTCTCTTGAGTAGATCCAGCTTCTCAGTGCTAGATGTAGCTGCCACTCTTGACAGACGAAAAACTTCCTCAGCTATTGCTGTGTCATTGAAACAACTGAATTCTCAACACTTAATGCAAGTGAACGGGTGTTTTAGTCTCCTTATACGAGTGGTAATTAAGTGGAAATTCCTGCTTTTCAGTGAGAATTATGGACGGATTGCCATCGTAGATGACTTAAATCTTCACTTGAGGAGAAAATATTCCACGGTTTCGCTATCATCATATGTGTTAAATTATGTCTCGAGTTTGAATTTTTACGGAATTCGATCTGTAGGATAAATATCCAAAGTGTGATCACACAAATTAATCCAAGTTATGAATATCTTGTGCAGTGGTTTATGGATAATGGAGGATTTGTTATTCTGTTGAAGATAAAAATAAATCTCAAGATTTGGTCAACAAGATTTATTTCTTCTTTATCCAAGTTTGACCAAGAAGTGGACGTCTCTCTCTATTTGTGAATACAAAAGTCAGATAAGAAACACAAATAGGAGAGAGCTCTTCCGAAGCCGCACGTCCAAAAGAAGTGTCAAGCCGCACGAAGCCTTGAATAAGAACGCGAACCCGTACATGTGCAGAGCAAAAGACGAACGCTGGAGTTCTTATTTTTTTGGCGTACATAGAGCATTTTGTTTAAGCTTGAGTGAGCGGTGATTTTGGGCTTAAATCTATATGCAAAAAATATGAGTTTCTGCATATTATATTTTAACAATATGTCTTTCTTTCTTTAAATCAGGAACCTTGTCAACCATTCCCTTGTGATCATTCATGGATAAAAAATAGTAAAGGCCCACATATAACATGATTAAATGCTGATTACTTGTATAACAATTGTACCAACACCACCTGCACTGCATAGAACAAGGAGGGACTCACTCGGACAGGCCTCCACTTTGAAGGCCACCACGAGTAGTTTCCACAGCTCAGCTTATGTAACACCGACATTTCTCCGGGAGCCTTTGTGTCGTGTCCGAAACATGTCCAACACACAGCCAATGAGTGTCAGAAAATTGGACACGTGATCAACTCTTCTCGACATGCGATTCCCGACATGCGAGTTCAAAATTTCGACACACTATTCTAACATGCACGAGGTCGATTTTAATTTTTTTTTTTTTAAAACTTAAGGGGTCAAAATATAAATATATGAAAGAAAAAAAAAAAAAAAAAAAAAGATAGGAACTGTGGTTGGGTGCCGCTACTGCTACCACCATTGGAGGGGGTCGGCGACCTCACCAGCCCCAAGTGGCGAAGGGGGGGAGGTGCTCGCCGGCCCGTGCGAGCCCATCATCAACCAAGCAAAGGCCAGCGAGGCTCGCCCAGATTTGGGCAACGCCGCCCCCTCACTCAAGCCTAGTGAGGGTTGTTAGCCCTTACCTAGGGCTAGCAAGGCCTCGCCCAGGGTTGGGAAGGCTCACTAGCCACAAGTGGGCCAGCATCGCCCAGATTTGGGCAAGCCTCGCCTAGGCCTCACCTAGGCAAGTGAGGGCCACCTACCCTTCGTCGCTTAAGGCCGGCGACCTTGCCAACCCCCTACGACGGTGTCAACGGCAATGGCAATCGAGTGCCTAGCCACTCACAAGTCACGGGACTCATGACCCTACCTTTTTTTCTAGTATTTTTAGAATTATTTTAGCTTTTTTAAAAGTTTTTTACTATTCTTTAAATAAGATTTTTTTTTAAAAAGTAACAAAAAATTGTCACGTAGGATAAAAAAATTAATTTAAAAATACTAATTCAGCATTTTGCATTAAATAAATTAATTGTGGTAATTGAATGACTTGATTGTACTAATTTGATAAATTTTAGGACTCAATTGCACTTTCGCAACAAGTTTTAGAACTTGTAATGTACATATCCCTAAATTTAATTGTAGAATGTGGATTACTTTTTTTTTCTTCAACTTTTATGGAGTAGTTGAATTTGTCAAATTAAAATAATGTATGATATTAACAAATATTGAATTAATGTTTTTAGTGTAAATTAATTCTAAACTCTTTTTATTGTTTATTTATTTATTTATGCATTTATATATAAAAATATATTTAATATATAACGTGTTGGAACGTGTCGGAATTTTTTATTTTTTGAGGAATAATGTATCGATGTATTATGTCGTGTCATGTTATGTCACGTCACGTATTACATGTCTGCATCAATACTACATAGGCTGCAGGCAGAAAAACTGCTTCACCAAAGCTCTGCTCCTTGGGCTTAAGGGCCAACAGTCTCTTCCACCTTTCAACTTCTTCACTCGATGGCTGACGTACGCCATGATGCCGGCCACTTTATCCCCCGGCACGGTCTAGATATGAGGCTCAAGTAATGGGAGTCGCAGGAACCCTGGTATCGAGCATACGAAGAACATTACATTTAACATGGCCAATAGCTAGCTGTCGCCATTATAATCGTTCCGAATCTAATGGGAATCATCGTCATCGTCATCGTAATCATTTTTTCTTTGCCAATTGACCAACATAATTGTAAGGATAGTCAGATGTATCACCATCGAAATTTACTTTTGACAACAAACGCACAATATGGAGTCCCGGAAAGTTGAAAACTTCCATCACGCTGACTCTCACCGCAGTATGTCGAATCGAGTCTACAAATAGAAGCCGAATATACAGAGACAAAATCAAGCACGATCGACTAACTAATCAAGGACTCACGAGTAAGACAGATCCATGGGGACGCTCATGGGATAGGGACCACAGGGTGGATCATGACTTTTCCAGTTGCCCGGCGGGTTTGAACATACGAGAGGGCCTCGATGGCCTGCGAAAATGGGAACGGGCTCTTGGGATCGATCACTGGCTTCACCTTCCTGCTCTCCAAGAAGGGCTTCAACTTCTCTAAGGTCAAACGGTCCGATGTCGCTTGGAAAAAGAAAGCGGGCGGTGCTAATTCCTTCTGGTATTCTACAATCTCCACCACACTCCCTCCCGGCGCCAAAGCCTTCACCGCCCGCTCACTTTGCCCTGCACATTAGGAACGTCACCTGTTTAGCGCAGTGCCGAATAGTTCATCATCAAGAAAGTTACCAGTCACATAGAAAATCTTAAAGGCGAAAATGGGCACTTTTAGCACATCGATTGCTGGTGTACAAAAGAAACTTGCATAGCATCTAGACGGATAGGTCATGCATGCACAATTAACTAATATGAAATGACAAGGACATTGAGGTTTCATTTATGTTCCTTTACTTACCAACGGCATCATAGACAACATCAAATTTTTCTGGGAGGTCTTCAAATTTGACCTTGGTGTAGTCAATGGCCAGATCAGCACCTAAACTCTTCAACAAATCTAGCTTTCCACTGCTAGATGTAGCTGCTACTCTTGATGCGCCGAATACTTCCTTACCTAGCTGTGCAATTAGACCAGCCAAGAAAAAGAGTGAAAACAATACCCAAAAAAAAAAAAAAAAAATGGTAGAGTAGATGTTAACCGAACACGAAGAGTCATCAGATCGAACGGCTCCCACATGAAGTCGATTCAATTCTTGAGACATGATTCTTGAGAAAACAGAGAAGTAAACAAAACGGTACCTGGATTGCAAGTGTCCCGACACCACCAGCACCGCCCAAGACAAGGAGGGACTCGCCTTGAGAGAGGCCAGCACTTTCAAGGCCTCCATAGGCAGTCTGAATGACTGCCGGCAAAGAAGCAGCCTCCTCGAAACTGAGGTTCTTGGGCTTCAAAGCCAAGAACGACTCTTCCACAGCCGCGTACTCAGCCAACGTCCCGTCTTTCTTGGCGTGCCACATAAATCCATATACCTCGTCCCCGACCTTGAGCTCCTTCACTTCGCGACCCACCTTCACCACAACGCCGGCGAGATCGTAACCTGGCACGGCCTAATGCATAAAGGTGGGGCATAACGTTAATAATACACGTTATGAGGGGAAAAAAAGCGACCATACAGTCCATCTAAAATATCAACCAAATTACCGGTAAAGAAAAGCCCGGGAGCTGGAAAACCCCGTTCACTCTCGCGGTGTCGATTTGATTGAGCGCCGCAGCAAGAACTTTAACCAGCACTTGGCCTTCTTGCACTTCGGGGACCTCGAGTTCCGGGTCCAATCCCAATACGTCGGCGACGTCTCCGTGCTCACGGTACACCCAAGCCTTCATTTTGGTCGGAATGACGAAATTCGCAGCCATTGGAGAAGAATGGATCGATGATATCAAGAAATCTTCTTTTGCCTCTGGGATCTCTCTGTCGATCTATCTCAAGCTCCAAGCATACAAGAGAGTGTGAGGACTTCTTTTGACTTTTATAATGTGCGATTAGTTATAATCTCCAAAGGGAGGCTGATGACGTATACGATGACTTCAATGACAAAGCTTCTCCGTTTTGAAGTCATCGTATACGTCATCAGCCTCCCTTTGGAGCTTATAACTAATCGCACATTATAAAAGTCAAACGAAGTCCTCACACTCTCTTGTATGCTTGGAGCTTGAGATAGATCGACCGAGAGATCCCAGAGGAAATAGAAGATCTCCTGATACCATCGATCCATTCTTCTCCCGTGGCTGCGAATTTCGTCATTCCGACAAAATGAAGGCTTGGGTGTACCGTGAGCACGGAGACGTCGCCGACGTATTGGGATTGGACCCGGAACTCGAGGTCCCCGAAGCGCAAGAAGGCCAAGTGCTGGTTAAAGTTCTTGCTGCGGCGCTCAATCAAATCGACACCGCGAGAGTGAACGGGGTTTTCCAGCTCCCGGGCTTTTCTTTACCGGTAATTTGGTTGATATTTTAGATGGACTGTATGGTCGCTTTTTTTTCCCCTCATAACGTGTATTATTAACGTTATGCCCCACCTTTATGCATTAGGCCGTGCCAGGTTACGATCTCGCCGGCGTTGTGGTGAAGGTGGGTCGCGAAGTGAAGGAGCTCAAGGTCGGGGACGAGGTATATGGATTTATGTGGCACGCCAAGAAAGACGGGACGCTGGCTGAGTACGCAGCCGTGGAAGAGTCGTTCTTGGCTTTGAAGCCCAAGAACCTCAGTTTCGAGGAGGCTGCTTCTTTGCCGGTGGTCATTCAGACTGCCTATGGAGGCCTTGAAAGTGCTGGCCTCTCTCATGGCGAGTCCCTCCTCGTCTTAGGTGGTGCTGGTGGCGTCGGCACGCTCGTAATACAGGTACTGTTTTGTTTCCTTCTCTGTTTTCTCACGAATCATGTCTTGCGAATCTCACCGGCTTCTCGTGGGGCTTATTTGATATGAGGACTCTACTTCTATCATTTTTTTTTATGGTGGGGTTTCACTTCTTTTTTTTTTTTTTTTGGTTGGTCCAATTGCACAGCTAGCTAAGGAAGTTTTTGATGCATCAAGAGTAGCAGCTACATCCAGCGCTGGGAAGCTAGAGTTGTTGAAGAGCTTGGGTGCTGATCTGGCCATTGACTACACCAAAGTCAACTTTGAAGACCTCCCAGAAAAGTTTGATGTTGTCTACGATACAGTTGGTAAGTACGAGAACATAAACGACACCTTGATGCTTTCGACGTCCCATGTTATATAGCTGTGTTTGCATGACATTACCATCTGGATGCTATGCAAGTTTCTTTGTTCACCAACAATCAATTCGCTAAAAATGTCCATTTTCATTGATAAAGATTTTGCAGCATAAGGACTGGTGCTTACATATGTTATTCTTCCCTTACTGTTGGAAGATTCTTGTCTTGCGCTTTCTTCTTCTATCAAAGAGGGGTCTTAGCCTACCCTAGCTAAGAGAGATTCTTTAACCATGAAAACATCAATATTCCTAATCTGCAGGGCAAAGTGAGCGGGCAGCGAAGGCTGTGAAGCCAGGAGGGAGCATGGTGACGATCGTAGAACATAACAAGACATTACCCCCGTCTGCTTTCTTTTACGCAGCAACTTCGGACCGTTTGACCTTGGAGAAGTTGAAGCCCTTCTTGGAGAGCGGGAAGGTGAAGCCGTTGATCGATCCCAACAGCCCGTTCCCATTTTCGCAAGCCATCGAGGCCTTCTCGTATCTTAAAACCGGCCGGGCAACTGGAAAAGTCGTGATCCACCCCGTCCCATGATACACAACGAGAAAGATATGACATCCTGAATTTTTCAATCATGTTTTCAATTAAATAAATCGGGTCTTTCACCGACGCACCTATAATGTTATTCTCTGAGTTGATTACTCATGAGATGACTAGACTATCTGGGGAAGTCATTAAAGGACTTTAGCGCAGACTTGAAAATTCGACCAGGAATCGACTGTTCGATTGTGCTAATCCGCAAGGGTTATTACGGCACAATTAAAAATTAATCAGAGACCGGAGATAGGTCGATTCGATAGAGGTGTGTGATTAAGTGTAAGTGATTCCACCTGATTTTCTATCGTTTTAGGTACCATATGTCCGTATTTGAAACCCCAAGATTTTCACGATAACCGAGAGTTGCCAATGTGTCGAAGACGTATATTATGGCTTGAAAATAATCGACAACGGGTCAATTGCACTAAAAATTCCTAAAAGCTACCTAGTAGATCAAGTCACACTGAAATCACATCAAATTGAAATTAACCACGAATTTGAACTCAATTTCAGAAATTGAAAGTTCTGTCATGTCACAATTTATGTTAGGAACGTCTACTCATCTTCCGAAGAATTTTCGGCGATTTCGGGATTTTTACAGAAAATCGATTCGGACGTTTCGGAAAAGAACAGAAATTCGGATTGGCCGAATTGAAAGGATTTTTAACTTGCAAACTGAGCTACTTAGTGAAAGAGAATTGTAGAAATTGTGTGGGCTTTTTCTTCATCAAAATTGGACATCAAATTGGAGAATTTTGTGAAGAAATTGAAGCTCAAAATGAGGAAATTCGGAGCTAGGAAGAGGGCAGCAATTTTGACATAAAAAATTGGTTATTTGTGGAAATTCTAAGCTAGAAAGTGTTAAGAGACCAAGGGATGTTTGAGGGCTTTAAAGGGGACAAACATTCAATTAATTGGACAATCTTTGTTGACTTTTGCACCATCTCCCTCCCTCATCCACTCTCTCTCTCTCTCTCCTTCGGTCTCTATCGCGTGCCAGCTGCATCGGTTCTTCCCTCCCTCGCTACTTTTCACCAATCGACACCACACATTTCCTTTCTTCCCCCCTCGCGTTCATCCCCTTCTCTCGTGACCTTCATCCTTTCCCCCTCCGCCAGCGATTCAGCCCCATCGACCTTCCCATCTCGCTGCCATTTGTCCGACGCCCGTCCTCCACCGGTCAACCATCAACAACGAAGACCGAGTGCAACTCCTGCAACTCCACCAACGTGTATTTCCCTCCACCGAAGCCCCACGCTACCAGCTTGCCTTTCTCATTCGTGCGCTGCCACTCGTCCAACAGCAAAATGAGTCATCAACCCAACGATTTCCATCTAGCAAAATCGAGCCACATGAAGTCAGCAAAGCAAGCCCAGCAGCCGCACAAGTCTGGCCACAAGTTCGGCCTAACTAAGCAGAAATCGTGGGCTTCCTCGGGCCATTTTTTGGGCCCGATCCTTGCCCCGTTGGTGCCGCCGCTTTGGAGATTATCGCTCGCCGTCGCGCCGCCATCACTGTGAACTCATCGGCTTGCAAATCCAGTGAGTTAACTCATTAAACCTCGCTTAGGAGGTTAATTATGCTTAGAGGGTAATTAGTTTAAGTTAATTAAGGTTTAGGTAGTTAGTTAGATTAGATTAGTGATTGAATTATCCAATTTTGCATGTTAGGTTTTTAGATCAAATTAATTAAGGCCTAGATAGGTTGTATTAATTATCTAGATTGGTTCGGGAATTTTCCGAGCCCGTTTCGGTATTTAATTAAGCAATTCCGGCCTAGGTTAGCAATTTTGGCATTTAAATTGAATTATTTAATTAATTTTGATAATTATTTAATTATCAAATATTTTCCGGAAATTAGACCGGGATAACTGGTGACCGGAATTTCGTGCTGGTTGCAATGGTGTATTCAATTTATGCAATTGGATGTTAATTTGTGTAAATTGAATGCTGATTGGATTTTTGGTGATTTATTCCAAAAATTGTAATTTCAATACTTATTCAGAAAATCATGGGTGTCGGGTTTTAACACTGAAAATGGTTTTATATACTATATAAAACAATGGGATTTTTAAATTGGAGGATATGAATTTTTCGGGTTTGATCTGACCATGTACCCACACCCGACTATTTTCACCGAGTGTTTTTAAAATGAAGAAAACACGCAGGGATCACTATTTTAATGGAGACATTTGAGTGCAATGTATGATGTCCTAAGTCGAGATTGATTGATCATATGTTGGTTAATGAGAACCCGTCTCGAGCTTTTAAGCCAGACGTTACCCTATATGAGATACCCATTTATTGGGATTCGGGTCACGGTAGATTTTGGACATATGCCCCTTCGGGGAAGCCGTTTAATTGAGAGATGTCGCCGTGCTCAATAGAGGTGAGACAAAGCCTGGTTACGCCAAAAGACACCGAACTTTGGAGTAGGTGGTACCCTTGAGAGGCAAAATTAACAATTGGAACACATGGGTGATTGAGTTAGATGTCCCTGATTATGAGACAAAATTGTGTAGTATGATATGAGACGTGTCATAACGGTTTGGCCTTATAATCGGGACCTTTGTGATTAATTGAGTTAATGAAGCGTTTCAATTGTTGTGTGCATTAATTATATGCATTTGGGATATGAACTGTGCTGATGTGCAGGAAGGAACTAAGGCGAGGTAAGTCTTATGCTCTAATTGTGTGGTTATGTGGTTAGAGCACCCTGAGGCGTACTTCTTTCCTAATAAGGGTTTAGAGGGTGGACTTCTCGAGACATTGTCTCACTGGTTATTGTATAATCATTTTTAGGTCCTTAGATGGTGGTCATGGAGAACCGAAGCCCTGGAGTCTGTGGAGGTGGAGTATGAAAGATCGGCATATGTGTCCTACTAGTATGTTGTAGGATAGCTTCTTATGAGAGTCTATCATTTTGTAGGCTTTTACCTAAACTCTTTTTGTACCTAAACACAAATGTTTATAAAAGTGTGCTTTTTGTGAAATGTTGCCATGCTTTCCTATCCCATGTTGGTTGTTGTCAGGGGTTATTATTCGCTTTCGCATGTGTATTAAAATGAAAAGGTCGGCGACTAGTCTTGGGAAGTTGCAATTTTTATCAACCACCGAGGGATGGGCACGCGCTCGGGGTTCGAAGCGTGACAAAAGAAATAGAACGTCCACATGGATCTGTCTTAATCATGAGTCCTTGATTTGTAGTCGATGGTGCTTTTTTTTTTTGTCTCCGTATATTCAGCTTCTCTTTGCATAGTAGTCTTCACATAGTGCGGTGAGAGTTAGCGCGATGGAAGTTTTAACTTTCCTAGTCTCCATGCTCCGCGTTTGTTGTCAAATGTAAAATTTCCATAGTGATATATCTGACTCCCTCCTAGCTTTATAGCCCTAACTGCCCTCACTTTGCTCTGCGTATCAGAAAAAACGAAACGTTAACCAATGGCATATTAACACGTTCTTCTTCGCTTTTTGTTCTGCGGATGAACAAGTTTATTCACTTGAATGATACAGCACAACCTCTACAACAGTTCATCCTGACTCTTGGTAAGACGATGCAGAATCTCGCATAGCCCGTGAAAAGTTAGGAACGTGAGGGTATGCTGCGGTTTATGTTCATGCTTACCAATATCGAACTTTTCGGGGAGGTCTTTGAAGTCGTCCTTGGTGTAATCAAATGGCCAGATCAGCGCCCAACCTCTTGAGTATATCCAGGTTCCCAGTGCCAGATGTAGCTGCCACTCTTGATGCACGAAAAACTTCCTTAGCTAGCTGTGCAGTTGGACCAACCAAGAAAAAAAAATATGAAGCACCACAAAAAAAAAAAAATGTTAGAAGTAGAGTTCTTATGTCGAGTGGATCCATTCGAGAGACATGATTAGCGAGAAAATGGTACCTGAATTGAGAGTGTGCCGACACCACCAGCACCACCCAAAACAAGGAGGGACTTGACAAGAGAGAGGCCAGCTCTTTCAAGGCCCCCATAGGCAGTCCGAAGGACCAACGGCAAAGAAGCTGCCTCCTTGAAAATCAGCTTCTTGGGCTTCAAATCCAAGAATTACTCATCCATGGCCGTGTCCCGTATTTCTTGGCATGCCGCGTAAATCCATATACCTCGTCCCCAACCTTGAGCTCCTTCACTTCGCGACCCACCTTCACCACAATGCCGGCGAGATCGTAGCCCAGCACGGCCTAATGCAAAATGGTGGGGCATAATGTTAATAATACATGTTATGAGGGGGAAAAAAGCGACGATACAGTCCATCTAAAATATTTTTAAAAATTACCGGTAAAGAAAATGCCGGGGTTTGGTAAACCCAATCACTCTCATGACGTCTACTGGATTAAGCGCCGCAGCAACGACCTTCACCAGCACCTGGCCTTCTTGCACTTCAGGGACCTCGAACTCCGGGTCCACTTTCAACACTGGTGACGTCTCCATGCTCACGATACACCCAAGCCTTCGTTGTAGTTGGAATGGCGAAATTCGTGGCCATGGAGAAGAATGGATGAATTAGTAGAAGGAAATTCTCCTTCTTCTTTCTTTTTTTTCTGGGATCTCTCGGTCGATCTATCTCAAGCTCAAAGCACACGAGAGAGTGGGATGACTTCGTTTGCTTTTATAGAGTGCAATGGTCATAAGCTCCAAGGGGAGTCTAATGACAGATAAGATGATTTCATATCGGACATGCTTTCAACAAATCTATTGTATTTTGAATTAGCATAAATACAATAGATTTAGAACTTTTTTTTTATAATTTCCCCGTTAAAAGCATGTTGGTCCTACATAAACCTTAGCTTCAATGGAGACAAATTCCTGCCAAGTGATAGGACTGTTATGACAGCCTCAAATTTGTTGAAACTGATCCCGCGAGGGTGATTTTATAATCACTAAACTCACTTGCATAGGGCAAAATTTCAGTGACTGATCGTATTCACTCTTTTCCTCTCGCAATGCTTCGATCAAACAATGAAATCCTCTGTCGTGCTGATCTCCACTATTCATATATTGCATCGAAACTGCATCAAGTAGATTTAATACATGCACACAGGTAACTGAACGACAAAAGAAAAAAATAAAAGTAGGCAGGTCATTCATCTGTTTTGATTGATTATGGGGAACGGAGCGTATAAAGCGAGAGCCGGAGATGATGGAGCAGAGAGCAAAGGCCATGAAAGCCAGGAGGGAGAGAACCACGGATGTGGTTGCCATCTGTGGAAACTTGTCCTCGCCATAGTTCGATTTCCAGTCATCGACTCTCTCGTTGCGGCTGATGATGATGCCAATAACAGCAGATGACTCATTACCTGCAGTTCCCGCACACAGCGGTCAGAGCTGGAATTGAAGACGACACGAAATATTCCAATCATGAGAACATGGAAAGTTTCAAATGCATTCTGGTATCACTCTGTACTGCAGAGGGGAATTCTGTTCCCTTTTCGATCCATTTAGCTTGGGTCACCTCAGTGCAATTGTTTCCACACTACGTCGAATCAAGTTTTTTTAGAATGATAAATCACACTTGACCAGAGTTGAGATCCAATGGCCATATCTATTCTTTAGGCTTCCTTTTACACACGTTTAAACACAGCACAAGTTTGTTAGTCAATTGAAGCCATGAGTGTGATCATATTAGCCAACAGCTGGTTACCACCATTATCATCATTTTTCTTTTCCAATTGGCCAACATAATTTCAAGGGTAGTCAGATATATCGCCATCAAAATTTACTTTCGGTGACAAAGGCACAATATCGAGACTAGGAAAGTTTAAACTCCCATCGCACTAACTCTAAACGTAGAAACTAGAATACAGAGAAGTCAAATATACAGAGACAACAAGCACCATCGACTGCTAATCAAGGACTCGTGATCAAGGCAGATCCATGTGAAGGCTCTACTTCCTTCTCGGGTGTGCTTCATGGGACAGGATGGATCACGACTTTTCCGGCTGCCCGGCAGGTTTGAAGATGCGAGAAGGCCTCGATGGCCTGCGAAAATGGGAACGGGCTCTTCGGATCAATCACTGGCTTCACCTTCCCGCTCTCCAAGAAGGGCTTCAACTTCTCCAATGTCGCACCGTCCAATGCTGATACGAAGGAAAAAGCTGGCGGGGGTAATGTCTTGCTATGTTCTACAATCGTCACCACGCTCCCTCCTGGCTTCACAGCCTTCACCGCCCGCTCACTTTGCCCTGCACATGAGGAACAATAATTGTTAAGCCCGGTGCCAAACAGTTCCTTATAAAATCTTATCCATGAAAATGGACATTTTTAGCTAATCGATTGTCAGTGAACAAAGAAAATTGCATAGCATCCAGATGGTAATGTCATGCATACGCAACTATATAATATAGGACGTCAAAAACATCAAGTTCGTTTATGTTCTTTTACCTACCAATTGCCACATAGACAACATCAAACTTTTCTGAGAGGTCTTCAAAATTGACCTTGGTGTAGTCAATGGCCAGATCAGCACCCAAACTCTTTAACAAATCTAGCTTCCCAGTGCTACACGTAGCTGCTACTCTTGATGCACCAAAAACTTCCTTAGCCAGCTGTGCAATTAGATCAACAACAACAACAACAACAACAATAAATGTGAAACCCCATTAAAAAAAAAAAAAAAAAAAAAAAAAAAAAAGGGTAAAAGTATAGTCCTCATATCGAGTATGTCCCATGTGAAGTCGATGTGATTATGATTCGTACGAAAACAAAGAAGGAAACAAAATGATACCTGTATCACGAGTGTGCCGACACCACCGGCACCACCCAAGACAAGGAGGGACTTGCCGGGTGAGAGGCCAACTCTTTCGAGGCCTCCATAGGCAGTCTGAATGACCAACGGCAAGGAAGCAGCCTCCTCAAAACTCAGCTTCTTGGACTTCAAAGCCAAGGTTGACTCATCCACGGCCGTGTACTCTGCCAGCGTCCCGTATATCGTGGCACATCCATATACCTCGTCCCCAACTTTCAGCTTCTTCACTTCGCCACCCACCTTCACCACAATTCCAGCAAGATCGTAGCCCGGGACGGCCTAATGCAAAAAGGTGGGGCATAACGTTAATATAACATGTTATGAGGAAAAGAAAAGGCGACCGATACAGACCATCTAAAATATCAACCAAATTACCGGTAAAGTAAAGTGCGGGAGCTGGTAAACTGCATTCACTCTCATGTGGTCAATCGGATTGAGTGCCGAGGAAAGGACTTTAACCAGCACCTGGCCTTTTTGCACTTCAGGGACCTCGAATTCCTGGTCTAATCTCAACACATTGGCCACGTCTCCATACTCGCGATACACCCAAGCCTTCATTTTAGTCGGAATGACAAAATTCGTGGCCATGGATCTTCTTCTAAGATCTCTCGATCGATCTATCTCAAGCTCGAAGCACAAAATCATAAAGGGTGATAATTATAAGCACCCCGCCGCCGGCGGGCGCGGTGACATATATGGTGACTTCATAACGGAGAAACCGTCATTGATGACGCCAAACGAAAAGGGTTGACAAGTTCAAAGATGTCGTGCCAGACCAAGGCAAAGAGAAACTCAGAACTTTGGTCTCGTGGTGAAATATGCAGCAATCTCTCAAAAACTATACTGGTGCAGACAGTGATTGGACAGCCCCCTCAGATGGTTGACACAATGTCGGATACCTGATGGCACGTGGGAAGTCAGTCAATCCATTTAATTACTCGAAAAAAAATTATTTATTCAAATCTTTTGGCTGGGATATTTTATTGGTAATGTTCTTTCCAATCAAAAAGATGACAGGATAAATTTTATTTAGGTCAGCGTGGTCGTGAATCTCATCTATGGAATTGTATTATTTTCTATCTATATGGGTTGCTTTCACGATTTTAGATTAGAAAAGTCTAGATATACCATTGATGTATGAAATTTGAATTACTAGAATATGTCCCCACTTGAGTGGTTACTAGAGAAACTAACTCAAAGAAGGGATAAGAGTAGAATTGTTTTGACGATGAATATCCAACATTTTAAGCTCCGTCTAAAATAAATAATTTGAAAATATCATCTTGAAAATAATCGCTTCCATCGTTTAAAATTATTAGTTAATAAAAAATATTTTCATCGCCAACAAGAACATACATCTAAATATTTCTATAAACGACAAAAATATTTTTTATTCATTCATTCCAATAAGTTATACATGTAATCATTTTTAGGAAAAATATATTCCAAATCATTCATTTTTTTGAAATAAACGGAACCTTTGTTAGTAAATCAAGTTTTATATACTTTCTTCGATCCTTCTAGGGTCCCATAGTTTCCCAAATTTGTCATCATTTGCCTAAAATGATGGTAAGATTGGTTGTGCTTATAGGTAAATTTAACTTTTTGGGTCTTAACTCGCTTGTAACAATCATAACTTGTTTACAACCTATAATAAGTAACTTACATTTATGAAAAATCATCTGCCGATAAAGTTCGCAAAGTGATTATGCCAACACTTAGCTATTAACCAATAGCATAGTAAAATATCCCAAACTCTTGTAAATGATGTTAGTTATGATTAGTAATTGTCCTCCATAATTCTAACTTTCTTATAAAGGAAAAGAAAATTATCAAATAAAATCATAAACTAATTGCATATGTTCCAATTAAATCTTAAACATTTCAATTGATCAATTTAATTTTAAACTTCTTGACAATTTTGACCAGAAATCGTCAATGTCAACACCAGCGCACCATGTAGGATGGCCAACACTAACAATAACAGTTTTTATAATTCCTTTAAAAATTTCCAAATGTTATTATTATTTTTATTCTCTTTCTTTTTTTCTTGTTTTTCCTACGAGGTCTCGCAAGGGTGGCCAGCCAACCCTCACTGGTCATAGGCAAGGGTTGGCTGACACTCGTTGATCCCACTCACCTACAGCCCTTGTCAGGCTTAGAAGGAAAAAAAATGATAAAATGGAAAAAAAAAAAAAAAAAAAAAAGAGAGAGAGAAAAAAAAAAATTATAACAAAATTCAGAAATTTTTCTTCAAAAATTATCTATTTCGGCATCAACTATATCACGTAAAACGACTAATGTCTACGTTAACAATTTTCGATTAAAATCAACCAGAACAAATCATCCAAAAATTTAAGACCAAATTTATTAAATTAAAAGGTTTAAAATTGAATTAGCATAATACAATATATTTATAACTTTTTTGATAATTTTTCGTTGAAAGCATGTTGTTCCTAGATAAACCTTAGCTTCAATAGAGACAAATTCCTGCCAAGCGATAGGATTGTTATGACAGCCTCAAATTTGTTGAAATTGATCATACAAGGATGACTTTATAATCACTAAACTCACTTGCATAGTGCAAAATTTCAGTGACTGATCATATTCACTCTTTTCGTCTCGCAATGCTTCGATCAAACAATGAAATCCTCTGTCATGCTGATCTACACTATTCATATATTGCACCGAAGCTGCATTAAGTAGATTTAATACATGCACATAGGTAATTGAACGGCCAAAGAAAAATAAAAGTAGGCAGGTCATTCATCTGTTTTCATCGATTACAAGGAACGGAGGGTACAAAGTGTTGGATGTATGCCCTAAAGCTACTATGTAATAGTTACATATTAGGAATTTCAATTGTACTATCATTATTATTATTTAATTAATGGCAATGACGTATTCATTCATTTGTCCAATTATTTTATATTTATGAATGATTCCATAAAATCAGTTGCAACTAGACCTATTCTTGAGACGTTAAGAATATATGTAACAGGTTCATAATTAGACCAAATCTTTAAATCGTTCCCGATCAATGGATTATTGAGTGGATATTAATAATCCTATTGAGACCGGTGTGTTCTTAACTTCACAATTAAGTATTGGATACTTAAAAGAATGATGAGTCACAAGTCATTGGGTATTGTGATGCCTGAGTTAAAAACACAAGTGTTTGTATTAGACAAGTTCACTAAACGTGACGCATATGGAACAATTAGCGACATGGAAGTTTTTGCGTGGTCAATGTATAATTGTTCATGCTTTGGTCTTGTGTAAATAATCCTTAAACCTAAGGTACAGTGTTAACTTATGTGTCGAACAACTATGGTTCACAAGTGCACATAATGCCGGGTCGTTGATCTGTCTTTATACCTGATGATGATAGTTTGTTCATATACGAAGTTGCACGCAATATGGAATCTGTCTCCTTGTTAAATGCAAGGTATAATAATGATGTCTTATGCGATCTAATTATGACACTGCATTGAAATCCTCGTCCGAGGTTGTAACCAAGAATAAATTGTTTATGTCTCGAATAAAATGCATGTCAATTAGATTTGTGCATACGATCAGATTGGTGACTTGACAAATATTCAATAGTCTTTATTTGATCGGGACATAGTAAAATAGAAGGATTGAATTACACTGTAGCCAAAACTGACAGGTTCATTATGTTCTTAAAGCATTCACACTATCTGGGCAACCATGACATATTGCTAGATGTTAATCATGACTTGTAGGACCCAAAGATTAATCGGACAATTAATTATTTTAGAAGTACTAATGTGTTAGTACAAGTCTTACTACCAGCTTAGTGATGAACCTAGGGATGTCACACACCATAAACAATTAGGATAATGTGGAACAAGAGAGAAATAATGTTGCAAATGTGTTTATAATTACTGCAATCGAATTGAGTCGATTTGAAATTAAATTAAATGAGATTTAATTTAATTTGTATTATAGTCACGAGCCTACTTGCATATTATGCACATGCATGCCCAAAGTGGATACATATTAATGTACCCTAATTGCACAAACAAAGATTATGTTCCTTTTATTTTTGTTTTAGGAATTGATTAATTAATTATTTAATTAATCATGCACACGGTCGCACATCATGTGCATTTCCTTTTTATAATAACAACTAAATAAATAAATAAATAATTGAAATTGGAGCTTCGTACACGAAGCATGGATGGTCAGCAACCATCATGCACGATCGTCCGTGCTTAGCGGACGATCAGCAACAGTTATATATATATATATATATATATTAAAATGAAGTTGAGGGACGTAACAAAGTGTTGCTGAAAATAGAGAGAAAAACCGTGTGCGTGTTCGTGTGGTTTGTGTGTGTTCTTGTGTTTTTCGAGACGCAAGAAAGAAGAGTGTTTTCTCATTCGGGCTGTGACTATAATACATCAAGGATACGGCGGATTATCTCCACGAGATTGCTAGCACGATTATAGTGGTGACTATCCAAAAGTTCTTTCTTCCATTCGACATCCATTGTCGGTGTGTCTAAACTAGAGGTCCAACGTTTATGAGACTCGAACTAAAGAACATCCGAACAAATTCGTTTTAAAGCACGCTTCGAAAGATAATTCGTTTAACTCTCTTTTACATTCAAATTTTTGATTAAAACGCACGAATAACGCATTGGAAGAATCATATATAAAATATATCATTTTTGTTTTCGCTGCGTACTTTTATTAAATTTTACCTATACATGATTCATGAAACCCCAACACAAAGCGTGTAACCAGAGATGATTGAGCAGAGAGCAAAGGCCATGAAAGCCAGGAGGGAGAGAGCCGCGGATGTGGTTGCCATCTGTGGAAACTCGTCCTCGCCGTAGTTCGATTTCCAGTCATCGACTCTCTCGTTGCGGCTGATGATGATGCCAATAACAGCAGATGACTCATTACCTGCAGTTCCCGCACACAGCGGTCAGAGCTGGAATTGAAGACGACACGAAATATTCCAATCATGAGAACATGGAAAGTTTCAAATGCATTCTGGTATCACTCTGTACTGCAGAGGGGAATTCTGTTCCCTTGTCGATCCTTTTAGCTTGTGTCACCTCAGTGCCATTGTTTCCACACTACGTCGAATCAAGTTTTTTTAGAATGATAAATCACACTTGACCAGAGTTGAAATCCAATGGCCATATCTATTCTTTAGGCTTCCTTCTACACACGTTTAAACACAGCACAAGTTTGTTAGTCAATTGAAGCCATGAGTGTGATCATATTAGCCAACAGCTGGTTACCACCATTATCATCATTTTTCTTTTCCAATTGGCCAACATAATTTCAAGGATAGTCAGATATATCGCCATCAAAATTTACTTTCGGTGACAAAGGCACAATATGGAGACTAGGAAAGTCTAAACCTACCATCGCACTAACTCTAAACGTAGAAACTAGAATACAGAGACAAAAACAAGCCCCATCGACTGCTAATCAAGGACTCGTGATTAAGGCAAATCCATGTGGAGGCTCTACTTCCTTCTCGTGTGTGTTTCATGGGACAGGATGGATCACGACTTTTCCGGCTGCGCGGCAGGTTTGAAGATGCGAGAAGGCTTCAATGGCCTGCGAAAATGGGAACGGGCCTTTCGGATCAATCACCGGCTTCACCTTCCCACTCTCCAAGAAGGGCTTCAACTTCTCCAATGTCGCACCGTCCGATGGTGGTACGAAGGAAAAAGCTGGCGGAGGTAATGTCTTGCTATGTTCTACAATCGTCACCACGCTCCCTCCTGGCTTCACAGCCTTCACCGCCCGCTCACTTTGCCCTGCACATGAGGAACATTAATTGTTAAGCCCGGTGCCAAACAGTTCCTTATAAAATCTTATCCATGAAAATGGACATTTTTAGCGAATCGATTGTCAGTGAACAAAGAAAATTGCATAGCATCCAGATGGTAATGTCATGCATACGCAACTATATAATATGGGACGTCAAAAACATCAAGTTCGTTTATGTTCTTTTACTTACCAATTGCGACGTAGACAACATCAAACTTTTCTGAGAGGTCTTCAAAATTGACCTTGGTGTAGTCAATGGCCAGATCAGCACCCAAACTCTTCAACAAATCTAGCTTCCCAGTGCTACATGTAGCTGCTACTCTTGATGCACCAAAAACTTCCTTAGCCAGCTGTGCAATTAGATCATCAACAACAACAACAACAATAAATGTGAAACCCCACCAAAAAAAAAAAAAAAGAAGAAGGTAAAAGTATATTCCTCGTATCGAGTAAGTCCCATGTGAAGTTGATGCGATTATGATTCGTAAGAAAACAAAGAAGGAAACAAAATGATACCTGTATCACGAGTGTGCCGACACCACCGGCACCACCCAAGACAAGGAGGGACTTGCCGGGTGAGAGGCCAACTCTTTCGAGGCCTCCATAGGCAGTCTGAATGACCAACGGCAAGGAAGCAGCCTCCTCAAAACTCAGCTTCTTGGGCTTCAAAGCCAAGGTTGACTCATCCACGGCCGTTTACTCTGCCAGCGTCCCGTATGTCGTGGCACATGCATATACCTCGTCCCCAACTTTCAGCTTCTTCACTTCGCCACCCACCTTCACCACAATCCCAGCAAGATCGTAGCCCGGGACGGCCTAATGCAAAAAGGTGGGGCATAACGTTAATATAACATGTTATGAGGAAAAGAAAAGGCGACCGATACAGACCGTCTAAAATATCAACCAAATTACCGGTAAAGTGAAGTGCGGCAGCTTGTAAACTGCAGTCACTCTCAGGTGGTCAATCGGATTGAGTGCCGCGGCAAGGACTTTAACCAGTACCTGGCCTTTTTGCACTTCAGGGACCTCGAATTCCTGGTCTAATCTCAACACATTGGCCACGCCTCCATACTCGCGATACACCCAAGCCTTCCTTTTAGTCGGAATGACAAAATTCGTGGCCATGGATCTTCTTCTAAGATCTCTCGATCGATCTATCTCAAGCTCGAAGCACACAATCATGAAGGGTGATCATTATAAGCACCCCGCCGCCGGCGGGCGCGGTGACATATATGGTGACTTCATAACGGAGAAACTGTCATTGATGACGCCAAACGAAAAGGGTTGACAAGTTCAAAGATGTCGCGCCAGACCAAGGCAAAGAGAAACTCAGGATTTGGTCTCGTGGTGAAATATGCAGCAATCTCTCAAAAACTGTACTGGTGCAGAAAGTGATTGGACAGCGTGAACCGCCTCAGATGGTTCGAGACGATGTCGGATACCCAATGGCTCGTAGGAAGTCGGTCAATCCATTTAATTACTAGGAAAAAAAAATATTTATTCAAATTTTTTGGCTGGGATAATTTATTGGTAAAGTTCTTTCCAGTCAAAAAGGATGACAGGATAAATTTTATTTAGGTAAATGGTGATCGTGAATCTCATCTATGGAATTATATTATTTTCTATCCATATCGGCTGCTTTCACAGTTTTAGATTAGAAAAGTCTAGATGTACCATCTATGTATGAATTAGCATGGATACAATAGATTTAGAACTTTTTTTTATAATTTCCCCATTAAAAGCATGTCGGTCCTAGATAAACCTTAGCTTCAATGGAGACAAATTCCCGCCAAGCGATAGGATTGTTATGACAGCCTCAAATTTGTTGAAATTGATCATACAAGGATGACTTTATAATCACTAAACTCACTTGCATAGGGAAAAATTTCAGTGACTGATCGTATTCACTCTTTTCCTCTCGCAATGCTTCGATCAAACAGTGAAATCCTCTGTCATGCTGCTCTACACTATTCATATATTGCACCGAAACTGCATTAAGTAGATTTAATACATGCACACAGGTAATTGAACGACCAAAGAAAAATAAAAGTAGGCAGGTCGTTCATCTGTTTTCATCGATTACGAGGAACGGAGGGTACAAAGCGTGTAACCAGAGATGATTGAGCAGAGAGCAAAGGCCATGAAAGCCAGGATGGAGAGAGCCACGGATGCAGTTGCCATCTGTGGGAACTTGTCCTCTCCCCAGTTCAATTCCCAGTCATCGACTCTCGTTGCAGCCGATGATGATGCCGATAACAGCAGATAACTCATAACCTGCAGTTCCCACACACAGCAGTCAGAGCTTGAGTTGAAAATGACACGAAATATTCCAATCATGAGAACATGGAAAGTTTCAAATGCATTCTAATATCAATCTTTAGTGTGAGGGGAATTCTGTTCCCTTTCTGATCTTTATATGGAAATCAAAGGACAAGGGACTGTTCCCCTGAACATGGGTCTCCAAAACCCGATGTCTTAGGTTCAAATCATTTAGCTTGTCACCTCAGTGCCATTGTTTTCACACCATGTCAAATCAAATGTTCTAGAATGATAAATCACACTTGTCTGGTGTTGAAAGCCAATGGCCATATCTATTCTGTAGGCTTTCATTTTATACACCTATGAACACAGCATCAGTTTGTTAGTCGATGGAGCTAATATCTCTGACTGAATAAATCAAAGGATTTTTATTTAGTACTAGCATGGAGTGAAAAAGTTATTCCACGTATAGCATAAGACAATTGCACATATGCAGGTTTATTTTGGTGACTCTATTCAGTTCATTAGTAGATAAATATTCTTAGTCCAAGATTATTTGTTCAAAAGTCTTTTTACAAAGACCAGCTTTCCAATATAAAATATGAAGACAGTACATTGAATTTGTTTGATGCCTACGTCCTCGAGGCAAGACACCCACAAGAGCCCCTGAGAGGAAAGAGTTGAAAACCGGGGTTTTGCCAAAGGCTCAAAATGAAATAAGATATGACAGAGATGCCAACATTGTTTTCATTCGCTTGTAAAGTTCAACCTACCAGCTGTGAAATATTCCATAGAAAGTAGAAAGTGCTGTTACAGGGTTCACAGCAAAGAACATCACCTATCAAAATGGGAGAATAGTTTCTTCTTTTCCTTTTTACAAATTCAATCTCATGGGCCAAAATTAATCAAGGTCTATGAAATGATGAAATATATACTGGATCATTAAAAAGGGAGGGCGACAAGACCCCACAAGTTCGCTGCATATGTTTGTGGTTTTCTCAACTACAATAGGTATGGAGTGAACTCTACTTTTCCTAAGAAAGCTTTACTTGTCATCCTAGGACCACTGGTGGCAAAATCTAACTTTTTCCTTCTTAACCATGAAGACAGATTAAACTAACCAGAGAAAAAGACACTCGTCCAATGACCTGCTGACTTTGCCCCAGTCACTTTACAATGGGCATTCTATCACACCCTGCCAAAAGTCTTATTCGTTTTACTTTAGAAAAGGCCACAACTTTTTCAAGTGCAATACACACAGGAGAGAACAAAGAATGGCCAGCAAAAGGCAGCATCTATCGAGTGAGAAAGGTGGGAAAAGTTAGAAAGGATAGTCCTAGGTGAACTCGATAGAATGGGGACCAGAAGCAAATGGTACACCAAAACTTTAACCCCCAAGCACAATTCTTATCACAACCAACTAAAATTAATTGGAGGCCCCATCTATGATAATCAATCACACATCCAGAGAAAGAGTAATATCACCTAATCAAAATGACAAGATGCGGGCCACTGGGAAACGCGCATTCCAGGAAAAGAAGACAGTGAAAAGAATAGAAGGTTCACCTGATCCAGGAAAAAGTCCAGGTAATGCCGGAGACGGAACCGAGCGATACTCTTTCCGGTGGCTGAAAATAAGAAACGTCACAAGCTTGCAGCCCTGAATACACAAATCCGATCGCATTCACCGCTACTATGTACCTGCATAATGTAAGAATTTATCAGAAGGTATCATCAATTGTGATCTTTCCAAATGCCCAAAATCATCTCACCAACCCCGAAAGCCAAACAACAACTGAAGGAACAAAAAGCACATCACATGGGACCATCAGCTTTCAGATGGGGGTTGCAAAAATTCACAGAAACCTCAATCTAGGAAGACTGACAAAATGAGAAATTGGAACACTTAGAATTTGAAGAGTTATTACATGTGATGAAATCAGACCTGAACTCCCGGTATTGGTAGAAGGAATCAAGAGCCCAGCCCTGGTTCTTATCAGCCACCATAACAGAGAAAGACACCAAGCACAGCACAAGCCCACACACTCTCAGCACCAACAGCGCCCTCTTCACCATTCTCTCTCTTTTCGTCCTCCTCAGTATCGACAGGTCCGGCCTCAACCTCCCACTCCCGCCGCCTCCTCCTCCTCCTCCTCCTCCTCCTCCGCCGCCGCCGCCGCCGCCGCCGCCGCCATCGGCGCCGGTGCCAGCTCCGGGGCCGCCTTCCTGCTTGACCTGCGCGCTCTCGGCGCCCGGATCCACCACGGTCAGCGGGCCCGGGCCGTCCCTCACCGACCACTTCACGGAGACCGCGGCGGCCGGCGCCGCCAGCGGGAGCGGCCGAGGATCGGGGCTCTCGTAGGCGACGGCCAAGGGCGGGGGCGATTGGGCGGGGGCGTCGTCCCGCGGGGAGGATAAGCGGCTGATGGAGCTCTGCTCGGAGCAGGGGGACAAGTTGGAGGGGGAATCGATCCGGTGGAGCGGCGACGTCATCGGGGACGGCAGCTCGCCGCCTCCGGGGCGGGGCGGCGTCGCTGCGGGACTGGTTTCAGAGCGGGACGAAGAGGGCGGAGGTGCAGTGGGAATTGGGTGCTTCTCTTCTGCTTCTTCTTCTGCTTGTTCTCGCTCTTCAACAGTTTCTCGGTCGGCACGGCGATGATCGTCATCGGCTGGTGCCCAGCGTTGAGGTCTCGCCTCCATTTTCTGCGACTGAGTTCGAGTTCGAGTTCGAGTTCGAGTTCGAGTCGACTACCGATGAAGGTGGCTTATAAACAAAATGGAGCAGTTTGACGACGGAGGAGAGAGAGAGAGAGAGAGAGAGAGAGAGAGACTGATTGCCAAGTAGTTCTTGGCAGTTTCTCGGATTGGTTGGACTAAAAATTCGAAAGACGTCTTTTTCTAAATTTTGGTTATATTGTTTGAAAAGTTTAATAAATAAAAAAATATTTTTAATATTGATAATTATTTATATCTAACTATTTTCATGAGTGATGAAAACATTTTACATTTATTCATTTTTATAAGTAATACAAAAATAAATGATCATTTTTTGAAAAATATTTTCTAAAATCTTGAGTTTCCATCGAACAAGCGCACTCCAGATTTTACTTCATTATTTTATAAGCTATCAACTATGTACCGATGAAGAAAATTCTTGTAAAAGTGCCTTTAGTTATTCATCATTTCAAATCAATGACAGTGAAATTGGCCTACTAATAAACTAATATGTAGAAAACTTGTCTAAGGGATCAAGTTCGAAATTGAAGATATCAAATTGCAAACGAAAGAGAAGAATATTTTTATGCATGAATTTTTGAAGTTTGCTCAGCAATTCATCTTGGATCCCCTTGGTTTGTAAAGAATGACTAATTCGGAAAATACTTTCTTAAATACAATTGTTCATACAGCTTAATATAATTAGTTAATGAAAAACGTTTTCTTACTTATTCATTTTTATAAATAATACAATAGATGATTTTTTTGAATCTGCAGTCTTTCGGGAACCAAACATATCACTTCCATGGACATATTCTTCCGGTCGTAAATAACACGTAACAGCCTAAACAGGGTGCGCCGTTCAATTTTTCAGGCAGACAAATATGTCAAAAGTTGATTTGACAGGATTCTCAGGGGCAAAGCCACAGTAACATCTTGTCCTGTTTCTTCTTGCTCTGTTTCTTCTCCTTTCCTTTTGTTTACCCAAGAGCAAGCTTGAAGACACTGATTTTGTTCCACCAGAGAGAATCAAAACTAGCAAAGCCTACGGGTTCCTGATAGCACCATAACTAGGTAAAGCCACCGAAATCAATTCCATCTATCAGCGCTTGGGGCTTAGATGCCATCGAGAATCCTCATGCGCTCTCCCGTCCCTACACTCTCATTAGACCACTTCAAATTGTCCATCGAATCGGATGCCGATTCAGTTCGACTTTCGGCATTCAGTTCAACTTTCGGCGTCGGAACCCTTCGGCTTGCAGGCGCTGACTAATAAGCAATCAAAGGGGTGGCCTGAACCTGTCCCCTGCGACGATCGACCGAATGAAATCCCAATGATAGACTTTAATACAGCAGGGATCGACTCCCGGCGTGTCTTATAACTCTCCCGAGTGTCATTGAACATCAAATTAGGCATGATCAGGGTTCCTAAGGTTTCCACTTAATTGGTTCGTTATCGTTTGCTGCTTTCTACATCACAATCTGTCGCATCACAACGGGGATGGAGAAGAAGCCCAAGCACACCAAACCTCGAAAATTGTAAACTTAAAAGCTTGCGTTATTCCATTAATCACCATGAAATGAATTTTCCACACTAGTGACTGGAGTACCTGAAAATCTTTCCAACTGCAGATTTTATGAGTGTACAAATCCACTTGCTACCTTGCGAAAAACTCATTTGCTTCGTGATATTTGCTTAACACGACATTGTGGAGAGGGTGGATGGGTTCCAAGAGGTTGGAGTATGGACCTACAAGAGCCCAGGGCAAAGGCGGTGAATCCGCATGCCTTGACTGGCTGTACTGACACACCGTGAGGCCGCTTAGACAATAACACGTGTGGTAGAAGTCTCGAGACATTCCGGGTTTGTCCCTGAATCCACCCTGCGGCAACTGCATCAAAGCATGAAAGGTCACAACACTGCATATCCTCACAATTGGCAGCAGCATATCAGGGTGAGATCGATGATTAAGGACACAAGAATTTAGTGTCTTAAAGATCAATCGGTATCATCGAAACTAATCTCTCGTTATATACAAATGGTACTCTGCTGATTATAGAGTGCTAGTGAAGACATCAGAAAGGTACATGCTACAGCAATCAGCAACTTTAACTGCATAGGTTGTCTACTGCGTGACAAACATTTGAAATCACAAGACCCCACTAAGATTATAAATCACCACACAGCAACTTAAACCCTGCAAAATGCAAATGGGAATTCGTTTCTACCAAATATTGGATTTCGGACACGGGAGTTATCAAAGACCTTCAATTAAAAATACACAAATGCACAAAGCTCCTTTAACAAACTATGCACAAGTACCTGAGAGCATAGAAGAATGTATTGCTGCAAGGCTGAGCTGTTGAAGAGAGATCCCCCCTCTGCACGTCTTTCAAGAAAATTATAACTGGCATTTCCAGTGTTTCCGGAACAGGAAGCACTCTGAGGGCCTGCAAAGAAGCAATTTCACATGTAACAACAAATAAGACATGACAACTTGACAAATTAATTTAGGTTCATATCCCACATGACATGAGTGATATCCATAATGGAAGCAGATAGTGCATATTTTTTTATCGCAAACAGACTGGGATCTACAAGCACGAAAGAAAGTCCATTTTTGCAATGCAAAGGGAAGTAGAAACAGAGGACTATATTTTCTTTATATGACATACCTCCCTGTTTGAACTGGCAGGTCCCATCAACTTGAGGAGAAGCACTCTCCAGATTGTTTTCCTGTTCTTCCTGTTCAGACAGATTGGATGCAGCATATAGAGATGAATCTATTGAATCTGTTGATTCATCTTCTCCTCCTTCTGATAGACCAAATGGATGCAATTTTTGCAGCAATGCACAAGCTCCACCCTGAAAGTTCCTTTTTTTAGTACCACAATCAGCCAACTGGAACCAAAACAATCAAAACAGAAATTACCTGCCAAAAGGAATAGCAACCATCAACCAATTTATTGACTCTCCCTTGAAAGCCACATTCTACTCCTTGGCGAAACACCACCCAATCCTGACAGAACAAAGCATAGGTGAATTGTACTTCAAACAAAACAACAGACAACAGAAGAGAAGAAGAGCAGACAAAGAACTTATCATAGACTCACAAAACCATCAAGATGATAGACACAATAAGTTCTAAATGTATTAAAGGTAGCAATTAGCCAGACATAAACGGCAGACGTAACAGTCGAAAGAGAGGCAAGTAAGGATAGTGTTGTGACTTACAATTAATCTAGATAAGTCCAACCGATCGGCCTCATTGATTAAAATCATCGTCGCCAACCCACAAAATGTATATCTGTCAAACCCAGAACGGAAGTATTAAGAAAATTCATGATAAGACAAACACATAGCCACCTTAATATGGAGGAAGAACAATGAACAGAAAACAACTTCATGGCCATCCAAACGACTTATTCCTGACATTAAGCAACAGACACCACTTCTAAGCACTTTGATGAAACATACCCGCCATGAGCTTCAGAACCAGGTTCTCCTGCAATGCCACCCTCATATGTCTGACAACTGCATAGAGCCCAAGGATAGAGCTTTCAGCACATTACAGTTTTCAATAATGAATAAGATGCTTCCTAAGGCAGTTTCTATCAGAGTCTGACTTCCCCAAGCCACATAAGGCAAGATTTTCTACATTGACATTGCCCAGTAAGAGAAGTCAGCTGGTTCAGGTGCATCAAGATATGAGCCTAACATTTTATAACTGGATTTTGTGCCAGCCTGGATCTTGATAGGTATAAGACATTTTGATCATACAAACGATTATTTACTGATCTAGATCGGCAACCCACCATTAATTAACATCTTAAGGTTGAAGACACAACCTGACCTGCCTAAAAGTCATTGACAAAAAACACAATTTCAAGAAAGAAAACAGATCCACCTATGAAAGATCCTCAGCATACTATTAAAAATATGCCCCAAAGGTATCTCCAATAAACAGCAATTAGGTATTGCACAAGCCATAGTAACCAGAGGACCAAAATGATCTTTCTATTTTTTTCTAATTTTTTTGCATCAAAGAATATGACGTCGTTTCCACTTCTAGTATCATGTATGCTTATAGTAAACAGTAAACATATTAACATCATCTAACAGATCTCACAAAAAGCATCACACTAAGAAAGGGTGGCAAGAAGGCTAATGCTAATACATGAAAAAGACTTGTATCAACTTTTGAGTCAATAGGCCATGAAAGGAGACAGACTGTCAAGCAAGAGACTGGAGCACTGATAATGAAATTCAAAAGGCCCCATTGATTCCATGTCAAATCAATTTTCACAGACCTCAATATGAAATCTCCAACATTTTCAGCCAGCTCATCATCCAAAATGTTTAGGGTGCTTGCAACCTAGCCAAGCAGGAATTTCAGCATCATTCAGAGATTAATCTGACAAATGAAGAACTGTGACCATGAAAACAATTAAGGAATCATCCCAGGATAAGCATAAACTTTTCAATGGCAAATAGTTACATAGATCAATCACTTTCTAAGGGACTGAAGAAATTCTAACTTGCGCTCTAACCAGTGGCCAAAAGGTGAGAACATAAGGAAGCCAAGCTTCCTTAAATCAAGTACCCTCTTCAGTAAAAAGCATTATACATGAGTAAGACATCCCAGGAGTGCTGATAAGCTCATAATGTGATTTGATATTGCAAAAGACACTAGAAGGTTCCTCGATTCTATGGATCCAGCAATACCTAGTACAGAGACCAGGACAAAGCCAAAATCCTATGTTAGCAGAGCATTTATCTCGCTTGTTTAAGGCTAAAGAGTACATGGTTTACGGGAGTTAAAGATACTAAAACCATAGCCTGACCAGAGCCAGCATTCCAGCATAAGAGAACCCAGGGGTGGTTGAAAGCAGACAACCATCTATTTTGAGTAGATTATATTTGCATCCAAAAAAAATCTATATGGACAGATAAAATATCTCAATAAGCAAGAAACATAGCCTTAACAGCAATTACTACAGTAATACAAGTGCTTATAAGTTGATATGTTAGTTGACTCACAAAGCATCAGAACCACATAGGTAACGTGTCTCCAACCTTACAGCAGGTCACACGGTTTCCAGAAATTGAGTGCTAATATAAGTAGACTAAAGTCATTAATGAGCTACTAAATAATTGGAAACAAAGCTATATCATGTTGTTAAAATGAAGTACATGAATCATATGGCTGTCCTCTGACTCATTCATGCGCGATTGATTGTGTGTGCGCGCGCGTGAGAGAGAGAGAGAGAGAAAGGGAGGGAGGGAGAGACATAAACTTACAGAGATAGCAGTGTAGCAAGCCCGGACATCGATTTCTCCTCCATCATGCATCCTGGGGGGGAAGGGGGAAGAAGTCCAATTAACCCAAATTAGTAAAAGTTTTCAAATCGTACACTGCATTCTGCAAATAAGAAAGAAAATAGATAGTTGAATGGTATTTATCAAGGTATGAAATGTAATTCTCCACTGCGCTGGAAAGGTTACAATTCCACCACGGTTAAAGCTCCATGGTTATGCCACTAAAGAGAGGACACGCAAAGGACTTACTTGTCAGCATTTAAGAAATATGAAGTGGATCAAAGTGTAATTGCTTCTGAAAATTAGCTGTTAAACACACAACTGTCACATATTGCTCATTGCTCACCACCACCCCACCCCCCCCCCCCCCACCTTTCTCTTTCCCGTTAAATCTCAAATTTTAAGTGACTAAAGCTCCATGATTATACCACTAAAGAGAGGACAAGTGGAGATCCAGCACTTAAAAAATGAAGTGGATCAATGTGTAATCACTTGTGAAAATTAGTAATTAAACACACAACCGGGGGGGGTGGTGGTGTAGATAGCTTATTTGGATGGACAAGACTTCAATTATAAATTAAACATCCGAATTGATTTCATACCTGAAGCCTCCACTTGGTTGTTTCATTTGCCTCAAAAAGTTGTGCACTTTATCTCTGAGAAAGAATTTTTTATGCCATATTACACCCCATTCATTAAAAAGAGCAAGGAACTTTAATGTGTTCATAAGTTAAAGAGACCACCTATTAATTGAAGACAAAGATCTGGATCCACCCAAGGTAATAAGTGAATTGACTGCAGCATAAGTTGTTGCAAGGTGAGGCAGCTGAGAAAGAAAGGTTTTTAGGTTGTTAACCACCAGCAAGAGACCAGGCAACTTAACAGATAAACCAAAGAAAGGAAAAAACCAATCTTCTGCACAGCTGAACTACATTCAGATCTGAGCTAGATAACCTCTTACTATGCTGGAAGAATAGGAAGACATCTTTTAGGCAAAAATTATAATACATCTAGGTAACTCCAAAACTGCAAAAGAGGCTAACCAAGTAAATGTTAAAAGAAAGAACAAATTGAAATTAGAATTTCTTTATGTGCTGCAATAATGAGTATTTGACACATATATTATGGCCCTACTTGACACAATTCATCCACATAAATGTCACATTTGTGACTAATTTTCCTGATGGGTACAAGAAAGATGGAAAATCTCTATTGGAATATCCACCAAAGAACTTTACAATTACTCTCTCAAACATTGGTGAGAACCCAATTCCCCAAAACCTAAGTGTTCCTCCACAAGGTTCATCCATGCAAGGTGAGTCAAGAGAAAGAGTCAATCAGGAGAAGAACGAGTTTTACATCAAGTGGTCAAAGCAGGAGAAATGAAGACAGAAATTATTTTAGCACTCAAAATATCTCGCAACATTCCATCCTTAAACATTGGGAGAGTAATAACTACCTGTCCAGGTCCACCCCCATATCCACCACTTGGGTCCTACAGGCGAAAAAGGGCAAAACCGTCAATGCGACTATAAGATAAAATTAAGGCATTACCAAGAGAATATGTAACTGAGCATGGATAGCTGAGATGATGAGGAAAATATAATTCGAAAATAGTCGTCCAACTTCAAATTTGCTCGTAAGGGGCCCCAAGGAGGCTAGCCCTTCACATCAGCAGGGAAGACACTGCAGTCAATTCTACTGGAAAGATAACCATAGAAATGGCCAGCATGAAGCAATGCATCGATACCTGACAGCGACTAAGGAAGTCGATGACGCTATCTTCAAGTTCAATATCAATAGGTTCACCCAGCAAAGCAAGAGAATGTATGTTCCAGTAACAGATCCACGGGCGACTGCAAAAGGATTCCATTAAGAAGTAATCAAACATTAGCTCAGGCCTCGCAGTCGACATCAAAATTATTACCCAGCAAGGGCTAAACGCAAAGGCATATCCACTCAACAAGTTCCTCAATTCCGAACACGCCGACTGACGCACAAAATCACCATAATAAGAAAGGGCTCCTTCGTTCCAACCAGGAGACAGCAATCGCGACAGAAAATGCCCGAATTCACAACACGAGGGCCAACCTCCCGATCAAACTACAAAGTACACAGCTCCGACAACTCCGATTCCTCGACGGAGCAGGTGAAGCGGAACGGCGGGATTACCTGGCATCCAAGGAGCCGAAGGAAGGAGCGAGCCGAAGGAGGCCTTTGGTCAGGTACTCGATGTGGTTATCCCGTTGAACCTCCAGCCTTCGAAATCGCAGAAGCGGTCAGCCCACAGAGTAAAAGAGAAGGGAAAAAACTACAGAAATCAAATCACTATTCAGCAGCTCAGGCGCGCGCAGATAGAGACA
Source organism: Eucalyptus cloeziana (assembly GCA_014182715.1). Classification (NCBI taxonomy): domain Eukaryota; kingdom Viridiplantae; phylum Streptophyta; class Magnoliopsida; order Myrtales; family Myrtaceae; genus Eucalyptus; species Eucalyptus cloeziana. The sequence goes on from CM024642.1 coordinate 23,196,172, forward strand.
GACAGACAGCGACAGAGGTGGTACGGACGAGAAGGACTGAGCAGCGGGAGGGAGTTGAGCGAAGAAAGAGTAGATCCTGCCGACTTCTTGCTCCACTGTCCACTGATCGCGTTGCGTGACCGTCGTCCCCGGCGGCGGCGGCGGCGGCGGCGGCGGCTCCATGCGCGCTCCTCCTAGCTTCTTCTTCTTCTTCCTCGGTCCAGCGAAACGGAACGATGCGGCGATTCCGGTCTCCAAGTCGAAGGCTTTCGCCGGTTTAGCTTGATAAAGGCGGCATCTTTTTACTTAGCCTCGTTTCGCTTTATTCTGTGGTCTCTGTATTTTAACTTTAGCTTAACCTGCTTCCCCTATTCACACGCGGTCCTAAACCATTTGATCATTTTACCAATTGAATTTTCGTTATAGACCCATCAAATTCAATTGAAAAATGCAATCATCTTTCTCATTATGAAGTAAATTGGGCAATGAATTTTAGGCCTTGTACAAGGACCATCTCATCTAAGCCCCCACCATTTTGCTAAATTCAATCTAGAGTGACATTGCATTGCTCTTGGAGATAAAAGCGTGACGATTTCAATCATGCTCGTCGCTCAACCATTGTCATTTGCCAATCTGAGATCGATCAATGTGAAAGTGTACATGTAAAGGCGCAACAAGGACAAGCATGGTTGACTACTAAAAGTGTCATAACAGGGTACGGGGATGTTATTCAATCACATTAAAGGTGTCTCGCCCTTAATTCTCCTTTAACTTCGATCGAATTACAAGCACTCAAGAGTGACAAGGAGAGGAAAAGGCGGTGCGGAACAAACTCTAATCAATATTTCTCTCTCCAGTGCATTTGCACGCTCTAGTTTTTGCCTCGATCGATGAGTGAACATCGAACGGATAGGCAACGCCGGTCTCTTCCTGTGACAGCGCGTGGTAATTACAACATATGGTTATTCCCAATCACAAACCTCTCCATCTTTCCTCACCAGCACCTCAAATTCTCAAGTCTCGCTGTTTTGTCTGAGAAACTGGAGGTCCTTCATTTGGAGCTCTGCGGCCTCTTTAGGTAAGGGCTTCGCCTCCAGGAATGTAACTTCACTGCCTCCTTCGGCTACCTTTTAGCCAAGTCTCTAATCATCGTCTGTATCTGAGACTGCTTGACCGACTGGAAAACGACGCCGAGCATGGTTTGCAGGAGTTGCTCATCTTCCTCCTCAATAGGATCCTTACCGAAGCAACAGACATAAATCGCCTCCAGCGCCTTCTCCACGCGAATCTCCATGGGGATGCTTGGGGCTGATGCATTTAACTTTGCTCTTCTCTGCAGAATGAATAAACTTATAAGCAATGACTTGCATAATCAAAACAAAAGAAGCCCAGAGATGGCCAAGCCTCCTCGTATCGAATATGTCAACAGAAAAAACAAACAATAGGATGGAGCACCAAAGCTCATGTAGTAATAATCACATAAGTTGAGTGGTCAGACATATAGAAATCCTTCACGAAAATTTCCAGTGAAAGCATGGAAAGATTCGAACGATTTCAGCTCAACTCAATGCTGTCTCGGCTCCAGAAAGTTTAACAGAGAAGAGAACTAGAATGTGATCCAATGGAACAATCGCTATAGTGAATGGTTAGCATAGTTTCAAGTACATGGTAAGATTTAGTAGGACCACAACAATGGCAGTAATCATGCCAAGAATGAAATCTTCACCGTATCTCCAATCTGTTCTAACAGTCAAAAGAAGCAAATTTTATTTCTCACCAAATTAAACAAGATGTGCTGTTTCTTTATCAATGCATATTTAGGATCCAGAATCATAATCCGACAGCTGACGACAGTCTGATAAAGCAATGATCTAAAATTGAGAAAACCCACCTCTCTCGCCTCGTTCATCAAGGCAATGAAGTTTTGTTCTTCGAATTCGATATCATTCGAAAGCCGCAGCCTCGCCACACCTCCCAATATATCCTCAGATTTGAGAAAACCAGCTCCAACAGCTGCTAACCAACAGCAAAGCAGAACATACAAGGGATCCCCTGCCTACCCAACAAGTCCCAGCTTAGGCTCAACACCATCATACCCAACTATCATGAAAAAGAATGACACAAGCAAAAAGAACACCAAAAATCCAAATACAAGCACGATGTTAAGATGGTGTCAGCATGGGGAAGTAATGTGATCAGTTACTCAATATTCACATTCCCCTCGCTCTCTACCTTGTTCACAGGTGAGACTTTTCACACCCTCCATCACCCGTCTCGAGTTCACAGCTTTAACGTTTCAGATTTCCATCACTTTACCAACTTTCACACAATAGCGTTTACCCATGTATGAGCATTAAGCTACCGATAGAATATTTAAACATTAAACCACACCTCCAGCTAATAACTTAAATTTTTAGAAGAACTGACAATAGTCCTGCAGAATATCACATGTATCAACTATCAGAGCAAAGGTTTTAAGCTCAAATATTTCCAAATCCCCATTTGTCTCCCCAATGAAATATTTCCACGCTTAGTACTAGACAAAAAAACGAAACTAACCATGAGGGAGAGTTATAGTATATTTAAATATTAAATCACATCTCCATCTAATAGCTTAAATTTTTAGAGTAGTTGACGATAGTCCCACAAAAATCTTTCATAGTATCGGAGTAGGAAATCCAGAGTTTAAATCTTTCCATACCCCCATTTGCCTCCTCAATTATATATTCTCACACTTAGGACAAAGTCCAATCTACATGTTAGGAGAGTGTTAGAATATTATATCATAAATCACACATTCATCTAACAATTAATCATGCAAGGCCTCAGTCCAACAACTGAACCTTTCATATAATCAGCTGCACGGCCATGTCATAACCAGATGATATCTCAATAACGCATCTACAAAACCAGCATGACATTCTATTACCAGTGAACGATTCCGAAACAGCTTTGATTTCGAAACAGTGCACTCAGCGCATAACATCTCAATCCACACATTACATACACAACCGAATCATCAGTTCAAACGGTGACTTCGAGCCAAAGAACAATCCACCGAATCCCAAGAAAAAACACAGAGTTCAGCTTTTACCCGGCCGCGACGATCTTGGAACTCGTAGAAAGCACGGGAATCGTTGACGGTGGACTTCTTGCCGACCCGCCTCCTGAACTCGGCGAAGTCTATGATGTCCCCGCCGACCCCGCCCTCGTCACTGAAGATCCTCGCCACGAGCCCGACGACGGGCAGGGAGCCGATGACCTTGTTGGCGAAGCCGGCGAGGGAGGTCTGGTCCTCCATGTAGGACTTGATCGGCGGCGGGAAGGAGGCCCCATGAGGGCCGGCCGCTCCGGCGCCGGTCGGGCGTCTCGGGTGCGCGCGGACTCGGCGGAGGAAAAGGAGGGAAGAAGGCGAGGCGGGTTTGCAGAGGAACGTGTAGGGAGAGGGAGAGGGAGTGAGGGTGGAGGTCCCGACCACCATTGCCGAGCACAGTGGAAGTTAAAATCTCGTTGGTGTTGGGCGATATTGGCCTCTCGTGTACGCGCGTGTCGACGTGATTAATATGCAGATAGGGGTGATCAACAAGGCGGGTCGGACCGGCCCCGACTTGGATCCCCCAGGCCCGGATGTACTGGGCGGGCTAGGCTTTGTAAGGATGAATGAGAAAATAAAAAGTGGCACAAATGATTATTTAACTTTGATCCATCATGTATTAATTTATTCAATCTGACTTTTAAATTATTAGTAAATATTCAATCTGCTAGAGTACATAAAAATGTTTAGTACTGTCAATGACTATTTGCGCCATTTTCCCAAAGAAAGAAAGAGCACATGCCTGCATCACGTGGACCATCTGTACGGGCTTGTAAAATTCCTGCAAGTCGTCCAGAAAAAGCAAGAAGTAAGATCGGTCCGAGCGGAACTACTCGTAGGCTATTAGCCCACAGCCTATTTGTTTTTACGGTTAAATTTGATGTCAGACCGGTCCATGGGCGTGCCCAAACCGAGTGGGCCTATACATTCATTTGGACGGGTTTGGAGAACCGCGTTTTGCTTTAAATTTCTGGCCCAGTCCAATTGGACCTAAGCCGACACCAGTCCCCTTCCAATATTCATACGGACGTGTTTTGTTTACGGGAGGAGCTAGGGACAACTGGTTAGGCCATACGTAGGAGCAACCCGTCGGAGTCTGCTCAGTGACTTATGATTCTGCTCCACTTCTTCTTGATAACCGTAAGTTCCCTAGTCAATCAACTGCTGATGAAGTACGGATTCAAATTTTTGTTGGTGTAACATGGCAATTTCATATCATGATTATCATTAAGAGGAACTATTATTCTTAAGAATTGTAAATCGAAGGTATTACCAGCTCATATAATGTGATGGCTGGCACTGTACAATATAAGGCTCACAACCAAGATCGTCGCTTTCTAGCTGACCGACAATTACAAGCAGCTCTGGCTTCACGCAAGCAAAGTCACAATAATTCCAAACCGAAATGATCTATCTTCACTTGTACTCAAAAAGAAATATAAGCAAGATAACCAAACACGTGAGCTTGTTTGCGCAATATCGTCTTCTTTTCTCCAACCTCACACATCAATTCGGTCCTCCCAGCTCGATCGGATCAGTTCACATGGATAGCTCGTGGGGTCTATTTCCATATACTGCCATGGCAATAGACGACCACACACGAGAAACGCTAGACTTGGAGGGAGATTCAATGCCCCGTGACCTCCCTTTTTCATGCGGACAGTCTCCAAGAGAGGCTAGCCTCTTCTTTTGATGCCTCGCTTCAAGTCAAAAAAGTGCAGGCCTTCCTTCACATGCATGGCGCAGGCATTCTACCCGGGTTGAGCAGCAAACCCTAGTCTGATCATCTGTGCTGGTGTGGATTGCATATCGATCGAGAAAGCACCCATCTTCTAGGGAAAGTACACCACTTGTCTGAGCATCTGTTCTGGTTGCTTCTGTTCCCAAACAAACCCTTCAGTGCCGCTTGATCACCTAGAGCTTCCTCTTGTAAATTGCGGTATTCAATTCACAATTCTTAAATTATAAGCAAAAGGGTGCTCTCGAAACCATCCAACTTGCTCCATTTTGGGTCCTTGTCTTTGGCTCCTTTTCTCTTTTGCCCTCAAGTTTAGTGCGGATCACGAGATTAAATCAAGCACTACCGATTAATATAGAGGGAATAAAGCTTTCACATATTCATTACCCGAATTAAAAGGTGATTTATCCTCTATTTTTCTTTGGTTTTTCAGATCCAACCTGCCCCAAATGATGCCGTCTCTTTCACTTTTCTTTTTTGCTGGAGTTCTTGCACCTTCCTTTCGTATCCGTACTTGTGCAACTACTGGTGCAATCGAATCGTGGAACTTCCCCAAATTAGCATTGGCAAGCATTTGAGACTCTTTGCCCGCCCCATAAAAAAGATGTAAAAATCATGTCAATTCTCCAGAAGATGGATGGGTCCCTTTTTTCGGTGTTAGGCGATCCCCCACGACACACAAAAAACCTATGCAGAGTATCGGATGGACGGTAGTGCGGCTGATTTGGATGCCATGAAATTGCTTTTCACAACTTTGGTTTTTTAGAATTCATATTAAAGTAAATTTATCAAACCCCGGATTTCCTATTGTCTCGTTTGGATTCTTTATGGAAGCAACACGTGATCACACATAAACAGACACGTCGATTTTTGCAAATTAGACTGGTTCTCTAAGGTTGGCTCGTGTTTCAGTTTGGACTATGAACGTATTTCAAGAGCAATATCAACTGGAAAACATATCATGTAGAGCTTATATTAGTAGAATACCATGTCCAATTCCAATTTCTCTTTTTAAAATTGGATAATGAGCACCAAGAAGCTTCTGATGATGGCCCGGCCGTGAGTCGTTGCAAGCATGATTCGGTCGGGCTCCCGCATTTGAAAATGGGTTGGAAAATCATCGGCCATCACATAAACAAAAGCTTGTGTCCAGGAGGCTGGCCCTTCCCCACTTTAACTCTTGCTAAATTTAGGGTTTTCGAGGTTATGACATTATGGTTTCACAAATGCTTCAAATTTGGTCATCACGTCGCATCGCGAGACAAAAGATAAGTTTCCTCACCTGCTAAATTTAGGGTTTCCAAGCTTATAATATTCTGATTTAATTATCGTGCCGTATTGTGAGACAAAAAAAAAAATGAGTTTCCTATCTAACGGTGATTTTTCATACTAAGTTGCAAGAAATCTCAAAGTAATATACGTAATACCATGTGAGATTTTGAACTCAAGGCCTCTTGCTCTATGTGAAATTTTAGTACGATCATTGTCAACTATTCTAAATATTTAAGTCACTAGATGAAGGCATGATTATATATTTTCATTTTTTTTATTTGTACCTTAGAAAGTCTCGAAAAAGAAACGAGTCCAGTGCAAATGGGGGAGTTTTCATACCGAGTTGGTGCAGTTCACATGCCGTGCTCATCCGCCTCATTTGCTGTCGCAGACATAACTGGACAAGATCCAAACCCAACATAGCTCTTTCAAGATTTCGTGATCACAGAGAGAGAGAGAGTTTGAGGCCAGCATAGACCCACCAAAACAGCAGCATTGTCTAGCTTGATATGAATGATCACATGGAGCCTGGGATCGACGTCGGCACGAGACCATCCCTCAGGAATTACATGTGTGGGATCCATTTCCAGTGAAATTTACTGCAGTCGTGCAGACTTCACCCACTTCTGATAGCTTCACATTCCAAACATCAGTGACCATGATGAAAATTATTTTCTTATGTTGGCAAAGTATGTACTTTTTTAATCTGAAAGTCTTTTTCTCCTTTGTCTTTTTTTTTTCCTTGGTCTAGTGAGTTCCTTATCTCGGTTAATTTCAACGTACCAGTAACTTTGTTTTCCAGAAAAGAAGTAACTAGTACGGCAAATCACTAGAAAAGTTGCCTAGCATGTTCCCATTATTTAGTCTTTTGAATAGTCTGCACATTGACATTCAATGAATCCAAATTATGTATGGATGGACTTATGTTTACGCCAGGTGGCAATGCAAAGTTCATTGTAAGGATCCGGCCCCGCTGCTGGACATCGTGTGGAGGCCACTAAGGGCCCGTTTGTTTTCATTTCTTTTTTTCGTTTTTGAACAACTTTTCTGTTTTTTTGTTCCAAAGCAAAAAAAGGAATAAACGCGTTTGGGTTCGTTTTTGTTCCAAAATTGTTTTTTTTTGTTAAACACATCTAATGAAAAAAAGAAAAAAAATTGTTTTCGTTTATGGAACAAAAATCAAAAACACTTCTCTCTTTTTTATTCTCTTTTCTTCTTCTTTTTCTTTCTTTTTCTTTGGCGGTCGCCGGCCCTCGGCCATGGCCGGCGACCGGCCGTCGAGGGTCGGCGATGCCGTCGAGGGCCGGCGACCTCGCCGGAGCGTCGCCGACCCCCGGCGAGGCCGAGCGTCGCCGGCCCCTAGCGAGGCTCAGCCTCGCCTTGGCTGGGCGAGCTCGCCCAAATCCGGCGTGCCCGAGCTCGCCCAAATGAGCCTCGCCGAGCCACCTCCGGGCCGGCGTCGCCTGGCGGTGGCCGGCGAGGCCGAGCCTCGCCGGTGGCTAGGCGAGCTCGGGCTCGCCGGATCTGGGCGAGCTCGGGGCGAGCTCGAGCTTGCCCGGATCCGGCGAGCCCGAGCCTCGCCGGTGGCCGGGCAAGCTCGGGCTCGCCGGATCGGGCGAGCTTGAGCTCGCCCGACCAAGGCGAGGCCACCGGCCCTCGTCGGCCGATCGCCGACCATAGCCGAGGCCGACCGACCAAAAGAAGAAAAAAAAAAAAAGAAAAAGAAAGAAAATAAAAATATTAAATAATTAAAAGAAATAAAAAAATACAAATTTATCAAACTTGTTTTCGTTCATTTTTTATTCTCGGAACAAGTTTACCAAACCCCTTTTTTTTGTTCAAAAATTATTCTCCAAAACAAACACTTTTTTCTATTTTTATTCCCTGGAACAATTTTTAAACAGAAAATGTTACCAAACGCACCCTAAACTGTCTCCAACAAATTTGAGAGATATGCTATGTCTATTAAATCTGAATTACGAAATTGATATATTAACTAATGCGATAGCATGTTATTAGTTATTGCAAGCGATCCGTTTGCTTAACTGTCCATTGGGCAGTTAGCCACATCATTTAGTATACTAATTTGAAATACCGGTCTTCAATATCATCGAGCAATACAAGACTTGCTTTCAGGATTGGGACAAAACTTGTTTTGCACACAGCACATTTGCTTTACTGTCCATAGGACAGTGAGTCACCTCATTTAGTATATTAATTCGGTACACCGATCTTCGATATTATTGGTAGTAATTATGGATTGATACGAGACTTACTTCCGAAAGTAACTCATTAGCTACCACGATAGATATTGCAAGCGACCTGTTTGCTTTACTGTCCATATGGGCAAGCATTCATATCATTTAGTATACTAATTTGATATATTGGTCTTCAATATCATCGGCAGTAATTTTGCCGAGCAATACAAGGCTTACTTTCAAGGTGGAACAACCTTGGCTGTAACACGTTAGCTACAACGATTGATTCATCCTCGTGGACGAGCTCGGATCATGCATTTCGCAGAGACGTGAATCTTTCTGTAATAACTTTCGAGGATCGTTTCCATTTTTCGCTTTACGGAAAAGGGGTAATAAATCCAACCGCCTTTCGCAACCCCCCATGCTTTCCAACGGTTGCCGGTATCGACGGCAGGAAAGGACACTTCCCCCCCATGTTTGAAAGGGATTGGACTCCTCCTACAGAACAAAATAGAGAAGTGAACAGTTCGAGAAAAAATATGAAAAAAGGTACATTGACCGTGATCCTCTCGCAAAAAACTAACAAGAAGCACGAGAGAGAGAGACAGAGATGTAGAGGTGGGTCAGAAGCACACGTCGTGTTCAGGTAAAATCCATGTGCCCACATGGACGATAGAGATGGAGAAGAGAGAGAGAGAGACAATGAGAGAGAGAGAGAGAGTGTTGTGTGTGCGTCTGTTTTGTAGATGTAGCAACAACAGCAGCAGCAGCAGTAAGAGAGAGAGACAGACAGTACCTGGAAAACCCCATTCTCGATCCTAATAATTTTAGTCATAACCATCATCATCATCATTATCATCATTTACCACAACCTGTTGCAGTATCAGCAGTACGAAAAGCACTTGCACTTGCACGCACGCCAACGCGGACGAGGAGAGACGCAGGCGACACGCTCTCCACACACCCACCTGCATTAAAGTCCGCTCTCGCCCCTTGGACGTTGCTGGAGAGGGAGGGGGAGAGAAGGGTCGCGGAGGGGCGAGGATGAAGGAGAAGGGAGAGAGCGGAGGAGGGTACGTGAGAGCGGATCAGATAGATCTGAAGAGCCTGGACGAGCAACTCCAGAGGCACTTGAGCAGAGCATGGACGATGGAGAAGAACAAGAACGCCGACACCAACGGCGACGGGAAACAAGAGAACGATGCGTTAGCGTTAGCGAGGAGGCCCGTGTACGGCGGCGGCGGCGGGGGGAGCCGCGTCGCGACCAGGCAGGAGTGGGAGATTGACCCGTCCAAGCTCGTGATCAAGAGCGTCATCGCTCGCGGCACTTTCGGGACTGTTCATCGCGGCATTTACGACGGCCAAGACGTTGCTGGTATACGAAACATTCCTTTTCTTTCTTTCTTTCTTTCTTTCTTTCTTTCTTTGTAGTGGGGGCTCTCTTTGCTGGTTTTGAGCTTTTCTCTCTCGGAAAAATGATTCCTTTCTTTGAAAAAAGAACACCCATTTACTGCCCATTATGGAGATTCAAGATTTCAACCTTAGCTCAGATGATATGGGGTTGTTCATGTTCGTCGACTCTCTGATTTGTGCTGAGAGTGCAAGTTTTAGCTCATCGTTTTCGAAACATCAACAAAGGAACATTCTCTTAGGAGTGATGAGATCGTTTTTGCGACCTTCGAGTGTGTTGTGACAGAGAGATTTGTTCAAAGTTCTTGATATAAGCCTTTCCTTTTTCGTGTTTTTCCCCTCCATCCTCCAGGTTTCCAGACTTTCATGTGCTTAATCTAGCAGCTCCAAGCTTCAATTTCTGCAGCTCATGAGAAAAATCGCTGGGAAAAATATCTTTTCTTTTTCTTCTTGCATTTTGTTGCAAAATTACTCTTGAGTGATTTGTATTGGTCAACTTTATTATCCGTGACTCACGAGATTTTCTTGAGTTACGCAGTTGGGTGCACTAATTGCATTATTTTTCCCCCTCATTAACGTGTTCTGATCGTCACTGATGATCTCCTCGCTTCACTCCTTTGATTAAAAAAAAAAAAAAAATGGCCGCTTTGCTCCGTGGATAAATAAAAATGTCTAAAAAGTTGGGTGACTTAACTGAAATTGTTACAGTGTTTTGCTCCCAAATGCAAATTGTGACTGTCCTTATCAAACCTTACAACACCATCGCTCCTTTTACATCAGTGAAGCTGATGCAAGCAACTACACTTGATTCCCAGCTTGGATACTTAACAGGAGTATGGGTGTTCTGTAAATTTAGATTTTTTTTTGCCCGGGTAATGATATCTGCTTATCAAATAATGGCCACTCAGAAACTATGGACTAGCTTATAACTTGAAACAGGATCTGGGATTAAATACCAAAGCCACTATAAATGAAAACCATAATATCAATTTTGTTGTTTTGCTCTGGCTACTAAGCTTCTTTCTGCACTGCACCTATAATTTAGATGATGCATGTCCGATTAAATTAACTGCTCTTCGATTATGCTGACTTCACAGTACATGAGTGACCTTTTACTCTTTTTCTTCATGCCTAGTCAAACTTCTTGACTGGGGGGAAGAGGGACACAGATCAGAGGCTGAAATAGCTTCCCTTAGAGCAGCATTTACACAAGAAGTTGCTGTTTGGCACAAGCTGGAGCATCCAAATGTGACTAAGGTAGTATTTGGGTCATTGATTCTATCAGTTACCCTGGATAACTGGCTCTACGACAACGGTCACTATTTTTCTAACTCAGCAGTGCATTGGATCTGTTCTTTTCCTTCATTTCTGGGTTGAGAGGAACCGCAAATCTTATGATAATGCAGTACAAAGTGTGAAAGATAAAATATGTTTTAACCCTTCTTGATAATTGAATCCTTCATGGATTACTGGTGGGAGTCTACCGCGAATTTTTTTTTTTTTTATTAGAGTATGAATTCTAACCCAGATACTGGTTAGCAATAACCTGCCCCTGATATACTACATGTTCATATCCCTTTTTGGAAGTACAGTCCACTTGCTGTCAAGATGGGTTGTTACAAGCTAGTGTTAGGTCTGGATTCATATCTCTCGCAGGATAATTGTGTGAACCCATAATAAACTTATACTGTTTGCTGCAATTTGGGTCTTGATGACAGTGGAAGCATACATGATGGAAATATGGGCCTCCAAGCTCCCATTGAGCATTGATCACTTTGGTATAGCTGCTATGGTATGTTGGGAGCTCATGGTTATGTTGTGAGAACATCCTGCATGAGTTGAGTTGAGACTCAGTCAATTGACTATACTTGAGTACAATTTAGGATGCAATTCACATGAACTGCGATCATGTTATGACTCCCTCCTCTTCATTATTTCACCTCTTGAAGAATTTTGCTCTTCCAAAATGAGATTCGTCAAAGCTTGCTTAAGTTTATGTGGTGACAGCGTATGTTGATAAATAGTTGCTCAGACCTTTATAATGCTTTGAAAAATGTCCAACAAAACATGTACTCAACTTTGTTTTTTTCTCATTCATTTCCCTTTGGCAGTTCATAGGGGCGACCATGGGCACGTCAGATTTGCATATACAAACTGAGAATGGTCATATTGGCATGCCAAGTAACATTTGTTGTGTTGTTGTGGAGTATTGCCCTGGAGGGGCTTTGAAATCTTATCTCATCAAGAACCGAAGGAAGAAACTGGCTTTCAAAGTAGTCATTCAACTGGCTCTTGATCTTGCACGAGGGTTGAGATCTTATGCTCTTTTATCTTTTGAATCAGATCTTTGAAGTTCAACTTTTTAAGTGAATCCAGTCTGTGTGCAGTTTCGTATATTATTAAATTCTTTTGGTTTTATTCAATTGCTTTTATAGGTTGAGCTACCTGCACTCCAAGAAAATTGTGCACAGAGACGTTAAGACTGAAAACATGCTCTTGGACAAGACACGCACTCTTAAAATAGCGGATTTTGGAGTTGCTCGGATTGAGGCTTCCAATCCTCATGACATGACTGGTGAGACGGGAACTCTTGGTTACATGGCTCCAGAGGTATCTCTCTCTCTCTCTCTCTCTCTCTCTCTCTCTCACAGCGATATGAAACTTATTCTGCCCAAGTTTTTCTTTTGAATGTTAACTTACGTTTGAATGCTTTAAAAGGAACTTTTGATTGGTAGCACATGCATAAGTTTATACTGACCTGAAGGGTCTCCATACCTCAATTTGACCTGTTCTCGGGATGGTGGTTTACTTGTACGAATGGAATCATAGCCAACCACATCAGAATCCTCAGCGTTTTCTTCCTTCTTTTCTTCTGTTTCACTGGTCGCAGATTTTCTGGTTGAGTTTAATCCTGGTCCTTCTGGTTAGATCTTCAACCAGGACACGATTGCGGCAAATATTTGTTGTTTACTTTTCTGGCAAGAGGGAAAAAGAAAGAACTAAGCTTGGTATACGAAATACTGCTACAGATGCCTAGCGCTACTATAGTTGACAGATGCGCATTAAGCTTCTAATTATTAGTCAACTAATGTTAGCTATAGCTAGCTCCAGTTTGTATCTAGTTTGTTTTGACCAATTCTTCAGAAGCATTCACGTCTAATCCATAATTTGTGACTTCTTACTCCGCAGGTTCTCAATGGTAGTGCTTATAACCGAAAGTGTGATGTGTACAGCTTCGGTATTTGCTTGTGGGAAATATACTGTTGTGATATGCCATACCCTGATCTGAGCTTCTCGGAAGTGACATCAGCTGTTGTCCGTCAGGTAAGTGCTATGCAATTTTACTTGATAGATTATAAAGGTGCGGATTCCTGCCTTTTGTGCTTGCATAGCTCGCACTTTGTGATACAGAGACATTGGCACTGCTATTACGAATCAGAAGAGGGATTCGAATAGCTATGGTTTTAAGATTGGAAAATTTGGGCAGAATCCTAATTTCTGGATCCACTAAAGTATTTCGCCTGCAGTTTCTTAAGACACCAACTCTTGTGAGAATTTAAATCTACTTGGTTTTCTTCTGCTCATTTGGGCAAATGTAGCATTGGATCCAAAGATGAGAACTCTAAGCTTTTTCATGAATCAACAGAACTTGAGGCCGGAGATCCCTCGTTGTTGTCCAAGCTCGCTTGCGAATGTCATGAAACGCTGCTGGGATGGAAATGCTGACAAGAGACCCAAAATGGATGAGGTGGTAGCCATGTTGGAGGCTATCGACACCTCGAAAGGAGGAGGTATGATCCCTCTCGATCAGCCACAGGGTTGCTTCTGTTTCCGCAAATACCGAGGTCCTTGAATGTTGGTGCAGCCACGTCAAGTGAAGTGACAGTCGAGCATCTGAGAAAGAACATCTGGAATTTGATCTGTATGTAATACAATTAAAGAGGGTGGAGTGCATGGGCTGAGGGCATTCGATTGGAGGGTTAGATATCAAGTTCTTATGTTTCTCTTTCTTTTTCTGCGTTGGTTAATTTTGTTTTTAAGTAGGTGAAGAGCCCTATGTTTTTCTTTGTTATGGATCCTGTAAAGCTTGATCTGCTCTTCCTCACTATCACTTTCCATCGGTGGGGGAAACTGACAGTAAATATTGTTACGGGCAATAAAGAAAACATTTGTTGACCCAAAACCTTCTGGTTTTCATATATTCTGATATGTACTTGTCCTTGGATATGCCAACTTCTGCTTGTGGCTCATGGTTCCAGATGCGACACAACTTGCTGTGGGACATCACATCATGTCCACGGCCAAAGGTCTGAGACTCGAGTCAGGTTTAGTATAGCGAAAGAAGCCTGACCATGGAAAGGTACTAGAAATACTGAAATGAGAATGGGAACGAAAAGCTAAACGAGCTTGTCACAACTTATTTTATTAGATCAAGTCAATCTCAACGATCTCACAAGATTTAAAAAGTATAAATCTGTCGGACATATGTTGAAATATGAGTAGTTTCATCGCAACTGTACCGCAAACAGAGTTCTATGAGTCATTTCCTATAAACAGTGAGAAGAAAAAAGCTTGCCAATTTCATCCAGAAATTCATTCTCCGTACTGTATTCCTCTAAGATTGAGACTCATTCCAACTTTCACTAATAGATCTGAATTGGATATCAATGCAATCCCAAAAAAGAATACATTCTCAATGTGGACAACACATTATCTCTCATAAATGACGAGAATCATACGAAGAACATTAGCCTTAAACAACTACACGTTGGAGTCATACAAGCTGGCATGTGCAGTGTCCAAACGAACGATATTGGGAAACGGAGAGAAAAGGAAAACTCTAGCCAGCAATCTTGTAGCTGGGATTCGCCAGATTATCCAGGCCCGAGACGACTTGCACCGACTCTATGACATCACCGACCTTAAGATCTGCTAAGAAATCCTGATTTTCTGTCACATAACCGAAAACTGCATACCGCCCATCTAATATATTCGCGTTACTAGGGGTCAGTTCACTTTCCTTTAGCAGCCAAAATATCTGACTTGATGCGGAATTGTCCTCAAACTCCTGTCAAGTGAGAAAATAAACACAGGATTAATTTTCTGAAATCCATCTAACTTATATGAATGACCATATAACATATAGGTAGAGTGCGGCCATGTAAAGGTAGTAAATCTTACATCTCTGGCCATGGCCATTGTCCCAAATGCATTAAATGGAAGCTTTGTTTGAGCCTTGTAGAGGCCAAGCTCCTGTAAAATGAAAAGCATAGAGTTATAAAAATACTTCATCTCATCGATTACTTCATATTGAGTGATGATTCACTGAGTAAATTGCAGAGGGACAACTACTCACTGTTTACATTACACTGTACTGTAATGAAAGTTTCATCATGCAAAAGGCATGCGAGGTCATTCTCTTTGCTCACTTCAACAAGTTTTACATTCCTATATTCTCAAGTGAATCAATATTTTTTTTGCCGGTTAATCAACAAAATTCACATGGTGAAAAAAAACACCCGAGCCCCTACTGTCTTTAGCTATGAATTTTTCACAGAGAGACTCACTTCGAGAGTTGCTCCATATACTGGCGCTTTCTCCCCCTCCACCATGATCTCCAAAGGTATCGTCCGGGGTTTCTCCGTGCTAGGATCAATAAAACTCTCAGCAGGACCTTCGGGATCACCTGTCTGAACAACAAATCCATCCGCTGGAGGAAAAGAAAAGGTCTTCCATCAGCCACTATAAGAACAGAATCCCAAGTGAAATTTATATCTCCTAGGCACAGATTTTTAATTATCCTAGCTAACATATTTGCTGTTACTAGATCTTAAGCTAGACTCAGGTAGCACAGTTCCCCTGAAGATATGGTGTTGTCCAATATTTGAAGGATGAAGCTAACTGGGATTTAAGCAACAATAAGGATAATAAAATTTTCTTGTGACCATATCCATCCAAGCTGAATAAGAAACTAGAGTGTTCAAGGGTATTTTCAAGAGGCTAGGCCTTTCCCCCTTTTGGTGAAAGATCAAGCAGAAGATTGGAAGGCTAGTTTACCTCTCTGGATTTCCATGCCGTCGTAGAAGTGCCTCTCTACCAAATCCACGAAATTCCCAGCAGTCACAGGTGCATTGTAACCATCTAAGACTATTCGAAACACACACTCCTCCAGGTTGGGATTGTCCTTGACCTTGACCTTCATATCCACAGCAGCCCTACCTTTCAAGAGAGGCATATTCTTGTATTCCTCAGGAACTTCATAAGGGAAGCCATCCACCATATCCTCTTCAACACTGCAGAAACCCAATGCCCCAGGAAGATCTCAGCTGCAGTCAATAACAAGGGTATCTATGAGAAGGATTTACCTCTTGAGGGGATTAATTTTACATGATCCTTCCACCTTTCAAGCTAACATAGCAATATTGACATTCTTCTGCTTTAATAGGTAAATACTAGATATACTAATGCCCAAGAGTGCCTATTCAAAAATAGAATAGGAGAAAAAAAGGAGACTCGACAACTATGCACGAGGTACAGCGCCATTAAAAATCATTAGCAGGTTCATCATACTTTCAGATTAGCAAGATTGAAATTTTTATCTGGCAAACTTACTGTGCACACAAGCTGCACAAACTCTAAGAATTTCTTCTTCTAAAACAGACTACTGAAGTAGATCAATCTTCTGCAGCACCTCATCAACTAATACAGTAATACTCAATTTTGCCCAAAAAAAAAAGACGTGATGGTATGAAGGATGCTGTATCATTTAACTCACCCTCCAACATAGTTTAGCAGTTCCCTCTGTTTGCCCGCTACAGCATCTCTATTTCTATCCTCCACAATTTGTTGGAGCTCATCCATTCCAGCTTCCAGCTTGTCAAGCAACTCCACTCCGTGGTCCTTCTTTGACTCAGCTAAGCCAGATACAATCAGATTTTTACCTTGCTTGAGCGCTCGAGATGCTTGCCTCACATTCTATATTTTTCATAGCAAAACACCAAATCAATTATCTTCATTTCAAGGTCCCCTAAAACTAATAAACTAAAACATACAAAAGAATCTTTTCGAGCTGCCAAGTAAAATCAAAATGAAGTCTTGCTTTGGTTTCTTACTCTCTCCACGGAGTCAAGAGCCCTGAGTCCTGCAACCTTGAGACTATCCGTGATGTCCTCGAGTGGCTTCTGAACTTCCCTTATGGCCTTATTATTAATCGGAAGAGCATATCTTAGCAAAGCCTCGGGGTCTTTAATCGGTGGGCCAGATATTAGGACAGAGAGATCAGGCAGAGCAGGACTAGCAGCATAAGCATTGCCCGTAGACATGTCCAACGAAGGCACTCCCGTCACCAATCCAACCGCCAAAGCAACAGATATCGCACATTCTCTCAAGGAAAATGATCTCCCTTTCTGCTCAAAATTTCAAAACTTTTCATCAGTGACACCAACACAAGACATTGGATTCTCAAAGGAAGTTGCAGAAATTAACGAATACGAGACCTCCCATTGATGTAACTAGAATACAGCCAGCAGATTATTCATTTCCGACCGGTGCTTTTCCCAATTTACATGAACACGATCCAATCTAAGTACCAACATTGCACCACAACCCAACCGGTGCCAGCAAACAGATTGGAGGTCAAAATGCCACACTTACTCGGTGGTAACTCTCGAATGCGCGTCCTAACAAAGACTACAGTTTGAAATTCAAAACTCCCGAAAAAACAATCTTTCACCGAACCCACCTCTCTGTTCTGGTGAGGCTGCCATTGGCCGCGACCGCTCGGGCTTGAAGTACACCGGGTGACGAACTGCCTGACCGACGCCGCATTGTTGCTCTGCGTACTCGAACGGCCGAAACAACTTGTGGGTATTCTGGCGCCAACCCACTTCGAGGCGATGAGGGAGGAGCAGCAGGAGTGGTAGTGGTGGCAGGATATGATTGCTGCCATGGGAGAGCGCGCAGAAGATAAGAGCTTTCGAGGCGTTACAAAGACATGGGAAACGGGTGTGTCGGAAGAAAACAAGAGAGACACGAAATTGCTGCAGGAGATGAGAGAAGCCAATGAAGATAAGGCTTCTGGGACGGTCTGAGAGGAAGAAGAAGATATTCCAAAGCCGAGATGCTGCGAGAGACAGACAGAGAGACAGAGAGACAGAGAGAAAGAGACAGAGACAGAGAGAGAGGGAGAAATCCTCTCGCTACGGATAAGATGATATCGCATTCGGGATTTTTGAGGATAGCTCGAATAATTTTGGGCAATTTAATTTTAAATTAAAAGGAAAATACCAGTTAGTTGGTTTGACAAGCTTGACTTTTGGCTTAAAGCTTGTTGTTCTGATATTCGCACAATTTGTACCATCCATTTAATCAAATTGACTTGATAGATTTCAACTTGCTCTTGTTTGCGCAAAATTTAAAATCCGAATTATCATATATCTACAGTCTCTCGGTGCCGTTTTTGCAATCATGAACACTCTCGATCCCTATAATAAATATTTATTAGGCGTTGTAACCCTTTCACAATTTTTATTATCATGGCATTAATTTAAATCAACCTAATAGATTTACCGATGTTACTCTTACTCACTCAAAATCTAGGATTCCAATATCACATTTCTATATTCTCTCAGTGCCGCCTTTGAAAACATGAACACCCTGACCCTTGTGAAGTGTTCATTAGGCATTGTAAAACCCCCCACCCTCTTCCCTCTCTCACCCCAAGATACTCCTCTGTTCACAAGGAAATTAATGGTTGCAGTCAGATCATAAAAAACGCTAATGGCCCTCATGTGGAACCCACAAAATTCGATGGATCACGTTCCCTGTTTACATATCCTTGCAATCCTATCCACCGTCGAACCCGAACAATGCTTCCGAGGCATAATCATGCCCTGAGTGTCACCCAAAGGGAAAATAATGGTCACCAAAACAGGACCTCAATCTTTTTCCAGGCATTGTATATGGGTAGTTGTATCCACTACTTACAGTGCTCGAGTTGCTTTGTGTTAGGATGTTGCATCATGCTTAAAATGCAATAGGGGTTGACACTCTCTCTCTCTCTCTCTATTCTTTTAACTATTTTAACTATTATGACACTTTCCAAACAAGCCATGCCCATGCCCCTTTGCATTATTGATTGATCGGGCATATTAAGGCCCCCACCATGTGAGGAATGATGCATCATGGACCTCTCCTTTCTAGGGCATTTGGATTTTAATAGTTGCACCCATCATTAAAAAAAGAAAAAAGAAAAAAAGAAATAGACCCTTTCAAAGTGGAGTTTCATCTTGCTAACATAAGCATCTTTTGCCATTTCTTTCTTCTCCTCTCTCTCTCTCTCTCTCTCTCTCTCTCTCTCTCTCTCTCTCTCTGTGTAATGACGTATTTTTCCACCCAATTCTGCATTCACACCCTGAAGTACAAATACCAAAAACAGGACGTGCTAACCGGATTCGTTCGATATTCATAGATCGAGTCTACATCTTGACATTACAGGAACTCGATTTGATAAAACAGATTCGAGGGGAGGTAGCGAGGGCCGTAAAGTCGAAGCCATGGAAGCATGGCAAAGAGATCGAGTAGGGACAGACTCCACCCGCGCACAATCAAACTTGATATATCGAATGCCGTAATTTTAATTGGTTTGTCTTCTTAAACATGAATAGCATTAGCCAGATAACATGAGTTTGTGTTGCAACATATCGATAGCCAAGTGAGAAAAGAAAATCAATAAGTCATGACCATATAATTGCATGACGACCAAACGTACTTAAAATTAAAAGATTTTTGTATTTTAATTATTTATCATACGTAGAAAATGCACATCTCAAAAGTTTTAAAAGATCGACATTATTACGCATGTGATGACTCTTGAATCAACATAATTACGCATGTGATGATGATTCTTGAATCATTGAAAGATAATTAGATTATAAAGTATAGCTTCAAGTGTATGACTCCGAATGGAATAAAACATTAAAGTAAGCACCAGATGGAACAAACCCATCATAAAACAAACACCTAAACAACATCATCTCAATGCATCCAAAGCTTTTATTAGATGTCACCCCACAAAAATAACAATTAAATGATGCGTTTGTTTCATGAAAAATTTAAAATTTAAAATATATGTTTTGAAAAAATGACTAATTATATCTTTTAGAAAACTTAGTCAACTTAAAATGTTTTCCAGTATTTATGATAATTCATATCTTACTTCCACATTCATTTACTTTTATAAGTAATATAAGTGATTACTTTTCAAAAAATAGTTTTTTTTTCAACTTTTCAATTTATTGTAAAACAAATGCATCATTAAAAAAAAAAAAAAGGGCATTTCGGGCATTTCGGGCTTTCCGCCATTGACGAAAAAAAAAAAAACCTTTTTTTTTTTCTCTTTTTGTTTTGGCTCCAGTATAAAGCCCACTCGCATCACCTCTTCCAAGTTTCAACTTTTAGCTACATTCGCGCACCTCCTTTCAAGTCCCAACGCCTCCCCAAACGCAACGCAAAGATTCCATTTTTCCCTCTCGCCGTCGCCTGAAACTCCGGCCGCCGGCGGCCTCAGATCACCCCGCTTCAGCAGCAGCAAGGCCCTGAGCAGAAGGGAGAAGGCGGCTGCTTTCATGGAGGCCCACTGAGTCTTCAGTCCGGAGCTTCCGACCCAAGAAAGGGGGAGCATACGAAGCAGAGGGGGAGAGGCAGAAAGAGAGATTTGAGGAGCTGGGAAGTGTTTTGGAAAGCAGTGGCATGATGGGATTTTGCATATGTCCGCTGGAGACGCCAGCGAGGCTACTGTGGACGACCAGCTTCTTCCGTCACAAGCTTATGCTCTTCTAACTCGCGGCCTCCCTGTGTAGACATAGTGTAAACTCGTTTCTACGTATATCTACGTGTAAGTGCTTTTTTCCAGTGCCTCGCCGGAGTTTCGGTCAGGCCGGGATACAGGTCGCCGGAGATCCACCTCGGGCTGAGAAGGGTATGGAGGCAGGGCGTTTTCTGTTTGATTCCCCCGCGCTTCAGGGGAACATCCTGTTCCTTGATAAAGGTGATCCTTCTCTCTCGTGATTTTGTTTTTGTTCTTGGGTCTTGCCTATGATGAATTTGTTTGCTTTGGTGCTTTTCCTATTGTTTGATCTTGTCGTTTGGCATGAATAAGGAGGCTTTTTTTTTGCGTTTTATGATACGAGATGATGAATTTTCATGCCGGTTGGTTTTTGAATTTGATTGTTTAGCTCAATTGAAGAATTTTGGAACTCTTTTAGCCTCTCCTGGATTGAAACGGTTCAATCTTGAAAGCTCTAAGCTTGGGAAAATTTGTGTTCTTTGGTTGACCTTCGAAGCTTGTATTCCAAATTACAAGATATGGGAACTCAACAAGTAAGAATTGATAGAGGGAAAGCTTCGTATGCAAACGGTTGCTCGAAGATCTGTGATTGGGTGCTGACGAGTAGAAATTTCGTTTCTCTTCACTGTTTGGTGGTGTTTCAGGATCAAGATCCATGATGGGCATGGAGGAATCCCCAAAGAGGCGCCGGTTTTTCTGCTCGCCAGAAGAACTTTTCGATGAGGAATATTACGATGAGCAGACGCCGGAAAAGAAACGTCGCCTGACTCCTGAGCAGGTACGTGACAGATCAGGAACTCAAGATCTAACACAATATGCTTTGATCCGATGCGTATCTAGTTGTTCCATTCCCTTTGTATTCCCCCTCCTCCCATCCGGTGGCATATTCAGATACTGCACTCTTTTAGTCCTGATCAAAACAGAATATATTCCTTTCTTGAGTTATCTGAAGTGTGATCCGATAAGATAACAAGACTTGACCTCTCATCATGGTTCGATGACCAAACATAGAAATCAGTCTTTTTATAAATTAGGTAGTAAATATGAAGTGACCATATTATGGAGAAAGAATATATGCTTCATTTGGAAAGTTCCCATCTTCACCTAGATTTCCATGTTCTAACTGTTTAGGAAGTTGGCTTATATTCAATTATTCTTAAGTAAAACACAGCATTCGGATTCCATCTCTTCTCAGCTATCAAATCGAAGACCAAAATTTCTTCTTTCATGTAGCACCTAATGTTAAATAGTCTGAGAAGTTATGAAATGTTTTGAGCATAATTAACAGGTGCTTCTGCTGGAGAAGAGCTTTGAGGAAGAGAACAAACTGGAACCGGAGCGGAAGACCCAGCTGGCTAAGAAGCTGGGGTTGCAGCCAAGGCAGGTTGCTGTGTGGTTCCAGAATCGCCGGGCTCGGTGGAAGACAAAGCAACTGGAAAGGGATTATGATTACCTCAAATCTTCATACGATTCCCTTCTTTCGGACTATGATTCCATCTTGAAGGAAAACGAGAAGCTCAAACTGGAGGTATTCCTTAGTACGCCTTGTCTATTCTATGGTCATAACCTTCTCATGTACAAGAATGCATGAAATGAAATGGACTTAACCAGTGAATGTAGAATTTATTCATTGAACTTGGGTGGAAACTTTCCAAAGTGTTCTTTTTATTTTGGCCCGATGAAACTATTCACAGTTGACTTGGGTTCTAATTCAGTTTTTCCAAGTATTCTATCGTGAGATATGCTTAAATACACGGACGGCATGCATCCGACATAACCCTTGATTTAACTAAAGATTTTGATCCGTTGGTCAACGAAAGTTGAGATGAAGGTAGTGGCGGACATTTAGTCTTACAATTTAAGAGTAGATAGCCATCTCTTTGACCTCCATTTTCTATTATACAGCTATTGTCTACCACATACACATATGTGCTCTCACATCAGCATCTGTTACCCTTCCTACTTTTTAAAGTAAAATGACGATTTTTCCTTCTTAATTTAGATTCTCATGATTGTGGACCATTCTCCTCCAATAACGTCATTGACGATTCCAACTGCCGACTTGGATTGATCTATCGTCTCCGTGCATGTTATTCACCTTTCAATATTGGCAGGTCTATTCCTTGACAGAAAAGCTTCAGGGCAAGGAAGTCGATGGAGCACCAATGACAGGCCCCTCGGAGCCAGCTCCGCTGGAGGAGGCTGATGTCCAGGCCGCCCAATTCAGTGTGAAGGTGGAGGATAGGCTGAGCACAAGGAGCGGGGGGAGCGCAGTGATTGACGAGGAAGGTCCACAGCTCGTGGACAGTGGCAACTCGTACCTCCTGTGCGAAAATTACCCCGGATGTGTAGCCCAATCGGAGGATGATGGAAGTGATGACGGCCGGAGTTACTTCCCGGGCGTTTTTGCTGCCGCGACTGAGCAGCCACACCACGAAGAAGAGGAGGAGCCAATGGACTGGTGGGTGTGGTCTTGAGATTGGGGCCTCCTTGAAAACCTCTCTTTTTAGCTATGGATAGTCTAATCTCTCCCTTGGTTTATGTGTGTCTTGTCATAAGAAAGTTCGGTTATGTTCCTCCTTTTGCATACGATGTCAAATAAATTGTAGGGATACTGAACATGTCCGTCTAATGAATAAGAATACGGGTCTTGTGCGTTGTCCTCTATGTTCCGGTGTTCTTGTGCTTCTCTCCTTGTTGCGAGAAATGAGAAAATTCTTCAGTTTTTCCTCTTATATCTTTCCTAAATTCGTAATTTTATCTTGACATTTGACATTGTGACTTGCTAGCATTTGAAAGAAAATTGCCATAAGACTTAGGGCACGTTTGGTAATCAGTCGATTTTTTTTATTATTTATGTTCTTTAGTTTCTTGAGATTAAAAAAAAAAAATTATCTGATAACATCAATTAATTTTTTAACTTCACATAATCAAGAAAAGAAAAAAACAAAAAAAGCTACTTCTTTATTTTCGACAACAATTATAGAGTCAATCCATTTTTCTTTTTTGTTTCTCTTTTCTTCTTCATGCTCCTCTAGCCGATCGTCGGCCAAAGACGAGATCCAACAACCTTGTTAGAGCCTCACCATGGCAAATCGAGGTCCTCGCACTAGCTGCGCAAAGCTCAACCTTGCCTAGCTACCATGAGATCGGCCTCACTCAGCCATCTACAAGGCCTGAGGTCGCCACCTAGAGGAATAAGAGAAGGAAAAATCTTATATCTCAAAAAATTTAAAAATATTCTTCATCCCAAAAAATATTCAAACATCGTATCAAGTGCATTTCTGATATTTCTGATATTTTTCTATTTTAGACACGAAAATTTTATGTTGTTCCCAAATGCATTCAAATGTTCAGAATCTCATCCAAGGAACAAAATAAATAAATAAAAATCATTTCTAAGTAAAAATTATTTCCAGATGCATAATGGTTACCAAATAGGCTCTTAAAGACGAGATTTGAGATTAGATAGGATGCAAATACACGTTCTGATATATTTTCTACACCTACCTACGCATGGTAGAAATACTTCACATGAAGCTATTGAATCTTCTTACCGCCCTGGAATAACACCCGCAGCATATAACAAAAAATACATACATACATACATACATACATACATACATATAACATATAGAGAGAGAGAGAGAGAGAGAGAGAGAGAGACCCGCATAAAGAATGAAAATTGTCTATCGCTAAGCTGCATCATTATCAACATTTTTTTTTTCTTTTTGACTTGTTCAACTTTTTACAGTAATCTTCCCGCTAACGAAATCTGGAAGTTGTGCCCCGCAAGACAAATTCCTCGATTGATTCCAACATCCCGAGCAAGCCCAAAAGCTGCAGCAAAATCCCGTCCAAAAAACAAATGTGTACATCCCTTGGTTAACCCACTGATCTGTCGATAGCATTAGTACGCCAAGCTTAATAAACCGCCGGATTCCTCTCTTAACCTCGATCCCGACAGCCAAAGATGTCAGCCTTATACCTATATACAGAAATGCCAATCAGAGCTGGCGCTATGTACACATATACCAATCAGAAGCAGCAGCAACCTCTTCCTAGCCTACATAATTGCGGTCAGCATGAATTGCCCATCAAGAAGCCCAAATGTGTGCAATACACCGCCTTACTCAGGGCTTCTCTTCCCTTCTCAAAGTAACCTCTTGAATTACTTTTGTATAAGCTCAATGCTGGGGTCAGGTTTGTCTTGAAAAAAAAATCTACACATAGATCCGTGCTCTGTCAGCCCTCGGGCTCCTTCCTTTTTCTGCTTGACTTTCTGCTGGGCTTGGGTTTCTCGGTCGGATCCGAAGTGGAAGCTATGGCCTTGTCTACCACAATATCAGTTGAGTCCAGGTCGGGCAATATATTTTCATATAAAATTGCAGAGTCCAGGGAATAAATACGCAGGGCAAGGGAAGACAAGGTGGAGGTTTTAACTGCAGCAGAGAGGGATGACCAATACCACCACTCCTTTCTCAAATACTTTGTCTGAATCATGTCCTCAAAGACAATTGTCGCCTGAACCATCTGGAAAGACACAGTGCGTTTCTCAAAGAGTATTAAATGTACTTAGCAAGAACAAAATAACCTAATTTATGATTATGACATTTCAAAGTTTTAAACGGAGAGGAAAGTAAGAGTGACACTAACCTCATAAATAGTCTGCGCAGATTTAACAAACGAACGCCAGGCCCACCTCCCTTCCAGATGTGCTTTTGATGGTTTCAAATATTCTCCTTCTAGAGCAGCATCCATGTCAAGTAAATTAATCTTCAACTGTCTCAAAATTGGAGAGACCCTGCCAGGTAAGGGTCTCAAGGATGACTGTGGCACCACACAGCGGTAACTAAGCCCCGTTGCCATAGCGCGCTTATGTAGGGTATATTTTCTCTCCTTCCCTTCTGAACAGGCCAAGCTTGATTTAGCATCCCTTTGTGTGCCAATATTCTCACTTCCAGGTCTGATATTATAACAGTCGGATGTGCTGGTGTTGCATATACTTTTATCTTCCCGAACAGCAGTCACTCCTACTTCCTTGTCATCCTCATTTGGGACACTAGCATCACCACTAGATAAAAGAATTGGATCAGAGTCATCAACGTAAGGAGGCCTTGATGGCACAAGCAATGGAGTCCCATTAGATCCAATAAGACCAATTTGCTGTACCAAATCCTTGTTCGAATCTTTTGTGACAAACTTAGAACTTATCTCATCAATGTCATATGGGCACACGAAACCTTCATTCTGAAATGTGATCAAATTTGAGCATAAACGGAGGTGTTGACTTTTATCATACACATCCTTTTCACCTGTTCTTTCTATACGAGCAGGATCAGACTTGAGATTTCCTTTCTTTTTGGAGAAGTCTGCATTTTCTTTACCCTTCTCATGCCCTGAAAATTCTGAACTGCACCTGCCGTCATTGTGCTCCTCCAGTTCATCCTCAGTGAGAAGAGTCTTGTGGCAGAAGAGACAATGATATCGAGATGACCAAATAAGCTCTAAACATTCACACCGGTACATTTTTTCCTCACTGGGTACTCTTGCCTTTTTTGCTCGCTTTTTCAAAGTACCTATATTTTCCAATTCCGTACAAGGACCATACTTTCTTTCCAAAAAAGAGGAAGCCTTTGTAGCAACACAAACAGAAGTTACCAAGTTTTCACCATTCAAGCACCCTTCAGAAGTTGTTTCACTTCCATCAGAAATATGGCCAACATCCTGCAATTTAAACTTCCACCAGTGCAAAATGGCATTTTTTAGAGCCTTTTCTCCCGAGTCACTACCCTTCAACCATCCAGCAAGCTGTTCAACTTCATCATCAGTTTGATAAAAAACCCATGATTGATTTGCAGCAGCTGCTCCATCTGATTTGTGCATGAAGGGACAGCAAGCTTTTGACCCCTCTAGAGCTGATTCTGCAGTGGGAGCAGAACCCCAAGTACTGCTCGGGACCATAGAATTTAAAATTTTCCTTCTTTTCCCAGATACTAAAGTACCATCAACAACAATCCGCGGCCGACTGCCAGGTGTTGCTGCAGCCCAGTACAATCGCCCAGCAGAGTCACTACCCAAAAACTCCCTGCGTAATGAATGCTTGAGAAGCTGTGACTCTAAGTTGCCAATTGAATCCTGCAGAGCTGAAAGCTCATTTTTCACAGAAGTCAGTTCGACCTGGTGGGTTGACTCATTCAGATCATCAAGGTTCTGAGTACGAGGGAAGCTTCTTGAATCAGAATGAAGGCAGCATTCTTGCTCAAAAATTTTTCTTTCAGGGTCATTGACTTCTTCTGGAAAAGGATCTGATGTAGGCGAGTCACGTGATTTCACAGTACTATCATCAGTTTGAGAAGCCCTTGAGGATAGAGTGTTGCCAAGCAGTTTTCTGTCACCATTGGCAACACCATTGTCTTCCAGTTCACACTCGTCGTTAGCAGGATTACTTGCCTTATCCTTGTAGAGACCATTCTTCTCTGCCATATTGATAGATGAGTGGTCAAAACCATTAAGCCCACATTTTTCACGACCAGCTTCCAAGAATCGCAGTTCAGGGAGAATATTAAGATTCTTGGATCTGTCACTTAGCTGACGGACAATACGTCTAGTGTTGTTTGATTGTGCAGGGTCTAAACCACGCTTCCCCAAAACTTCTCCACATGCGTTAGTGGCACCATCAGCTTTTGCAGCTCTTGCCATCAGGTAGTCTTCCTTGAGCTTCAGGTTCTTCCACTCCGCAATAAGCATTCGCAGCTTCTGCTGCAGCTCAGCCGATATTTCTGCACACTGCTCGAGGTGTTGTCGAACAAGAGCTGAGCTAAGCAACTCATCACCTAAGAATTTGAGCAGGAAGGTCCTCTGCACCATGGCAAAAAGATTTCATAAGTGGAAACTACCACCAATTAAATAACACGACCTGACAAATGAAAGCTGTTATAATTCTGGTGGTCGACTGAACCACCCTCATCCCAGTAACAAGGAAAGAGGAAAACAATTTCACTTAAAATTAAGAGCGCTTTAGCAATTTGAATGGGCTTCAAGCTTCACTTCTTTCTTTTATCAGTTTCAAGCTGTACATATGTTGATATGAGTGGCCAGTAAACATTGAGGATATTTTTTGATGGATGAATTCAACAAACGAATTTCACTCCAAGTGTCTCGGCACAAGCTTTTTCACTCAGTTAATAACTTTCCTCAGCCAAACTTAACTGCTGAAGTGATTCTTTAGGCAGACAGCACACTTCACAACTGCCCTTTACTTAAATATCCTGAATTTTTATCCTCACAGGTTCCTTAGAGGATAATCACTGCATCCTCCAACTGAAGGGATGAGGTCATATCATGAAGGGCCAGGTTGAACCTTTCAATTTGTTAAATTAGACAGCAAGCAGTGGCAAAGTATTTCAGGTGCTAAAAGAAATCGTGGAGACATAGGATATGATAAGTGTGAAGCATCCTTGGGGTGTTTTGTTTCAAAGAAAATGAATGATTTGAAAAACATTATCAAAAAATGATCGTTTATATCTCTTACAAAAATATATGTACAAAAGGTATTTTCATCGTCTACGAAAATGTTTAGACAAAAATTATCGATAATTAAAAAATATTTCACTGACTAATTATTTCAAGCTATTTCAAGCGATACAAGTGTTCGTTTTCAGGAAAATATTTTTCAAATTATTCATTTTCCTCAAAACAAACAAAGCTTTAATGTAATGAGAACATGAAATGATGCAACTAGCACTCGTTGTAATTAAGACGATAATTTTCTCATGCTGGAATGAACATTACTTTTCTGGATCTTATCAACAAAATTAATCGATGATATGACGAAACCCAATCATTCATTGAGCAAATCAGCATTAAGCATCATGTTATAAACACTAACAGCCATAAGCAAATTATTGCGGACTTGGAGGTTCAAGAGCAGCAATTCTTGTGGTATGGCCAAAATGATATGTTCCACCAGTATGCCATTCACACTGTTCTCATGTCATAAGTATGAAAACAGGCCCCCTCCAAAGATAAAATAGAGTGCTGCAAAAATTAAATCAACAAAGCCTTCCAATGTTGTTTGACCAGGATTAAGTTTCTAAGGGGATGGCTTCTCAAGAGTCATTTACATAATGGCAAATCTTTTGTGTAATTGACAAACTAGCGTTAAAAAAGATAAACACAAGTCCATTAGAATTACAAGTAGATGTACCACAAGAAAAGACTAAGTGGTCCATCCGAAGTATCTGAAAATTTGTTTGAACTCCATAGAAATAATTCCCATTGTTATTGGGCAGAGTCAATGTAAAAGTTAGGAGTCAAGAATTATCGCAATAACAGTCTTACAGCCCATGCTTTGTGTGACTTACTTTCTATTTAGCTATTTGCATATTGATAGGAACATTTTTCAGTACAAATGGTTGCTTTATTTTTTTTTATATTTTTTCCCTTTTGCTAGTTCATTTAGGGAGACACCTCTCAAGAATGATAAATCATAGAAAATTATAAATAGGTATAACTAAAAGAATGACCTCCATTAATAGTCAAATATAATAAAGTAATATATAGATGAACCTTATATATAGTAGGAGAGTAGTTGTACATTATATGTGGATGTAGACATAGAGATATAAAAATTTGGATTTTGTCAATTGCAATCTAAAGTCAAAAGTCTTAAGTACAACCTACAGACACTGTTATTGCAGAGGTTTGTCAAACTTTCAGAACTAAAGGCAACACTTCTTCGTTTCTTTCTTTTTGGCACATTACTTGGATGTTCAAGAAGAAAAAACCTCGTGAACAGTCTATTTCCAAGTTCTACATTCCAAATACAGAAAAAAATTTCTAAAATACTTCAAAGAGGATTTCAAGGTTCACTTAAGTGAGGAAAAATCGACACTTTTGTGGCCCCATCTCATCAATTTTCAAAGCAATGGCTAAACTAAAAGATAGCAAATGTGCCAACCACAATCTCCTTTCTTGTCTTAAGTAAAAGTCTAAGAACTACCTACCAAAAAAAAAAAGAAAAACATAGAGAGAAATTCAAGAATAGTCGAACAGATTTACGTAAGAAAATGACTTCAAACCAATTTTTTGAATTAATCGAAAGAGGTAGACATAATTATCCAGTAACATCTAAAAATTCCATGGACAACTGACAATAAAATATATGCAATTTCCAAAGAGCAATTAACAGCTGATATTAGAGAGTATAAAAGTCTATCAAATGTACCTCATCAACAGTATAATCCCAGTACTCCTTTTCTTCCATTCTAGATGCTAAATGAGAGAGTGCCTCCAAGTAGTCACGGGTAACTTCTTGAAATCTTTTAGCTCGGCGCTTACGGATGACATAATTCTGCTCAGACACATCTTGAACTAAGCGTCTACCAACAGCACAAGAAGGGCAATACCAGTTTCCTTCGGGAATTCTTGCAAGTGGAGGATTCAAGCAATAGGTGTGGTACTCAGCATCACATGTGTCACATAGCAAAACACTATCATCATCTTTATCAATACCACAAACTTTGCAGACTCCTTCCTCCCATGGGGCCTTAGGAAGCTCACTTAGAGAGGCAAGAACATCATCCACTTCCTTCTTTATATCTGCACTCAAGGATTCCGATTTTGCATACACCCGAAGTTTATCAACAAGAGTGACAACCTGCATGGAAGGAAAGGAACTAATGTAGCCTCCCAACAGGAACACAAAAGACCAAGAGTCATGAGTAACATAACCATACAAGATGGCTGATTCAAATCACGCAAACACTTGAATAAGTAGAAAGTGTTACTTACTGCATGAGCATTACTTAAAAAAGTTTTTGTGCACCAGATATGCAAACATTAAGACTCAGGTTTACTGGAAAGAAATCTATCATGTTACTCGGTTAGTTTTCGAGAAAATTTTGTTAACCAAGGAAGAGAACATTACGGACAAATTATAAATATAAGTCCAAAATAAGTTAAAACAGATGCACATCCTACACCTACACACATGTTCATTCGCTAATCTCTTGGATGATATGAAGCTTTTATTTGGATAGTGGTGCTATCAGCAACTTATTCACAAATAAAGAAAAACAAATTTACATACCTCCTCTTCATATAACGACTCAAAATTTTGAGATAATTTGTCAGCTAGCTCAACCACATCAGTCTGATCCCCAAAGGCAATCCTCACATTATTCCACAACTGCAGAGAATTTGACATACAGGAAAGGAAGTCCATTAACATACACAGCATAGCTATTTCTGCTATCAATCATTACTGCATTACAGCAAAGAGGATACTCCATTTCCATGTAGAACTGTCAGATGGAAAAACTCAGAAAATATAGAAAGAGTTCCCAACTGAAAAAGGAAAAGATGAAGGAAGCTGCGTGTGTGAAGTATAATAATAGTGGAGTAGAAAACTTACACAGCTAAAAAGGATATAAACTATAAAAATTGAGGAGTTAAATTAAGATTCAATGGTAAAAAATCGTAAGATTTTACAAACTATCAAGAAAAAGATAATGAGATTACACAAATCATACATATTAGGGGACTTAAAGACACAAAAAAAAGGTTCAAGGACCCAATTGCTCAGTTGACAAGAGTCAGGGGACCAAAAGTGTCCTTTACTCATTGAGATAGGATAAATCTATGATTGACAATTGTATGAATTCTGTATATTTGAGATTCCAATAGATTGTAACCACCTAAAAGTAATATTTATGATGACAAAAGTGAATTTTACATGTTTTCCATGGGATAGAGAATATTCTATAATATTAATTCCTTTTGCTTAATTTGTATACCACATTTTGTGCATGCGCTTGCACTTATTTGTAGGCTTAAATTGTTTAAATCACATTAAGAAAGAATATTTGGTTTTAAATTAAAATGAGATAACGAAAACTCATGAATGAAAAAAAAAATTGAAAGTGGAGTAGAGTAAAAAAAGAAAAGGGCAATCGATGTAATTAAAATAGTGGGTGCATAGATAAACTTTATTATTCATATATACTTTATCACAAATTTTGTGTTATACTTGATAGTATTTTAGGAAGAAACTGATTGATTACAGAATGAGAACCCAGCTTGATATTATTCACTAAAATATTAGGACTTTCACACTAGACAGAATTCATTTACAATCAGATGGTTTCAATAATCACCATTTACACAAGATAAGTAAGAGTTATAAGCAATAAATAAGAACAATTCCTAAATGGTTTCATCCTTCTAAGACATCACTGCAATTAGAACCTTGATATTGAAAAAGAAGATAAGTTTCTAATATAGATCTATCCTGGCCATTGACAGAAATCACTATACACATATTGTATGTAAAAAATAATGCATCAAAAGTATCTAGGTTGACCCAAGTTAAACTAAAAACTCTACATTATCAAAATTAGCACGATCACGCGTTGCTCGCATCTTCACAACACAGTAACAGTCGCTACATGGGTAATAAATTCCACCCATCCATTGCCTTGGGAAAGAGTGGGCAGTGGCTACCATTACCAAGAAAGCAGATTAGAAGAAGCCTTTTTAACAAAAAAATAAATAAATAAAATATTTAATGATTTAAAGGGATAGAGACCAAAAGTGATCTGTCCCGTAATAATAGATGATAGATAAATGTAATCAATATAGTCACAAAAATGGTAGCTACAATTTTTATTTCTTTAAAGTAAATTATGAAAGAGATTTGTAAACTTCGTCCATCAGCACGGGTGCTTCACTAATTTGTGCAGACATTTCCCATTGTACCCTTAACTTGTCTTCCACATACTTTATCATGACAACTTTGACATTTTGTGATGGGACCATTGATTACACAAATCACAAGAAAAGTCAATGCAGTGAAAATTGCAAAATTTTCTTATTTTGTTGCTTAGTAGGGCACTCAGTAACAAAATGCTCATAATTATTAGATTTTCCATTTCTAAGCATTGCTTAAAAACCAAAGAAACTGGAATACTCATCATGTTCCATTTCCCCAAGTTCCACCACATTCCTATTATTCCAGTCAATCGAAGCAAACGCAACCTATGCCTACTATACAATGCCAAAAATGGGAAAAATCCATGGAATGACCAGAGGGCCAAAAAAAAAGGTTTATGTTAGAAAGTCCAATCCAAAAGCTTAATCTAATAGGTGGAGGGAGACTGCATGAATATAAAAAGCATTTAGAACCTAAGTCAAGCGATGCGGGATAATACTTCAACACCCCCTCTCACGTGCAAGCTGGATTACGAGAGACGCGTAAAATTTTGATGACGGACATTCACATGGAATTTTGACCCCACACATTTACGAAAGAGATAAAGTTGATTTCGATACCATGTTAGAAAGTCCAACCCAAAAGCTTAAACTAATAGGTGGAGCAAAACTACATGAATATAAAGAGTATTTAAGATCCTAAGTCAAGTGATGTGGGACAATACTTCAACAGTTCACCATAGAAACTCTACATTACCAACAGCAAAAAAATAAAAAATAAAAATAATCAAGATTGCATGAGTATAATAAAACAAGTTTCATTTCACATGAAACACATACCTCTCGAACATCCTCGACAAATGCTTCCTGTGAACCACCATAAGCATTAAATGCCAATCTCAAATCAATGGTCCTAAAATCCAGTGGTCGAGACACCATGGCTGGAGATCCAAGAAGTCCCTCCTCATCTTTGTCACTATTATTCATTATTTTTCTTCCCAACAAATTACAAAAAACTCTCCCATCATCGGCGGCAGCAGCTTGACGTAAGACAACACGACATTTCTTCATAATTACATCAGAAACAGAAACGACAGTCCTCCTTTTACTTTTCTTTTCAGGTTTTGGTTGTGATGCTTCACCAGATATGTCTGCTAGCACAGAAATAACAGCTTTCTGTGTTCAATCATCAAAAGGATAGAGTTCAGCATAATTACAATGAGATGAATGATGACCATAAGCATAGACAACAAATTCAAATTTGGCAACAGGAAAACAAACAAATAAATTGCACCACATGGAGTCCAACAATTTTCTTGTCAAGAAGTTAAAATATCACACTGGAGTCGATGTACATAAGGTAGCAAACTCTAATAACTCCCCAAAATTTAACAGAGGACCAAGAGGTAAAAATATAGGTTTGCGCATGTAAGTGAACCACTTGAACCTAATAAAACTTGCAGGATTGCTTTTTCGAGAGAAAAATCCAGATTCATTTCTCCCTAGAGAAAACTTCAGCATGTAAATGAATGACAGAACAATGCACAAGAACCAGATAAGTTCACTGAGTTAAGAAAGCAATGTGATGCATCAATGCATAACAGGAGAAACATAAGAAAGATGAGAAGTCAAGGACAGTACCTTTGTTGGTCCTGATGCATTGCCCTTATAGACTTCCTTGCTAATTGAATGTTCCAATATTTTCTTTGCCCAGTCTGGCGGATCTTTAGCCAAAGCATCATGCACACACTTCCTAATTCTGGTCCCAACATTTGTTGGTAACTTTTTCACAGGCACCAGGGCCTGGGCCCAGTCTGGAAGATTATCATCACCAACAAAATTCTTTTCAACAGCATCAGGTACAGCTGATTCTTCCACTTCCAGGGTGAGAAACTCATTTTCTTTGCTCATAGAACCAAGAATTTGCTTAGAAGCCTCTGCAAGCAACTAGATATCAAACCATTCAAGATGTTACGAAAACACATTTTCATAATAGCAGTCATAAAATTAGCGATATCATAGAAAAAACTTAAACAGCACCCAAAGGTACACATGGCAGATTTATTTATGATAAGGGACAAAAGTTACACAAAAATAACTAATCAACCTAACAAACCAAAAACTTGTGTAACATTGAGTGTAACCATCTGGTCTTCCCAGAATGGAAGGGTATGCCCACATCCTAAAAATGCTAGGATTTTCTTTCCCTAACATAATCCAGATGAGCACGTAAAGAACCCTAGGCAGCATCATCTTATCCTTGGAGAAGCAAATTCATCCCAGGATGTGATTTCCTTGTCTGCAAAATTTGATATTACTGCTAAATCACTGGTTCTTAGCTAGCCTTTCTGTTGCAAAGCGAACATCCGTAAACAACTCTCATTCTTTTACAAGATTTCTAAAGTTAATCCCTTCTGTCACTGCTCCCAAGCAAAAAAGGCAACACTGAGCAGGATAATACTTTCCAAAGAAATTCCACAGTAGGTAGTTTTGTTCTTCTTATGTGACCTGAGGAAAACAAGTTCTGTGCTATCCAGCAAAAGTTTCACTAGTCTACATAAGTCGAATCTTTCCATTTAATATTCCCCCTCATTACATATCAAGAACAATGAAACAAGAGGCACTAAAGTTTACTCTAAACTTGCTTCATAATTGACATAGGACTATAAACACAGCTGCAGGTCCAGTTAATTGGCAACATCTACTTTACCAATTCCTAACAATATCATCCACGCCGGAAAAAAATGCCCATTTATATATTGGGATGAATGTATTGGAAGTCTTAAAACTTGTCACGAAAGTGCAATTGAGTCCTAAATTTTTCAAAAGTGCAATCCAGTCCTTCCATTAACTTTGTCCAACTTGACAAACAGAAAATTCTGACAAGTTTTAGAACTTGATTGCACCAACTTAACAAATTTTAGAACTTCCAGTGCACTTGTCCCTAATATATTCCTTCTAAGAATGAGTGTTAACTCATAAAGCAGGCCTATTTGAGCTGCAGATATGTAACTCTCCCACTAATGATGAAAAATTTACATGAAAAGAAAAGGCAAAGAATCCTCAAAGACAAATAAAAAATCAAGTATCAATTAAAACACATATAAATCATCCGAGCATCCAGTGCAACCTCTCTGACGAATATTTGAATCAGTAGGCTCGGAAGAAAACTATTGCAACCTATCCCCTTACTACAGCCAATGTACACAGTTGGCAGGTTTTAGCAGTTAGACTCTTCAAGAGGGGAAATGGTAGTCTTATAGGAATTTGCTTCGCAATAAAGTTGAAGAGCTCACATAATTTAACTCTGGATAATAAGGAAAAATAAGGGGCGTGAAAACTTATGCTTGATCTTACAAGAGCATCCGCTTCCATCCCAGCAACACCAGTCAATGAGCCACAAAGCACGCCACCATCACCTTGTAAGCAGCGAAAAACTTTCCCGCTTTCACGACTAGTAACATCAGCAGAGTCTGAATTACCATCCATGGTTATGATAGCCAAAATATACCTCCGTGCTAGTTCAGGCCAAGTCAGTTCATTGATAGGCAGCATACTGAGTTTAGCTCTTTTTGCAGGAAGAGAGCTTTCCATATCTTTTTTCCTTCCCCTTCTGGATTTTAATTCACCAGTCTCAAAATTTGGATCCACAAGTGCAGCAACCTTCAACTGCAGCTCACCTATTAGAACTCCAAGCAGCAAGCTATGCACCTTTGTCAAAGCTATACCACAACAGGTATTGAATGAAATACATGGGCTTTTAGTGTAAGATGATTCCTCCTTTGCCCCTGTTTCCATTGTCCTAAATTTACACAGATGTTCCCCACAAAGCTGGGAACCAGGTGCAATTCCTGAGGGTGTTTCATCACCCCTATGATCACTTGGATGCGAATCCAAGACTTGGCATCCTTGCAATCCCTGACCAAAATTCACTGCAAGCTTGCTAGCATCTACCCATGGGTTGATAAGTTCATCCTCAAGCTTCTTCAGAGTGGGAGGCTCTTTTAAATCCAGAATATCATGGAAACGCCACAATACTTCCCATACCTGCATTAATTAGGAATAACGACATCATGTTTTGACCGGACTTTGAAATTCTACTTTTTATTTTCGTATTTAATGTCATAACCATAAAATAATGTACTCTTTTATACCTGGTAACAATCTCCAGCGATTGTAGGTGATAGCCTGGAGCAGGGCTCTGTCCCAGAAGGTGGGCTACACCGATCATCTACATCCACTGTACCTTTTCTCAATTCGCCAAATAGACCATTAAATGCTCCTTCTTTGATCTCTACTCCTTTTCTTTTAACAATAAGGTTTCCATTTCCAATAGTCAGCGACCTTGAATGGTTATTTCTACTACTCAAAAGTACATACCTAGAACAGCCTTCGATGCCTGGAAGCTTTTCTATAGTTTCTTGCACAAATTCTGCATCCAATCCAAATCTATCCTGGCCCAACCATTTTAGCAAGGCATCAGTTGAAATATCAGAATCACTGTTGTACAATGAGAAGCCTGCAGAGAGTGGTGAACTGGAAAATTTCTGCAATGGAGAAGGAACACACTTTTCATCCACCATATCCCAGTAAGATGAGATTGTCTCATTTTTTACATGTTTGCAAGACAGCTTGTAAGAGCTTTTCCTGCTACGGATGTCAGATAAGGCGTCAACAAATTTTTGAGACAATCTTTTCCAAGCTAAGGAAGATGAACGC
Source organism: Eucalyptus cloeziana (assembly GCA_014182715.1). Classification (NCBI taxonomy): domain Eukaryota; kingdom Viridiplantae; phylum Streptophyta; class Magnoliopsida; order Myrtales; family Myrtaceae; genus Eucalyptus; species Eucalyptus cloeziana. The sequence continues at coordinate 23,233,140 of CM024642.1, forward strand.
TCTTCAACCACAATTTCACCAATTTCATCTCGAAGGCAGTCCTCGTGATTGACAGTTGCATAACGGACAAGAGCAGTACTTGGATCAGCTTGCCTAGAGTTTTCTCTCACATCAGAAACTTCATTTCTGCCACTACAAAGGCAAGCTGAAAGTTCATCTTCTACAGGAGGCACTGGGTTGGTGAGGATCACCTGAATGATACCATCATCATCACAGTCCATACTAGAGTATATAACATCATCAGTCGCTTTGGCATCTGGCCCAGCATATTGTGGAAGGACTCGCCTAAAGAGAATAGTTGATCCATTTGGAATAGGCACTACAGAGCAAGAACACCTTCTGATCTTGAATAGAGGTCCAGAGTCGCCACCATCCAACACCTCACAAAACATGATTGAACCAGTAATTTTATCATGCCAGCAGGACCTGTAACCTACGGGCAAGATTCTCTCCTGCTCATGATATGAAGGTCTTAAGTCAACTGACCCCAAATGGAGAACAAAGAAATCCTCAAATTGCACTGGTAGCCCATCCTGAAAAGGCAAGGAATAGCAAATATCAGTTGGAAGCAAACTTAACCAGCAACCACAAGCACACAAGAGCCCTTCTGATGAAATTTATCATTCGCCTAAAGATTTTCCTTTTTTTCTTTTTGGCAAAAGCTAGAGGAAGTAGCTTAGCATACAAACAATTAGCAAGTTCAAGGATAAAAGGGAGAGGGATCAGGCACTTACTTTGTATTGCTGATATTCAGATCCAAAATTTTCCTCAGATCTTGCTTCTGCGGCTTTAAGAGTATTCCCATTACTAGATACCAGTTCCATAGTTTGACTGTCAGATATGAATTCCTTAGGATGAGCATGTGTAAGGTATCCCCTACTTTCGGCAAAACCATTAATTACAGACTTAGATGACTTCCTTTTCCTAGGTAGATGAAGTCTCTCCAGCACTGTAGATCCCTCACTATTTAATTTGGGCTCTACAAGCTTGTGGTTTGACGTCAAACCAAGATAAGAAGCAACTTCAGACATTGTATCAAATTTTAGCCCACCTGGAGCACAGTACCAGACATATGTTCCACAGCCATTAAAGGATTCTTTGAACTCCACGTACCAACCATCATCAAGTACACCATGCCATTGAGAAATATATTCCCTAAGAGTCTGCAAAAGGAACTCCTTAGGATTCCCAGATGATAGTCTTATCACTGTATTATTACTGCTCTTTAAATGTATGACTGGAAAACCCAAATCAACTTCAAAGTTTCCACACTGCATTAGTGGATGATGCTCAATATCTCTAACACCAGCGCCCAAAGTCTCAGTCACAACACCAGCAGCATTTTCAAAGTGACATCCATTTCCAGCATGTGCATAACTTGAACATCTAACCGAAGCACCAAATGGATTCCCACCAGAAGAATTATCACCCGAGGTGCGCTTTCTAAATGAAATCAATTGAACATCAGCTACTCATAAAAGTAGGTTCTCAAGATCAATACATCAATGACAAGAACAAAACAAGGGGCCAGAACACTGCAACCATTACAAAGATAGCTAACAAGCACGCCCAGAACATACTTGTCACAAATTATGCATGGAACTGAAGGCTGAAATAAAAAAGAAAGAAGGAAAAAATTGGCAACACCGACATGAACGTATAGTCAGTGCTTCAAAATATCAATTGCAACTCTTCAAGCTGAGAAGTCGTGCAATGAGTCAATGCTTGCAACAGCTACCCAGTCTAGTTACCACCTTAAAATGGAGGAACATAGTGAATGACTACATTAATCTTCTATGCATAAAGTTGGGTCGGAGGTGGACACAGGTTACCACTTCGTCCCAACTTCTTTTCCTCACTTTAGTCTTTTCAAAAAATTCAACATCCTTTTATCATCTGTTTAACATGCTGTCTTTCTATATAATGCAGTCTGTCATGTCTGCTTTTATCCTCTATTTTACTCTCTTCATTTACTAATTATGTCTCCCTTCTCATTAACTATCAAAAAGTTCACCGCGACCAACTATGAAGATCACTTCAGGTAATACAATGTGTTCTTCAGAGATGAAATTGTTGGGCTTTAATTATCATTGCAGTACCATCAAAGGAAAAGGTCAAATATATTGCTTAATTCCTCTCCACTTTCCGGCTCTCTTTCTTAAGATTAACATGCAGAGAGAGACATACCAAATTATGTAAGTGCTTGAAGATAAGAACACCTCCTGCAGCGAAGTGCAAATCCCTCACTAGCTGCATTAACCTCACTTACATATCAGTTCGAACAGCTAGAATAATGGATATAACCACCGAATGCATTTTGCTATTTTCCATATAGCCTGCTTTCACCCTCCTCACCGAAAACACTTCTACTCAATTTCCAAACCTAATGCTTAATGCATGCTGACGCAGCAATTCTGCAGCAGCAAATTGGTACAGATTGGGACAGTTAAACCAAGTTTCCAAGTATCACGGCCATAGAGTAGACACTCCTTTACAGACCTATCAGTCATTCCCTACCAGCAGGATGAAGTGATAAGACTGGTAGGATTTTGGCATTGCTGAAGTATCGTCACTTTCTTTTAAAGACAACAATTTTTACAGCATTTCTCACACCTATAATCTCTTGTACAACAACCAGCGAGATCCAGGAGTTACATAAGAAGTAGAAGTTATAACACTTACTACAGTTTGTTTACTAGCTTCAGATATTATGGAATTGCGTAATGAGTCTGCTTTGATGAGCAGAAAGCCGTTATTAACTCCGTTATATGACATCGAAAACTCAGATTGATGAGATGAACAAAGATTTCCTTGCAGTTATAATAAAAGAAGAACAGGATCTGATGAGGCGCGATATTCCAGAATTTTTTAGCTTGGATAATTTGTAAGTCAAGCCAGAATAGGAACGCTTAAGTCCATGTCCCTCGTCACCAATACTACTACAAAATGAAACCATGGCCTCAAGATATTGGGACTGAGAAGGGCATATGGCTCAAGTGAAAAATGGCCAGACAGAGGCATGTAGTGCAATAATACAAGATTGTCCAAGGAGAAAAGCCTGGGCTGCTATATCAGTGCACCTAATATGTGCAGGTTGAATAGGTGGTTAAGAATGGCATTCTTCCAATTCTTATGCTTTATAAATAGTCTTGGCTGTCAAGACCAGTGACAATTAAACTATTGTGATGTCTCAACCTCCTAGTATAGACCCATAAGCACTCCTTAACTCAAGAAACTATCAGAGATAATTGCTTAGATAAAAATCGTACGTTGGTTAAGGGGCACAGAGAAATATCTAACTAGCCTCTCTGTGTTAAAACAGAATGAGACTGTTACATGATGCTACAAGGAAATTGCAGTGTAAACCATTAATGCCACGGAGTATGGGTGGCAATCATATTAAAAGTAATGCCCTGTAGCATGAGAAGAAGCTACTGACAACTTAATCAGATTTGCATTTGATCCCAGCGATGTCCTCCATTTGTGAATATCAAGCGCAAACAACAAAACCACAAGCATCCATCACACAAGCAACAAAAATCAGATGTTGGAGCATCACAGGTTTAACCAGTTAAAACACACTGGTAGTAGTGAGTATCAAGCATTCACCGTTAAATGGTCTATGAAAATGCATCATACCAACGTTACATGCTAGATGGACAATAATATCCCAAGCCAGAACTTGGCCAAAGGCTCAAAAATAGAAACTTGAAGAAAAAGATCTAGTTGTTGTTAGGTTCCCCATAACCATATATACAAGCATATCCTGGAAAGCAACCACCAGCTCAACCTCCATCAAACAACTAATATCAAAGTGGAAGTTTCTATGACTCCCCAAGGATCTAATCCTCCAGGAGGTGGTGGGCCTTTCGTTAAATTTGGAAAGCTTTCGTTTTTTATATGGGAAATACGGCAAGATGCACGATGTTGTGACAGGTTACAACCGGGAAACAGTTCTTCGGTGAACCACAGAAGGCTCCTATCGAGTGAGCATATCCAAAAAGCCAAAAACCCGATACCCTTCTTCAAACTTCTAATAGCTAGTAATACAATCAAGAAGTAGTTTCTCGTCTGCCTTTAGCATGCAATATATCTGACTCAAAATCATCACAAGACTCCCCATAACGCCTCTGCTCCACATTACGAGCTAAAAATTACTCCGACAGAGATCGGTCACAAAGAAAAACCAAAGTATCCGCGAGCATAACAGACACCTAAACTCAGCGAGTCAATAGGAATCTATCAAACAGCCTTTGTCAACTTAAATGAGCTTAGACGACACCATAAAATGCTTTAAAAAACAAACTTTTGAACGAGCCATGTCAGCCAAATGCCCATGAAAATCGCCCGGTTACCTCAGCTCGATCACATCCTCACTTCCTTCTCCATCACAATCCCCGTCGCTGGGGGGCGAGGCGTTCATATCCAGGAACCGCCTCCGGTTCCGCTTAAACCCTAACGGCCACCGCCGGCTCTTCACCCCACTGCCCACGCACTCCCTGCACACCCACTCCTCCACATCCTTCCCCGGCGCCGCCGCCGCCCCCGACCCCGCAGCCGCGCACGCCACGTGAAACCCTCGCTCGCAGCCGTCGCACACCACGACGCCGCCCCCGCCGCCGCCCTCCTCGGGCTCCCCGCAGGCGGGACAGGCGGCGGCGGGCCCGCGGGGGCCGCGACGGGCGCCGCCGCGGGCTCCGCGGGGGCTCCGGGGCGTCCTGGAAGCTGCGCACCACGTCGAAGGGGTCGGAATCGGGGGACGGGGACGGGATCTCGTTGAGATCGATCTCGAGGTGGGATGGCCGGGCGGCGGCCTCCCCAACGCCGCCGTCGCCGGCCTGGGGCCGCGGGGCGATGTCGCTGGGCTCCATTGGCTGCACTTATCCGAGGGCGAAGATGTCGTCGCCGTCCCTGCGGTGTTGCGTGGAGAATGACATTGCGCGAGATTTGAAGGAGGCGAGGGAGGTGGGGTTTGCTGCTGCCTTTTTTCTTTCTCTCTTTTGCCTTTTCCGAGCGGAGCGCTTTTATGGATTTTTGGATTTTGGATTTTTCGTGGGTTCACGTTTATGGGGAGAGGCGCAGAAGAGAGAGAAACAGAGGACTGAGGAGAGAGAAAGGTTGGGGGAGAGAGACGTATCCGAAGGAGGACCTGCCCGACTTTCTTCTTTCTATGGAACAGAGCGATGAGGAGGAGCAGCAGGAGGAGGAGCAGCAGGAGGCGGAGGCGGTGGGGAATTTTGGGGGCGGGCGGGGCCTTCTTTGCTCCTTCGCGACTCGCGAGCGTGGGCTGCCCGCGCTCCGTACTCGCTCTCCCGCGGCCACGGCGTGGGAAAGGGGAGGCGAGCTCTCCGGACAAGACGTGTGAGCCCGGCCAAAGCGAAGGTGGAGTCTTGGACGTGATGTCTCTTTTATTAGAGAAAATCCCACGAATTTCTGTTCAAATTAGTATGAAATTGTTCGATGTCACCTCTGAATTTAAGTTAATGGAAAGACAATATTTGATATTTTCGTATAGTTCAATAATTGTATAATTCAAGAATTGATTTGAACATATATTAAAAATTCATAAACCACATTAAACAAATTAAAAATTCAGATACCACATTAAGGGAATTATCGGTATAGAAATTATATGCGTTATGATCCCTTTTTGGCAATGTCGCCATTCGACCCATTTTTGTCACGGAGCATATGGCGTTGTTTGTAGTCTTCATAGACAATGCTCAGTCACGTGTTTGGTTTTGTGTCGATTCGGCTTATCCGAAGATTCAGCCTTTTTTTAGCAAATTGATGATCCGAACTAATGAAGTGTCAAATTCAATAAGATATGTTTGTTTGTACGGTTATGAAATCCGTCTAATTAAAGTGAAAAGTAATAATCATTTTTTTGTAGCACATTGTCGGGCATTTTCAATTAACCTCTTCTTCTTTTATTGGCTCCTCGGAAACAATGGGATTAACATATGGTAACTAAAAAAACCGAATTAATGATATCATTAGTTGCGAATCATAGAAAGACTCTTTTATTATTAAAAATATAAAGATTACGAATTTTACCGATGAAAGTAAAATGAAAGATGGCTAATCATTAGTTTTTTACTCTCAGCCAAGGTAAATAAAGTAAACTACTCGAGCTTGACTCATGAACATCTTGAACTTAGCTTGATTCTTTGAAATTCAAATTGAATTTGAGTAGCTCAAGTACCTTATAAAGTCGAGCTCAAGCTTGAATACTTTGACTCCAATAACTCGTCACATGTCTTTCGGCTCAAATTCAAGCCTTGAATAAAGCACATCAAACAATAGACTCGGTTAAGTCAAACTTGAGCTCATAAAAAATTAAGTCGAATCAAAATTTTAGTTAAAAAAAGTAAGCGTAATGTTCTTGAATATGCTAATCGAGTCGAGTTCAAATACCAAACCGCATCAACTCTAAATTCGAGCTAGGTGGCAACCTCGAAATTTTATCATCACAATAATGCGTGGCCCGATGTTTGCAGATTAATTGTAACAAAATTAAGGAGGTGAAGTAGTGCAAAATCACATAGGATCTCATTTCCGTTGCGAATGAAAAAGATCCGGTACGACGGGGCGCACCGTTTGGAGGATGCGCTCGGTCAAACCCCTCGACGACGCGAGGACACGCGTAGGGCGGGCGCCGCGAGGAGGGGGTCCCCGCGGCTGCTCGAGGCGCGTGGCGTGTCCCCTCCACGCGCGGTTTATTTTATCCCCTCTTCCTGTTCTCTTTTCTCTTTTCTCGTTATCTGTTCTTTTTCGGTCCGCTTCCGTCCGTGGCAAAATCGTGGATGGAGGGCAGGTCGGGCCCGATATGACGGAATTGCCCCTGCCGGGTCGGAGCCACCGCCGGTGCGGCAGGCACGGTCAAAGCGGGGGCAGCACCTGGCGCCCATGCACGGATTTCCGATCGACCGACCGACCGACCGACCAGAAATTGGAAGCGGAGTTAATTAATTGGCCACCGATGGTTACTGCAGATCGACGGCCTCGATTATCGAGGTGCGAACGTTCATAACTAGAGTGGCTCGTGAACCTAAATAAAATCGAAGGTTTCATCCGCGTTATCGGTACAGCACGATAGCCGTGAAAGGGAAAAGAAGGCAAACTCGTTTTGTCAATTTGTATTTCACTCGCTCTTACCCATCGATAATCAAACTCGCAACGAAGCTTACCTCAAAACTCGACTTTTCGACCAATTAAGCTTGAAAATAATGTACAGTGTGTGTGGTTCATGAACTTCTTATATGTATTTAATTTAGTTTCTAAATTATGTAAATATATTCAACATTGTCATTTGATTAATTTTATTTATGTCGAAAGAAAATTGTATTCATTGCTCAAAAGATGTAGAGGTACATAGTTTTTACATCAAAGCAAATTAAAATTAAAATAAGAATACTGAAAAACAAACTAATTCTAGAAAACAATGAAGATCAAGGAAGTACCGGTAAAGTTAAGCACCTACAAATTCCGTGAGAACGGATTTGTCAAACGAAATTAGTGGCCGATCACTTGATTTTGTGCTTTTGTTAGAAATGAGCATACACTAAAAATTCCTTCTTTAATTATTACGATGTTGCTAGTTGGCAGTGCATGCCTGAGTTTGGCTTCCTCTAAACTATACGGAGTCGACCATAATAAGTTAAACAAACATGGATCTAATATGTGAAGGAGAAAATTTTTTGTAATTAAATGAGACATCAAAACATCTAAGATCATCATTGAGGCTGGATGTAGAACTTGTACATGAACAAAGCGGAGGGGCATCGAATCCCCAAAGCCCCACAAACACATTTAATAAACTCCAAGATCTAAATCGAGAGAAGATAACATCCAAATTTAGAAGTAAATCGAAATAGTTCAGACTCTTAAATTGAGAATTAGACTGGAAAAAGGAACTCCAAAACCTATACCAGGAGAGAATAAAAGGCAATAATAATAACAATAATAATAATAATAATAATAATAATAATAATAATAATAAAACGCAAACAAAATCAACAAAAGAGGGAGGGGAGGGTGAGACTAACTCAAACCCTCTCCCACGATTGAAGGTCGAAGAAGATGAAGGAAAAACAAAGAGAAGAGAGAGAAATGACTTTCCGGCTATTAGTCTACTTCGATTAATTCAAGTTAGCGGAATTTATTAATTTGACTTTCAATGTGGTACGTTGAATAATAAGGAAAACAAAAGTTCAACGTAAATTATTCTTATGAGATATTCAACTCAAACACAACTTCTTCTTTTCTAAATATCCCTCGTGAATTTCACTATTGAGTTTTTCTTTGAAGTGAACATTCGATGCAATGATACGAGACCATGGACTCCATCTCCATCAAGGAGGCCCAACTCTACTCGAATCTTAAATTTTAATTCGAGGAGAGTGGCTTGTCTAGCAAAAATTACAAATATTTTCGATCTATATCTATGTTTCATTTGCATGCTAGAGGGGTGTCGATGGTTCCTCATTTTTACTGGGATTAGTTGTAGACGAGCCAATTGTTTATTTCTAGTCAACCCCGAATTGTGATTTAATATCATGTAATTAAGGAGGTTATTAATCTATTGAGGAGCTGCAGAATGAGTGGATTAGGTCATTCATTAAGAAGTGGTGCTTAATGACATACATAGCTTGCGGATTGATATGGCTGGTCCGTAAGGCGTCTTTTCTTTTTCCACACCTCGACCCACTCAAATTGTTATGGTTGGTCCTAATAAATCAAGTCAATCATTATGCACGAGAGACTTCTAGTGAGATTTCACTAAAGAACACATAGGGCTTTTCACATGTTTCCTTAAACTTGATTGTACTAATGTCCTTTTGGAAAGTTCATTCCCGCTAAAGGTGTGCAAAACAGATTGCTTGAAATAAGACTTGCCTCAATCGGCGTCTGATTTGATCTAGTGTTCGGAAGTGTCAGTCCGATTCCTAATTCCTAAAAGTTGAACTTCTATATGGACACCCCAGTCCAGTTCCTAGTTTATAAAAAGAATTGAATGGGACCAACTATATATAATTTGTTATTTTTATTTTTATTTCTTCAAAAAAAAATTATGGGTTTAGTTTTTTGTTTCCGAGAAAATAAGACCATGCAATTGGACAATAAAATATCCAAATAGAAGTATAAGATTTATCTCAAACTTTGAATTTGTCCGTCGTCATAGTTTGGACAATAAGATATCTTAATGAAAATATGAAAAAAAAAATGACAAATTCCTAGTCCAGTCCTCGGTATCCAATAGTGGGAATTGGGAACTAGGACCCGATACCCTTGATCTCCACCTCAAGTGCTACGACTTGGCATGGCCTTGTCCAAAATTTGCACTAAATTCGGTAACATGAGATGTCTCAAAATACATCGCCCGCTTCAATTTTTCCCCGTAAAGTGATTATTTACGACATTTTTAAGGCACTCCAATTTCTGTAGTCGTCAAAATCAATTCCCTTCCCCCCTTTCACGGTACGACTCAATCCTAGTCTTGCATGACATTTGACATAAGCTATTGATCGTAAGATCTTGCCACTGAGACTACGGGTCCGTTCATTTCGCGGAAAATAGGCCATTTCCGGAAAATATTTTCCCATAAGTCATTTTCCGGGAAAATGGCAATATTTTCCGGTGTTCGGCTAAAAATTTGAAAATGTTTCGGAAAATATTTTCCGGTATTCGGTAAGGAAAATATTTTCCGTTCACTAGATTGGCGAGTACAAGTGTCAAGCTCGAGGTTCGCCAGGATCGACAAGCGATCCACGACGGTTCACCCGATGATGGCCGACGACTAGTCAAGAAAGAAGAAGATGAGAAACAAAGAAAAGAAAAGAAAAAAAAAAAAAAAAAAGAAAAAAAAAAAAAAAAAAAAAAAAAAAAAAAAAAGAAAAAGAAATAGAAAATTAAAACTAATTTGAATAAAAAAAGAAAAATACAATTTAAAAATAATTCGAATAAAAAAAAAAAAAAGAAGAAGAAATGGGAGGAGGAAGTGAGGATTTGTAGATGTGTGAGATAAGAGAGATCAGTGAGGAAAATGTTTTCCACTTTTCAAAAGTAAAAAAACATTTTCCCAAAAAACTTTTTTCCTTTTAAAGTGGAAAACATTTTCCTTAATTCATTTTCCATTTTAAACGAACACCGAAAAATCCGAAAAACATTTTTAGGAAAATATTTTCCGCGAAACGAACAGACCCTACATTTAATTTCCCGGATTCTTATTTTCCCTTTGCCACTATCATATATATGAAAAAGATTTTATTTCGGGGGGTACGAACGCACCCGGTTTCTCGGCAAGTTGGACCAAATGGACCCCCACGCGAGATGCGCGTGATCTCTGAGGCGGAAAGGCCGAAATACGTTGGGTGCCCCAAAAGCTACAGCTCCAATATTTTTTTGGCACTCCTCGTGTCATTTTCTCTCTCTCTCTCTCTCTCTCTCTCTCGCCTTCAAAGAGAGAGAGAGAGGAAAAAAAAAAATAATCAAAGAGCACAAAAATTTAGTCGGTGAGCCAAGTACAACGTAACAAAATGAATCTGGACTCTTAAATCTAGTGGGACCATTTTCGGTGGTCCAATTTCAATTTTACTGCATATTACGTAATTATGTAAACATTTCCCAAAATAAGAAGGATTAATACCTAAAAAATCTCAAATTAATACACATGTGACAAATTTATCAAAAACTATTTTTTTGATCATGAAAAACCTCAAACTGGTACACCCGTGACAAATTTACCCAAACTGACCATAAAAAACCATAAATTAGTATATTTATGACAATTTTACCTCAAACTAATTTATTCGACAGCAAAAAATCCCAAACAGATAAATTTGCTAAATTGTATTAATATCACAAAAAAATCACAAAAATTGTAAATTGTGTTAAACGGAGCGTAAAATCCCAAATTGATATACTAGTCAACTGTCACATGTCATTTAACTTAATAATTTAACAGTAAAATTTAATGAAAACTAACATAGGGTAAATTTGTCACAACTATACAAGTTTTGGGTAAATTTGTCAAATGTATACTAGTTTAGGGTTTTTTATGGTCAAAAAAATAGTTTGGGGTAAATTTGTCACATGTGTAGGTTTGGGATTTTTCAGGATATTAATCCAAATAATAAATAGATATGCCCTTTTCTTAAATTGTCTAAATTATTTTAAATATATTATACTTTTGCCAATTTAGTTTTATTCCTTCAAATTTTGACATTTGTCAATTAAGTCTATTTGCCCAATTTTGGATGAAAATAGCTAATGTGGATGCTAGTCATTTTATGTGTCGTGATCGATATTAACATAAATAATTTTTTATATTTTTTAATTTTTTATTTATTTATTTTTCTTTTCCTTTTTTTCTTCCATTCTCTCTCCTCTAGTTGATCACTAGGCCTCGACGATAGCTGGGGATCGGGGAGGTCAACCTCAAGTAAGCCTCACCTGCCCTTAGCAAGGCTCGACCTCATTGTCATAGGGAGATGTCTAGTTCATTGGCCATTGGTGAGCTTGACCTCGCTAGGGGTGGGCGAGGCTTGCCTTTGCTAGTGGCTGATTGGTATGAGGTTTGCTAAAGGTTGGCGAGGTCAACCTCACAACCCCTCATCTCAGATTGGTCACTGATGCCCAACGATCAATTAAAGGAAAAATAAAATAAAAATAAATAATTTTATTAAAAATTATTCGTGTTGGTCCGCCACTATCAAAATGGGTTGAACCCATTTACGGTACAGTGAGATGGGTTATATATAGGTTAGTGAAGTTATAATAAATGGGTCTTTAATAGGTTTGAATTATATGTAAGTCCAATGATATATGGATTATAAATGGGCTTGTCTTTAAACTCATTTACAACTCATTTAACTTATAAAGATTATTAGTTGAGTCAATCCATTAATGATAAGGGTTGTGAAGCCCTTGCCTAATCACCAATCACATTGGCAACATTGAGCTTGCCTGTAGCTGGCCTTGATTACTGTGGCTAGCTACTAGAGAAGAAGGAGGAAAAATAAAAAGAAAAAAGGAAAATAATTAAAAATTATTTAAAAAAAAAAATTACAATGAGTGCATGGAAAATAAAATCAAATTTTGTTTACCGAATATTGTTATTTTTAGAAATACTACATTTTTGGTGAGATAAATGGAGCCTCATTTTTTTTTTAAAGATAAAATTTATCCATTAAATTTGTAATTGTATGGAAGTGTTTCAACAATATACTTTTTTTAAAATGTCATAAGAAACAAGCTTTTCTAGAATTGATTAAATATGGAAGTGTTTACAATATGTGTCGAGTCGGATATGGGTTTGGTCGGGTATGCGTTAATAAATTTATATTATTAATAAATGGATCATAAATGAATTGATGGATCAATTTTGATTGGATCATTTATAACCCGACCCAAACCTGCCACACTACATAAGAAGACTAGCATTCAAGGGACATTTAAAAAGATCTAAGACTAAATTAATAAAATTAAAATATTTATAATTGAATTGACAAAGTACAAATAGGCTTGGGAATTTTTAGATAATTTTGCCCGTCTTTTTCCTCGCGTAGACATTATGTCTTTCGTTACCAACTCCACCACACCATAAAACATTATTAATTTTGTCCCATCCTCAACATGTCAAACGGTTGGTTAAACAGCTCCTTGTCGTTCAAATTTGTCTCTAATATAACAAAGAACCACTCTGAGAACGCATGTTCCAAGTCGCTCATTCTCTCTTTTCAACACATCTCATTGCTCAGTTCTTGCGGATTCCATGAATGAGATCGCTCCGAAATGACGGTCATCATGCTACTAGTCCTCCTGTTCGTGGGTATCGTGATCCTGGTCTTGTTGTACGTGTGCATAGTTGAGCGGGGCTTCAGAGCAAACGGACTCTACCCTGCTGGTCGAGCTGCTGAGGGCGCTCTAGCTGATCGAGCCAGCGCCGGGAACACGAGCATGTCCATCGACGATGTGGAGAAGCTTCCCTGCTTCAAATTCGAGGCCAAGCATGATGATCAGGACTGCAAGGGGATACTTACCATGACCATCGCTACTAGTCCCGTGAGCTGTGTGGTTTGTTTGGAGGAGTTCAAGATCGGCGACAAGTGCCGGCTATTGCCAATCTGCAGGCACAGCTTCCATGCGGAGTGCATAGATGCTTGGCTCTTGAAGATGGCCAATTGTCCGATCTGCCGGAGCCGTGCCGATTCTGGCCGGTACCTTGGCGAGGGGAGCTGCAGCGGAAGTGGGCTGGGCAGCAGCAGCCATTTCGAGGACGATGTTAGCACGGGAATCGCAGAGGGTCAGATGAACTTGAGTGATATTAGCAGGAGAGAATCAAGAGAGAGACGAGATCAAATTGGCGATGTGAGAGCAGAGATTGAAGATCTCCAAACAGTACCCCAACCTGATGTGTGAAAGTTTCATTTCAGGTAAATCATAGAGCTGTACATGATGATAGATCCGACTTGAGCTGTTCTCACTGCTCATAAGAAATCGATTCTTTGTGATTCTGGCCTTTTACCCTAGTAGACGTTATTGTTTAAATCGTGCGCGAAAAATTCAATTTCCATTGATCATAACATTTGATTATACATAAACACGTCTATAAGAATAGAAGGTCATGCCCTATTCTATGACCGGAAGTCACGTTTTATGCACACCTATTATTTCATAGAGGTGTGTCCTTGCCGAGTTTTTCTTTTTACTTTCAACAACGCACATTAATACTTTACAAATGAAGAGGACTGATTTAGTAATTGAGTCCATTCTCAAAACATCTTTCCATCTTTATTCTTTCATATTGAATCAAGACATTATAGTCTATTTAGTCATAGTAATGTAAATAATGTCAAAGAATGTTGGGCCTGTTCGACTCAACAAGTATCTGTACCAAAATCTATGATTTTTCTTCAATAATATCGTGCAACAGCGATAGTCTGTTCTAAGATGATTACAGCATTTGTCGCATTATGTTTCGATGATCACTGACTATTTCTTGCTGACCATGTTTAATTGAACGTCGAGTGAATTAAAGTACAAGAAATTAGGCCAACACGATGGAAGAACGTAATTGATGAGGTTATGTTCTCCGGCGATGGACACAAAATAACCCCGAGAAGGCATATGTGCCAGGTATATTCACGAACGCATTGCCCCCACCAATGCGGTGCCGTTGGCGGAGTGGGGTTGTCCCTTCCCTAACTCCCGATCATAGAAGTTCACAGCCACCCGCGTCAGGTTCTAGTTTTCCAAAACCACCCAAAAGAATTGACCCGAGTATCTTCGCCAACCGATCACGCCGCCCGTGGAGTGCTATTTCGATCCCAACCATGCGTCCGAATACAGTACATCTGATATCTGCACTGATTTGGCTGTTCCATCAGCATCATGCTGAACTAGACTGCTCATGATACGTCCTCTTCCTCATCGACTTTCGGGAGTCCCCCGAAATGCGATGCCGTGTCTAACATCGCGACCCATGTGTCAACGCTGGATGTACTGTATACCTTTCTTTTTCTGTTTTTCTTTTTTCTTTTTTTAACCGATCGTCTGTCCTAGAATTTATGGTTCAAACGACAACAAGAGGAGACTAGAAAAGGGCTAGAGTGCGCATGCGATGTGTGAGGTCTCGAGTTTCCAGCGCAGAGAGACAAAACCCACTTCACAGAAAAGGATGAAAGATGGCGCGCTCCGCTTTCAGGCTAGAAGGTAGTGTCCGGTGTATAGAGCGTTGGCTGTGAGTATCAAATGATGCGACCGCCGGCCGGTACTACGCTTCCAAATAGTTTTAAGCCACGTATCGAGCACCAGGGAGTTGCAGATCAAGAGAGAGATGGTATGTGGCGAGAGAGAGAGAGAGAGGCACGAAAAAGAGCTGACCCCGTATGGCAAAACTTCCTCCAGGCTTGTCGATCTTTGTAGTTGCATGTGGTATGGACATCCTTCCTCAATCGACAACCTTAAGCTTGGAACGAGAGGTGATCTATGGAGAGTTGTCTGCATCTACGGGAAAGTATAGGTATAAAAAAGGGAAGCAAATGAGTGAGATCAGCAAGCTAGGAAAAGTGAATTTGTACAACGAATGAACGAACTAGCACTTTCCACTTCTTGTGAGAAGAAATTTTGATATGGAAACAGCATCGTAGGAGGAGTCTCTATCGAGTGGTACCACTGCATCTATCAAATAATTCATACCCGTAATTTATATCACATCAAATGTCATTCTCGATGCCCAACACAATTAGGTTGTGAATTAGTTACCATTCCAAAATTTCTTTTTTTGTTTGTTTCCCATTCCCATTACCGGATTCTTGTTGATTATACTAGTGACGTTATAGGTAAGAGAAAGGGACAGACGATTGCAATTTATGCATCACCCAAATGGATGGATTCTTATACCGAACTTGTGTCGAATCGAGGTCTATTAAACATTTAACTGGACGAGTTTAAATCAGGAGTGCATATAGGTCAATCTAGATTTACTGATTTCGGCAAAAAGATGCATGACCAAATTATAGCAAGCAAAAAAGAAAGTAAGCTCTATATAGAGAACTTGCTCATGCACCTCATCGATGTTCCACATACAAAAGAAGCACCAAAAATGAGTTCACTAACTTCCGACGATCCCGTACACATCGTTCCCTCCTCCACCACCTTGCCGCCGCTGTTAGCGTCTTCACCACCCCCTCCAACCTTCCCTTCGTCTCCCGCCACCTTGCTGGCAACCCAACCTCTGCCGTCTCCCTCCCCTTCCCAAGCAATATCTAGAGCCTCCCCTCCAGCATCGAGAGCACGGCCCAAGGATGATCTGCAGGCATAGCTTCCATGCGGAGTGCATAGATGCCTGTGACACGGCCCAAGGACAAGCATGATCCAAGACCGTCCAAAATGATGGGGCCGTGTTCCATACAAGGGCCATCCCATGAGCTGCCCATGAACAACCCATAAACAATTGATGATCAATGCGAGAGTTGGCCCATGCACAATGCAGGAACAAGCCCGAGACTGTTTGGCTCTCTTGTGTCAAGCAACTCTTTGGTTTCCCCATGGATTGATCCTACAAACCCTTGTCAAGCGTCCCTTGGGCCTTCCCACACCCTAGGGTCTCTTGTGCTACATGTAGCCTTCTAATGATTGTATATATTTGTTGACACCTAAATGTTGGCAACCCAGTTATTTATTTATTGCATTAAAAAAATTACCTAAGCAAAAATATTAGAATTATGTTGCATAGCATATAGTTTTAGGTGCATTTATTTTTAATTTGCATTTACATTGGACAGGTGATAGATGGGTTCGACTTGGTGGTTCTGAACTTTAAATTGATAGGCTGGACTAAGCCCACGAAGGGAGCAAATTGGCACAAGTCCTTTTTTTAATGATCGAATACTATCTTGTGAAAAATAGGGATTTAAAATTTTTCCGGGATATGTTGGGGATTTCTCAACATCTTTGGATAGGGCAAGTGTGACAAAAAATATTGCGAACTCATCTTTGCAGGATTTGAAATTTGAGAGAAAATCCTTTTGCAATCCTGAATTGTATTAAAAATATCGATTTGAAAAATTAAAACCCTAATCCTTAGCCTATAAAAATGTTGTTCACATAGGGTTTTGGGAGACCAAACATTGAATATACGGCCACACAAGAGAGGGGTTCTCTTTGATCACTTCGTAGGGGGGCCATACAATTGAATAAGGGGCGACCCTTAGTGGAGTTTTCGAGCTCCTACGTTGTGGTGAGATAAGCATTAACCACCAAAGATCCACAACTCAAGAAGAGGCTCAACATACGTGGTTCAAGATTGAGAGCAAAGGGTCTTCACGTTCTCCACACACAGAGAAGCCAGGGGAGAAGACTGACAAAAAAAGGAGAAAAACAAAAGAAAAGAGAGGGAAAGAGAGACCCACTTCCATTGCTGCAGCATCCACAATTCGCATAGAGACAAGTAACAACAGTAATATTCTTGCAACAAAAGAAAAGAGAGGGAAAGAGAGACCCACTTCCGTTGTTGCAACATCCACGATTCGCACAGAGACAAGTAACAACAGTGATATTCTTGCAGTTCTTGCACGTGTCTTGCATCTTCACATCCACACACCTTGTCGCTCCATACGCCAGACCGGCAAGTCTCCGAGCAATCCTTAGCAACACTGGCGGCAAGCCTCAATGCACCAATGATTGTTCATGCACCTACACCTACTGGCCATGTCAGTGTCCCATGTCCTCGCCGGTCATGCCCAGTAGTTGTTCCCTCTCAACTCCAGTCCACGACCGATACTCAACCACTACTAACATCCCATCAGTGAGTTTGAGTTCCTTTTGCTGGTTATCTAGCGAAGTTCGGCAAGCCTGTCCTTGGCCAATCATTACCAAGGCCACATTGAGTCCGTGAGTCGAGAATCAAGAGTCCGCCGGCCATCCACCATGAGCCACGCCGAGCCTCCATCGTGATCCATGAGGCACTGTTCGTTGAGCCGAATTTGGAAATAAGAAATTCAAATTAGGTAGATTTTTTTAATATTTTGTTTCTTTATTTGAAATAGTCATTGATGTATAATCGAAATCCTCGACTAATATCGCAATTTGAGTAGCATTGACAGTCCAATTTTTGCGCTCGAAATCCGACTTGCAATCGCACAGAAAATCGCCAATCCGATCTCAGGCTCGAGATTCGATTTACGGTTTATTTAAAATTGACAAATCCGATCTCATGCGTGGGATATGATTCGTCAATATATGGACATCAATCTTATCTAGTTGGATGTGCTGTCGTGTCGTTTAAGTCGATTTTGTTTTCGTAAAAAATCCAAAAAAATTGGAGTTAGATTAGGTTCTTTGCTTGCTTTAGGGTTATCTTGCATATCTAGAATAGGAGATTCATTTTTCGAATTTTTTGAAAAAATAAAAATTCAAAAAAAAATGCATTCATTTAGGATGATTAGTTTTTTTTTTTTTTAAATTGCACGTTTAATTATGTGTCAAATTTTAATTTCGAATTTCATAGAAAAAAAAAGAAGAAAAATTAGAATTAGGGCATTCTTTGCACGTCATTGCATATTAGGATAAGATTGCATTTTCTTTTTTTTTTTAAGTTTAGATATTTTTTCATAGATAGATTGCATTTTAGGTTAGGGATAACATCCTAGTTTAAATTAAGATTTGACCTAATCTGAATCTTAATATAAGTTGGATGATATCTTAATTTGCATAAATAATTTTCGCATTTTTCTAATTTCGAATTTCATGGAAAATACAAAAAAAATTGTCTTAGAATAAATTAACTTCATTCTCTAGGATAGATTGCATGCTCATATTTCATTTTCATCATATAGCTTAGGTCATATTGCCATGTTACATCATTTCATATTAGATTAGTAGCATGCATTGCATAAGGCATGATTCTCATTAAATAAGTGAAAAAAAAAGAAATTACGTATTAATTAGAAATCATATCTAGGATTGTCGATGTCAATTCTAATTTAACATTGTAGATCCATTCGTTGCTATGAGGTAAGTCCTGCAATTTATTCATTACTTTATTTGGGTGTTAAATTGGTGGTTTGTGCACCTGCGTGGTCACCTTACATGTTAGGAAAGTGAATTAAAATTAATTCAAGCTACCTGCAAAACATTTTTTTTTTCAAAATAAAAGAGAAAGGTACCAAAAGGGCATTAGAAAAATCTAGTGTAACTAAGTCCCTATATCCAAAGTCTCTAATTCATAGGAGTAAAATAATTTGTCCATTATTTTACTTAGATGTCTAATTGACCCGTCATAAACTAATTAGTGGCGACTCTCTTTTGCATGCTAAATATTTGAACCTAAGTCACGAACTGGTATGGGCTTGGGAGAGCCCGAGTTAAGTTTAGACTTAGTAATCCATTAGCCAAACCCTAGGTGGTTCACTCGAAATTTGGTCGTGACAATATTCGAATACCACTGTTGGATTGGAGAGGGATCAACGGTTGAGATAAGATTCATACATGTAGAAATAAAGGACATTCCCCGTTCAGTTGTACACTCTAGTTCACAAGCTAATACATTCGAGTTTCACTCCCATACTTCGTTCTTGTGAGCTGAGGGCGTGTAAGGCTGACTTGGGATTGAATCTTAAGGTTGCACAGTTGTGTGATCGTTTGTAGTCGACTAACCTGTGGCAAGTGCTATCAGAGCCTTTGTTGAACGCAATATCTAAGCCTTGTCTTGATATTGCGATCATTGAAGGCGAAGATCGTGAGGATCGTGGAAGGCTGATTGAGAAGGCCACCGGGTCGAAGAAAAACCATGCTATCTTAAGCTTGAGGGATCCAAAGGGCGACGTGGAGAATTGAATGACGGTTCTAGAGGAGATTGTCATGGACATCCAAGTGATGGTGGACGATCAGAATCATATCATTGAGGGAATGGAAGCTGGAAGGGAGGAGTTCTTGGCTAAAATGCAAGAACTCAAGGTCGGCAGGGGAGAGCTCTACATTGAAGTGCTGGGGTCCCTCACCCACAAGTTGCAGTAGCGGGATGAGACCTGGAGATTGCTAAGCTAAAAGGCAAGCTCGCCGAGGTTGAAACAACACGCGTGACTGGGGTGGTCATTGTGCATGCAAACTCATCTATCGAAGGACCCAAGCCAAGGGAGTTCAAGGGCTCGCGGGTGGCCAAGAACATGGATAATTTCCTATGATATACAACACAATACTTCTAGGCCATAGGAATCAACAACGATGCATCTTGGGTAAAACCACATCTATATATTTAGTTGATAATGGCATTGCTGTGGTGGCGTTGTCGGTCAAATGATAGGTGTGACAACCCTATCACGACATGGGCTTGATTCGTCGAAGAATTTCGATGGAATTATTATCCTGTGTACACGGAAGAGGAAGCTTGCAATGTACTCAAGTGCCTTGAGCAAAAGGGCAGAGTTCATGACTATGTGAAGCGATTCTTGGAGCTGTTGCTCCAAAATCTCGTCCATGAGAGAGATATAGGCGTATCACCAGTTCATGAGCCGACTCAAGCCATGGGTCAAGCAAGAACTCAAGCGATGTCATGCAGCGGATCTTGTGACAGCCATGCCCGTGGCTGAGTCTCTTATGGAGTACAAGTCGCCATCCATAACAAAGTTCGATCCTCATTCGAAGGATAAGGCCAATGGTAGAAGAGATCGGAGAAGATTCAATCACTCGAGTGGAGGCAAACCATCGGCGGCAGTGCCTACCCAACTGAAGTCGAGTGGATGGGGACAAAGAAAGGTGCACATCTATAAATGTTTCTTTCGTGACAGTTCTCCCATGGCTCATCCATGGCTCATGATTGTACCAAGAGAGGCAAACTAGCAGCCATATGCAAGGAGGATGAATCACAAGAGGAGGCGCAGTTGGCTTCACTATGTAACCTCGAATGGATCAAAACCAAGAAGGCGAATGAACCTAAAGGCATGATGTTTGTGGATGTGAATATCGAAGATACCACGATGAATGCACTCGTGAATACCCAGGTGTTTGACCTCTTCATATCTCAAGAGGCCATGGAGAAGCTAAATCTTTTGGTGGAAAGAAGAACTGGTTGGCTCAAAATCGTGAATTCCAAGGAAGTCCAAACTAGCAACGTGGCTAGGAATGTGGAGCTCCATCTTGGTCCATGGACCAGTGGGGAGAATATCGAGATACTCCCCCTTGAAGATTATGACTTTGTACTAGGTCTTGAATTGCTCAACAGGATCAATGCGGACGTTATGCCGTTTGCGGATTGCATATGTGTCCTAGATAAGCAGTGTCAATGCATGGTTTTGATCCATCGCAAGTTGGGACGTGATAGGAAGATGCTATCGGCCATGCAATTGTCGAAGGGAGCAAAGTAGGGTGAGGTGACTTTCTTGACAACTTTGAAGGTTGAGGACATGAAGGGAGGTGACACGTCAAAGGAGGTGACCTAAGTCCTCAATTTGTTCTAAGATATGATGTTGCCTAAACTGCCCAAGAAGCTTCCCCCTCGAAGAGAGGTGGATCATTGAATCAAGCTCATACTTGATGCTTGAACGCTGGCCATGGCACCCTATCGCATGGCCCCGCCTGAGTTGAAAGAATTACAAAAACAACTCAAGGAGTTGCTTGACAAGGGATACATCCGGCCCTCTAATGCTCCATTCGGTGCCCCAATCCTATTCCGAAAGAAGTATGATAGATCCCTTCGGATGTGCATTGGCTATCGATCATTAAACAAGCTCACCATAAAAAATAAGTATTCGATTCCTTCCATTACAGATTTGTTCAATCAGCTTGGGGAAGTTCAGTGGTTCACCAAACTCGATCTTCGATCGAGGTACTGTCGCGACCCGATCTTGCCGCCCCTCGATGTCGAAGGGAGAAAGGTCGGATTTAGGGATACTTGATCATAAGATCGCGAGCTCTCCCAAGCTCGTACCCCGCGTGACAGCGAATTTATTTATACGATCTAGGTATTTAACAACCTAAGAATATACAGGAGTCGCCACTAGCCTTATATATATATTTTTTGGGTCGGCTAGAAAACCCAATCGAGGGTTGGGAGAATTCCCTTGATTCCTACGCAACCAGATATCTAGATTCGGGGACTTGGGTTACGCTAATATAATTATTAGCGCCCTTTCGGTACCTAACAATATGTTGTGTTTTTCCTAACATGTCCATGCATCTCTTTTTATATTTTCGGGATTACGAATTCTAAACTAAGCGATCACGCGTGGTGAATTACTTTTATGCTATTCTATTTCTAAAAGAAAAACAATAAAAGGAATCAATCAGAGAAATTGAAAGTGCAAGACATGAAGTAAACCATCAAGAAAAGCAGTAAAGCTAATCATGCAATCCTAAAGAATATGAAAGAGGAAACAATCGAGAAAGAAAAGAAACCCGCAACTCATCGGGTTTTATACAATGCATGGAACCCGAGACATATGTCGGGAAAACAAATAGTACAAGATAATAGTCGGAATGGACATCGACTTCCATCGTCTTCACACCAAAGTCCATCTTTGGAATCCTAATCTAAACCCAATCTAAAAAGAAAGGATTCCTTGCCTCATCTTGTATGACTAAGACAATGCATTGAAATCGTTATTATAATGAATAGACATAGGCATCAGACATGAACATGAATCCAGCAAATTCAAGTCATGAACATGACAAAATACAATGCATGTTTAATGGCTCTTAAGACCACCTAGACAATGCACAAAAATGTGAAACTTGCACATGACATAAGGTTGAATGCGAAAAAGGTTTGGGTAAACATTTAACCCTAAATCAAAATGCAAAGAAGTCACACAAGTCATTAACATTGCCAAGTGACTTGTCATTAGGGGCAAAATGCATTACAATTTCAAATGCGACACATCGATTATTTCATTTAAAAACTAACAGCAACTAGCCACAGAAAAGACAGCATGTCACAAGTAGTTTTAAGAAGACAACATTCTCAGATTCAGCATGCATATTTTTTCTAAAAAAAATCAAGAGCGGAGATATATCAATTGGCTAAAACAATCTACACAAGAGCAGAGCAGCAATTATAGCATACTGATATTCACAAATGGCGTGTATCATGAAAGATGTACAACTTCAAGAAAGCCAAAAGGAGCTTGGGAGTCAGAAATAAGAAAAGACAACAAGATCTCCTGTATAAAGAAGCATTTCTATGAAGTAATCAAGCAAAATTGCAATTAGTTTATGCAAGCAAATGTCCTTCAAGTCAGACAGCAGTATCTCAAATCAGATTTCAATATAACATTTAGACCAAAAGTCTCGTGATCCTGTCCATCTTTCTCTTCAGAACAAACATTTACAAAATGCATATCACCGATAACCTTGCTATCTTTACGTATGAAAAAGTAATAGTCTTGTGCTGGCACATTCATTCCATTCAGTGTCAGAAGAACAATTACCGCAAAGCTCAACTAATACATTTGAAGTACTCTATAGGACATAGATTGCAAAACCAGCAAGCAAATGCATTTCAAAAACAAAAACCCTTAGGTGAGTCAGTCAAGCAAACATTAGAATAGAGTAGTCATATCAAGACATGAAACTTGCAGCTATTATGAAGGAATTTACTCTTGAACCCAGATTGCATGATTTGAATAATACCAAAGAATCAAGACACTCAAATCAGCAATATGAACTCTATAGAGTAAAGCATGAACGGTTAAGAATCTAAGCAACAAGAATGATATTTACATGATCCGCCTACTACTCTATAAAGGTAGAGAGGAAAGTAATGCAGTACATGCGCAATTGAACTACATGTAATATTCACAAACTTTATATGTGACCAGGAAGTATTGCCAAGACGAGCAATGATGACAGTTTTAAATCTATACACAGGTTCCATGATCTAAACGAGACACTCGAAAAAATTTGAGCATAGACAATTAGACGTATTCGTTCAAATGATCCGGTCTTTCGATATTAACGTACTCTAAACCTACTGTCGATGGAAGACTGGCGATAACAAAATTCTCTACTCCCGCGCACCAGAATAGAACAGTCGCCATTATTTCAAACAAAGACATCAATCTCATCAGCATATGAAATAAGAAAACGTATAGTTCAATTTTATCCAGAGAGATAAGCAATCAAAATTTGTCAGACATCACTTGTGTGCATTCATGTTGAACGAATCAACATCTTCAATACCATCAATGTATAGCTGATATTCAGGACAAATACAAACATTTCCACTTCCTTAGATGTAAAATTAGCCATCAATCGACTAGAGACTAGCAACATCAACACAAGCCCAACCATCAATCCTTAAGAAATCGTCAGCAACATAGTAGCAATTTCAATGATCTCAAACACAAATGTTCCAACAAATCTAAAGCAAGTTCAAAATGGAATGCCTATGGTTTTCAATGAAGAAACAGAACACAATTAAGCTGATATGACCAAAATTGATCAAAAAACCTAGTGATGAATGAAATTATGGGTCAAGACTTGAATAAAAAACACACTTATTTAGTTCACGAATTTCATCAAACATGCGGTATACACTTGAGCCTAGAGAGCTTAGATGCAAAAGTAGAGCAATGATTCACATCCAACTCATTGCAAAGGAAATGCAGCAAGTTTAAATCATTAATAGAACCTCAATCACAGTCCATTTTCACATAGACGGTGGCAACAATTCCCAGCCTCTGCTTCATACGTAAAGCGCACAAGCACGCCCGACTAAGGAACCGATTCTAGAGCTAAGATAGAACAAAGCAGCTCGAAAAAAAAAAAAAAAAAAAAAAAAAAAAAAAAAAAAAAAAACCTAACCACAATCCCAATCTTCTAACTCCACACCCGCGAAACCGTGGCACCAAAAAAACAAACTAATCTGGTCTAATAGATCGCTATGGCCTCAGTCTTTTCAAAGCAGAGAAAGGCCGAGACCTAAAATCTAAGACCGAGGACGACGCACCGAAACCTCAAGAACTCAAAAATGTCACCGCACCAGGAAGCTACCGTGACGCCATGGAAACAAAAAATTCGGAAAGGAAGCGAATTTTACCTCCTTCCGGTTCCCTACCGAACCAGCGCCTCGATTCCGAAGGTTGATTTAGCAGCGGCGGAAGAGAACCTACGTCAGCGCATCGGACGAAAAGAAACGAAGAACCGAAGGCGATCTGCAATCCCGAAGCTCAAAGCACGGAGTCAGAGCCAAGGCGAAGAGCGAGAGAGCGATTGATTTGATTATAGAGAGAGAAAACCGGATGGAGAGAGACACCGGATTCGAAGCCACCACAGGGGAATCACCGAGGAACCGGGACAAGGAAATGATCGGAAACCGATGTCGCCGCCGCCGTCGCTGTCATCGCCGTTGATCGGCTTTCGATCTGAGCCCTCACCTCAAGCTCCTTCGCCGGCGGTTACTCTGTTTTCTAGGGTTTTTTGGAAGTGCAGAGGAGGAGGTCGAGATTCAGAGAGCCAGTGTCCGAGAGAGTCCCTGGCGAGAGTTCGTGAGAGGGAGCCTCCTCGAGAGAGTCCTCGAGTTCCGAAAGAATGAGCCCCCCCTTCCTCCGAGAATTCGCGCGCGAACGGTTGTTCGAGAGAGAGTGATCGAGAGAAAAAGAGAGAGCTTTTTTTTTTTTTTAAAATTTTTTCAGAGAGAGTCTAGCAAGCAAGAGAGGGATCCCCGAAAGAGAGAAAAATTCTCAAAAGGCCCCCTTTTCATTTTTCTTTTGTTTTTTTTATTATTCATTTTCATTTCTTCTTCTTTTTTTTTTTTCTTTTTTTTTTTTTTTTTTTCTTTTGTTTTTTTTTTTTTTATGTTTTCATTCATTCATTTTTTTTATATCTTTTTGCCTATATATATATATATATATATATATTTTATATTTTTGCAAAAAGAATGTTTAAAATGTCGACAAAAAATCGGGTGTTAACAGGTACTACTAAGTTCGGATTCCTGAAGGGGACGAGCCAAAGACCGTGTGCGTGACCTGATATGGATCATACAAGTTATTTGTCATGCCTTTCAGCTTGACTAACGTGCCGGCCACATTTTGAACTTTGATGAATAAGGTACTACACTCGTTCCTTGATTGGTTTGTTGTAGTCTACCTTGATGAGATTGTTGTGTATAACTAAATGCTCGAGGAACATGTCGAGCACTTGAGCCAAGTCTTCTGGGTCTTGCAGGAGAATGATATGTACATGAAACGTGAGAAATGCGCCTTCACACAAATTAAAGTCCCATTTCTGGGGCACATTGTCAAGGGTGGACAAGTGTGGATAGAGACAGCCAAGATTTGTATCATCGTTGAATGGGAACCACCGACCAAGATGACAGAGTTGAGATCATTCCTTGGTCTCACAAACTATTATTGACGTTTCATTTGGTCTATTTGAACCTCACCATGCCATTCACAAACATGTTGAAGAAAGAAAGGCCATGGGAGTGGACGAATCAATGTCAATAGGCATTTGATTAGTTGAAGCAGGCCATGACTGAGGAATCAGTGTTTGTGTTGCTCGACCATGCCAAGCCATATGAGATAGAAACTAATGCTTTTGATTTTGCTATCGGCGGTGTCCTTATGCAAGATGGGCATTCGATTGCCTTCGAATCTTAGAAATTGAACTATACTAAGCAGCGATACACGGTCCAAGAAAAAGAGATGGCTGCGGTAGTGCACTGCCTTCATACGTGGAGGCATTACCCCTTGGGATCTCGGTTCATTGTGAGGATAAATAACGTGGCCACAAGCTATTTTCAAACCCATAGGAAGCTTAGCCCAAAGTGAGCTCAGTGGCAAGACTTCTTGGCCAAGTTCGATTATGTGTTAGAGTATAAGTTGAGGAAGGCTAACTTCGTGACGGATGCCTTGAGTTGAAAGATGGAGCTGGCTAACATAGTGAGCCGACCTAATTGCCCATGGGTCGACTATATCAAGGAGGGGCTCAAGCTTGACCAAATGGCCCAAGCACTCTTTCGGTACACATGAGAGTGGAAGATGAGGCGATTCTAGTGTGAGGACGACTTCCTCTACATCAAGGGATGATGACTTTATGTGCCGCTCCATGGGAGATTGAGGAAAAAAGTGCTACGCGAGTGCCATGACTCCAAATGGGCGGGTCATCTGGAAATCCACTGCACCATGGCACTTGTCGATGATCAATATTATTGGCCTCATATCTGGGAAAACATTGAGGCATATGTGCGAATGTGTCTAATGCGCCAGCAAGATAAAATAGAACAACGTTCGTCGTTGGGGCTCCTTGAGTTGTTGCCCATCTCGGAGCATCCATGGGAGAGTGTCTCTATGGACTCCATTAAGAACATGCCAAAGTTCGAAGGATGTCAGACCCTCATGATCACTGTGAATTGCTTTTCCAAGTACGTGATGTTCGTGCCAGCAACCAAGGATTGTCCGGTCGAGAAGGCGACCAAGCTATTCATCAAGCACGTCGTCAAGTACTAGGATGCATCTTGCATGATTATGAGTGATCACGATCCTTGATTCATTGAGCGGTTTTGGATCAAGCTCTTCAAGTTGCTAGGGTCAAACCTCAACTTTTTCACAAGTTTGCATCCTAAAACTGATGCTCAGACGAAGAGGGTGAATGCGCTCATAGAAATACACCTCCGGCACTATATGAGCAACACATAAGTGAACTGGGCACAGCTAATCGATGTGGCCCGATTCTCATACTATTTACAGTGGAGTGAATCCACAAATTCAAAGCTCGTTCGAGATCATGATGGGGCTATAGCCACTCACATTGAGCATGGTTGCCTCGAGCTTCCAAGGGAGTAGTCCATTGACGTATAAGTTCGCGAAGGAGTGGGATGAACAAGCGGACTTGACGCGAGTGTGCCTGCACAAGGCCATGGAACACATGAAGAAGTGGGTGGACGAGAAGCGATGGCATGTGGAATTCCAGGCTGGAGACATAGTGTTGGCCAAGCTACACTTGGTCCTTCGGTACGAAACGTGCATGAAAGGTTGATCCATCGCTACAAAGGTCCCTTTCGAGTGTTGTAGCGGATTGAGAAGGTTGCATATAAGTTGGATTTGTTGGCCAAACTCAAAGTACATCTCATGTTTCATGTGAATATGCTGAAACCTTTCTATGCAGATGAGGAAGACCTAGACCGAGGTGAATCACAATGGGCGCCCCTTGGGGCAAAAACCTCATATGATCGAGATGTCAAGTGCATCATGGTGAACTGAGTCATACGGAAGAGGTATTGCGTGTCAAAGAAAGAATACTTGGTTCAATAGAAGGGCCTTCTCGAGAGTGAAGCAAGCTAGGAACCGTCTGAGGTTCCGTGGCAATTCAAGAAGTGCATAGATGCCTTTCATGTCGAGGACGCAACGAAGGCATCACTTGAATAGGTGGGGGAGATTGACATGGCCCAAGGACGAGCATGATCCAAGACCGTCCAAAATGATGGGGATGTGGCTACCTATGACCGACCCACGAACAAACTATGATTAATGCGAGAGTCGGCCCATGTGCAATGTGGGAACAAGCCCGTGACCATTCAGCTCCCCTTGTGTTAGGTGACCCTTTGGTTTCCCCACAGACTAATCCTATAGACCCATGTCAAGCATCCCTTGGACTTTCCCACGCTTTAGGGCCTCTTAAGTTGCATGTAGCCTTATAATGATTGTACATTTTTAAATACTACCGTTGGATCGAAGAGGGTAATGGCTAAGATGAGATTCGTCCATGTATAAATAAGGGACCCTTTCCCTTCAATTGTACACTCTAGTTCACAAACTAATACATTCGAGCTTCACTCTCATATTTCATTCTTGTGAGCTGAGGGTGTGTAAGGTTGACTTGGTATTGAATCCTAAAGTCGCACGGGTGTGTGATCATTTGTAATCGATCAATCTGTGACACCTAGCTCTTGAAGATGGCCAGATGCCTAATCTGCCGAAGTTGTGCCAACTCTGGCTAGTCGCTAGGTGAGGGAAGCAGCAGTAGTGGGAGTGGGCTTGGTGGTAGTAGTCGTTTCGAGGATGTTGGCACGGGAATCGCGAAGTGAATCAAGAGAGAGAGGAGATCAAGTTGGTGATGTGAGAGTAGAGATTGAAGATCTCCAGACAGTACTCCAACCTAATGTGTGAAAGTTTCATTTTAAGTAAATCATAGAGCTGCACATGATGATAGAACGATTTGAGCTGTTCTCGTTGCTCATAAGAAATTGAGATTTTGGCCTTTTACCCTAGTAGACGTAGTTGTTTAAATCGTGAGCAGAAAATGCAATTTCCACCAATTGTGACCTCGTGATCATACATAAATACGTCTATAAATATAAGAATAGAAGGTCATGCCCTATTCTATGACCGGATGTCACATTTTATGTACATCTCTTACTCCATAGAGGAGGCTTGCCCTTAAGGAGTTTTTTTTTTTTTTTTTTAACTCTCAATGATGATGGCATACGTTGCGATAATGCTTTACAAATGAAGGGTGCTGGTTAAATTTCAATAATTGAGTTCATTCTCAAAACATCTTTCCATCTTTATTCTTTCATTTTGAATCAAAGGGCTTATAGTCTATTTATCATACTAATGTAATCAATGTTGAGCTTGTTCGGCTCAACAATATCGTGCGACAATGACATTCCATTCTGAGATGGTTGCAGCATCTGTCGCATTATGTTTTGATGCACTCGACTATTTCTTGCTGATCATGTTTCAAAATTGAACATCAAGTGAATTAAAGAACACTGGAAAAATCAGGCCAGCGCGATGGAAGGACGTAATTGATGAGAGGAGATCCTCCGTCGGCATGCTTGGCATGTGGCGTGGGCATCGCTTTGCATCATGTTTTTCGGCGATGGATACAAAATAACCCTAAGGAAGCATATGTACCAAGCATATTCACCAACGCATTGCCCCCACCAATGCAGTGCGGTTGGCAGGTGCGGTTTGAAAGGGGCTAGTGAATACACCTAGAGGGGGGGTGAATAGGTGTTTAAATAAAACCTTGGCAAATATATGCGGAATCAAATGAATGAGTTAAGGGAAGAAAATAAGAACACAAGGTTTATAGTGATTCGGCTTAGACCAAATCTACGTTCACTCTCCCACGCTAACAGCTTTCTTGGCTATATTCCACTATGCAATTAACAAGAGATTATAACTTTGAGTGCAAACACTTAGTAGTAGATCACACTATCTCACTAAGTCACTTTTTCAGTATTTCTCTCAAGATCACAAACGTTTAAGCTCACGAGAAACAAGTGTATGATTGAAGATTGCTCAAACTTTGGAATTATAAATTCTACGCTCCGTCACTTACTTGCTCATCGGTCATTCATCTCCTTAAATACTCCTCCACTTCCAAACTAGCCGTTGGACAGCATTTCAAGGATCGTCTTCCAATCTACCCATTGGACAGATCTGTATCTAGAAGATTTGGTAGCCATGTAGTGATAGAAGTAGAATCCCAAATTGATTACGATCGCCCATACAGACAGAATTTTGGTTTCCATAAGTAAAGCTTCTTCGTATATAAAGTTCTTGTCTTCAAGATCCAATTGTCAATCAATTAGATTGAGTCAATCAAATCAATATTGATGTGTAATTCAAACTAGATCACTAGCCGTTATATCTTCGGGGCTTGAGTTACGTTCTGTCAAGTTCTGGATGTAAAGTCTAATAGCAATAGATTTTATAATCTGAGTCTAAGTGCGATAGACTTTGCAATCGAGTACAACATATTCCGCTTCCGAACAGATTTAGCTTTAAGGTACCATGCCAGTTCGAACTTCAAAGATAGCGTCCGTCTTTTGGTTTTTCCAAGCATAGACTTCGATAATATCCTTTACATGTTTTATCATCTGCATAGTCTATTACTCAATCATTAAACACGTTAGTAGCCTTTGATTTATTTTTTCATCTTCAAAACATCATAAGGGATTTCCCTAACATGGTTGTCCCCTTCCCTAATTTCCGATCACACAAGTTCACGGCCACCCGCGTCATGTTCTTGTTTTCCAAAATTAGGCAAAAAGAATTGCCCCGAGCATCTTCATGCCACCGGTCGAGTGCTATTTTGATACTAACCATGTGGCCGAATGCGTTACATCCGATATCTGCACTGATTCGGCTATTCTATCAGCATCATGTTGAGCCAAACTTCTCGTTATACCCCCTCTTCCTCATCGACTTTTGGGAGTCCAGGGGAATGCGACGCACTGTCTAGCATCGTGACCCTTGTGTCGGCACTGGATGTGCTGTATACCTTTCTTTTTCTGGTCTTTTGTATCGTCTGTTCTAGAATTTATGGTTCAAACGACAACAAGAGCCGACCAGAAAAGGGCTAAAGTGCGCATGCGATGTGTGAGGTCTTGAGTTTCCAGCGCAAAGAGACAAAACTCGCTTCGCAGAAAAAGATGAAAGATGACGCCGTTTGCTTTCGGGCGAGAAGGTAGTGTGTGGTGTAGAGAGTTTTGGCTGAGTATCAAATGATGCGACCGCCGACGGGTACTACGTTTCCAAATAGTTTTAAGCCACATATCAAGCACCAGAGAGTTGCAGATCGAGAAAGATGGTGTGTGGAGAGAGAGAGAGAGGCACAAAAAAAAGCTGACCCCATATGGTAAAACTTCCTCTAGGCTTGTCTTGATCTTCGTAGTTGCATGTTGTACGGAGATCCTTCCTCAATCGACAACCTTAAGCTTGGAACGAGAGGTGGTCTATGGACAGTTGTCTGCATCTATGTGAAAGTACGGGTATAAAAATGGGAAGTGAATGAGCGAGATCAGCAAGCTAGGAAAAGTGAAATTTACAAGTCCCGCCAATATTATGGCACCGTTATTTACCATCAATAACGGTGCCACAATGACCACAAATTCCCATATGTATGGATTTGGCAACCGGAGCTATGGAAATCAAAGATATTGAAGACCATAGCTAAGAGGTATTGAAAAGCAAATCCATGGAAGATTATTATTTTATTATGGAATGAAAAACATTGTGGAATATTATAATGAAATGTCATAATGCTCGTAAAATAAGAATATTCACGGTCAACAACTTTTTAGTCTTGATAAATGTCGCAATATCTATATCATAAAATCAAACAAGAAACTTATGACATTTACTTGTTTACAATAAAACTCAGTAAGTTTCTAAATAAGAAAAAAACTCCCATTCTATGAAGTTTTTCCCTTTTAAAGTAATCTTGGAGATTCTTTATATACTATCATAATCGTAATATTTAAAAGATCATATTTCACATACTATTTAATATGTTTCACTCAGTTAAAAAAAAATGTCGTCAACAATGGTGCGATGTTGTAAAATTAAATAATAAGGCATTTTATAACATCATGCGTACATGATACGATCAAATGTAATAAATTTTTATAGAATATCGTAAGATAAAATAAATATATTTTGCGATGTTTCGAAGTTGATCACATTTTCACATAATAAATTCGCAAAATTCGATTTTGTTTTGGATCTTACGTGCTACGTTGATTGAATCCAAGTGGAAAATTTCCTAATAATTTGCGTGGGTTGGTGTACTTATGACCAACTAAAGTCATCATATCTCAAAAGGAATAAGTGAAGCAAAAAATTTAATCAGACAAATTCAATATACTATAAATTTTTAAATAAATTTCAATTTTGGATAGTTACAAATTGATAATGATTTTGGTTTTTGGGTTAACTTGGATTGCATTGCCTCAATTTGAATTTATCGATGCTTTAAGTTGTATAAATAAGGGTTGAAGTGTTAATTTTGGTAATTGTTTTCATTTTGTTAAATGATGAACATATTTTTTCATGACAGTAAATGTGAAAAATGTTCTACATAGTGATGTTGTCAATAGAGATTTTAAATTTATTTGTCTTATGATAAAAATGTTTGAATTAGTCCTTCCACACGAAATTTAAAAATTTCACGTTGATGATGTTTTCAATAAAGCTCTTTTCAATTCCGTAAGATTTTTCTATTTTATTTAATCTAAAGAATCCCACTATGGGATTCATAGATTTCTCAAGGAAACCTCCTTAAATGATCTTGCGGTTGGGGAGCACCCTTACTCCACCCCCATCATTAGTCTTCGTACAAGTAAGATATAAACTAGCACTTTCCACTTTTTGTGAAAAGAAACTTTGATACGGAACAGTGACGAGACCTAAATTTTAATTAGGTTTTTATTTAGGCCTTAGTATTTTTCCTATTTTTTTTGGATAAAAAAACAAATAAAAAAACAAAAAAATGAATAAAAACAAAAAGAAAAAAAGAAAACATAAAGAGCAGCCCAGCCCCTCCTTCTCTCTCGCGCAGGCCCCCATGGCCCAGCCCTTTTCCCCCTTTTTTTCTTCCTTCTTCTCCATTCTTTCTCATTCTTCTTCTTCCTTCCTCCTACCTCTGTCTCTGCAAACCACGTGCAGCGACAAAACACGCAAGTGGGTGGCTTGGAAGGGACGCTGGTTCGGCCGCACCCAGGGCTGGTCGGGGAAGGCCAAACGGAGGACGAGCACGGCCAAGAGAGGATCCAAGGTAGCCAGCTCCGATCGCTTCCCCCGAGAGACATCAGAGGAGGTCCGAGAGCCGGCCAACCTGGAGATCAAGATCTAGTCGGAGTAAGGGTTCAGAGTTGAGATCTGAGAGAAAGGCGAGCGAAAGAGAAGCCGGAAGCCCTAGTGGTGGATCTGAGAAAGGCCGGACCACCGCCTCTCGCCGTTAGGTCTGCTGCAGCAAAGCTGCTGCCCATCGCCAACTGCCGCTTCACCCCCGATGACCCTGACGACCTCCTTGCCGGCACCCCCGAAGACGATGAGTGTCTCCCGATCCCCTACTTGCTGTCTCACTTTCGAGTAGGCCAAGCTCGCGGTCATCTGACTTACTCGAGCTCCGACCGCCAACAAGCCTACCCGACGCCATCGCCGCTGCTGTCACTGCTCGCTTCGTCAAGCCTTGGTAAGAGGGCTCTGTTTTGCCCTACTCCGAACGGCCCGTGCCGGAGCTCATGACCGTCGGGTTCGCGTGAGCTCGTCGTGAGCTCTGGACCGGGCTATCTCCTCGATCCCTCATCCCCACCGTTGATCCGCCACCACTAGCCCGTGTCGGCATCACCGTCCCCATCCCAGGCTGCTGCCGCCACTCATCATAGCTGTCTTCGCCAAAAACAGGTTGCGGTCGTGAGCCGGGTCAAAAGCGGGTCGGCGACCGAGTAGGGTTTCCGCTTAAGGTTGATTTTGTTTGCGCGGGTCGGGTCAATTTTGTCTCAAATAAAAGGGCTACTGGGCTTCAATTTTTGGGAAAGGAAAACCGCACTAGGCCTACGTGTTAGGCCCAGCCCGGCTGGGACTCCATCGGGCCAGATCACAAGGTCCAAGCCGGTCCGGGCTCGGATCGTCCGACCCGATCCGGCCCAGACTCGGGTCATTTATAATATAATATTATAAAAAATAATATTTTAAAAAATCAAAAATCAAAAAAATAATAAATATAAATTATTTTCCAGAAAATCAAAAGAAAAATCAAAATATCTCTTATTTTCCCGAAAAAGCCAAAAAGTCAGAAAAAGGTAAAAAAAAAAAAGATTTATATTTTCATAAAAAGATTAAAAATCAAAAAATGTTTTTGTGTTTAAATCTATAATATTTTATAATCATCAAAATTTATCATTATTTAACATTCAATATTTTTATTTTTTTAAATCACTTTTTAACTCGTTTATTTATTTTTATAACAAAAATAACTTTGCCGCTCAAAAGTTATCTCCCTAAAAATCTTCCAAAAATTATTTCACTCTTTTTTTCTCTCTATACGCTCATCCCCCAAAAATCATTTGCCCTCCTCCATTTCTCTCTCCCTTGTCCCTCACGCCACCCCCAAAATCCCCCATTTCGATTTCTTCCCTACTCTCTCCCCCTCCCCCATGACACCACCTGCCCCCATCAATCATCCCCAACCCACGTCACTACCTTCTCCCATGCCCTCATCAATCACCCCCACTTGCTCCCTCGATTTCTTCCCCCACCCCTCCCCCCTCAATTTATCTCTCCCCCACCCCACGCCACCCCATCCACCCTCCTCTCCGGCTCCAGTTTCTTTCCATCGTCTACCACCACCCTCGCTCTCTTCTTACTAAAACCCTAACCACGACCTCTTCTTCCTCCTCGTCACACAATCCTCTCAGCTCTAGCCTCATCGCAGTTGCTCGCCGAAGGGCCTCAGCTATAGCCTCACCGTTGGCCCTCCATCGCAGCGTCACAATCACGGCCCTTTGGATCACTTGCTCTTCCTCTGGCCCTCCCTCGTTGTTGCGGCGTTGCCTCCGCTCCTTGGTCTCGCCTCCACCCTCTATTGTCTTCTTCAACGATCCTCTCCCTTTGACACGCGTGTCGGAACGTGTCGAGAAAAGTTGACCACGTGTCGAAAAATCCGATACACAATCAACGTGTGTTTGAGCGTGTCGACGTGTCTGACACGCTTTGACACGTGTCGGACAGGACACGGAAGCTCCGATGACGTGTTCGTGCTTCATACACAGGTAAGAGAAAGGGGCAAGATGATTGCAACCCAAATAAATTGATTCTCATTTCAAATTTGCATTGAACCACCTAATTCAGTGTCTATTAAAGATTTTACTGACTTCGGCAAAAAGATGCATGACCAAATTACAACAAGCAAAAAATGAAGTAAGCTCTAAATAAAGAACCTGCTCATGCACCCCCTCGATGTTCCCTCCACACACAGAAGAAGCACCAAAAATGGGTTCTCTAACTTCCGATAATCCCATACACGTCGTCCTCTTCCCCTTCATGTCCAAAGGCCACACCATCCCCGTCCTCCACCTCGCTCGGCTCCTCCTCCGCCGCCTCGCCGCTGCAGTCATTGTCTTCACCACCCCCTCCAACCTCCCCTTCGTCTTCCACCACCTCGCTGGCACCCCCGCCTCTGTCGTCTCCCTCCCCTTCCCAGGCGATATCCCGGGCCTCCCCACCGGCGTTGAGAACACCGACGCGCTCCCTTCCATGTCCCTCTTC
Organism: Eucalyptus cloeziana; assembly: GCA_014182715.1. NCBI lineage: Eukaryota > Viridiplantae > Streptophyta > Magnoliopsida > Myrtales > Myrtaceae > Eucalyptus > Eucalyptus cloeziana. The sequence goes on from CM024642.1 coordinate 23,268,644, forward strand.
CCCACCTTTGCCACCGGCACAGTGCTCATGCAGCCGAGCCTCGAGGCAGAGCTCCAGAGGCTGCACCTTCGGCCCACCTTCATGGTGTCGGACGGGTTCCTGTGGTGGACCCTCGATTTGGCCTCCAAGTTCGGCATACTTTCCTGATTGTTCTTTCTTTTTCTTTTTTTCTTCCGACATTGCTTAGCCGAATATTGCTAAAGCCCACCAAGATTGGTCTTGTCGTCTTCCAAATATTTTGTCTCCTCGGACAAAATCCTTCAAGATCATTACTTATTACATGTACTACTTTTGTCCATTAAAATAAAAAAAATAACGGGCTTGGCTAAATTCTCTCTCACCGTAGGCTTAGTCCAACTCACTAAATTAAAGTTGAGAATCATCAATTCAGATCCATCCGTTGTCGATCCAATGCAAATGCAGAAAAAAAAAAATCCTAAAATGCTATTTAATTCTAATATTTTTGTTTAGGGTTAACAATTTATCCCTAATTTTTAATGCAATAAGTGAATATTGGGTTGTCAAAATTTAGGTGTCAACACACAACCTCCCAGAGAATTTTGGAAATGAAGTAGGTTAGATGGTTTTATAGCATTAGAACATTAGCAAGTTAGTAAATGTTACTTGATGTGTGAAATCATCTTCCCATTGCAAGGTTCTATATCCTTTTTGTTTGAATCTCAAAGCTTCATATTACCCTTAGGAATACGATGATGCCTGTCTTCTGATGAGATTATCTTATAGCTTAGCTGCTCACCCTTTGCTGTTTCTTGTCTAGTGGACTGATTACCACCTCGCCGATACCATAGGATTGCTTAGGATTCTCATTTACAATGTAGACTACACTTTCTTGGTTTCTTTTGTTCTTTAACGAAATAGTGGCTATCTTGTGGAACGGACTTAAAGCAAGCATTTCTTCTGTTCATGTGCTAATGTGATGGTAATTATTGGAGGTTTATGTAGATGGCAAGATGACCGTGTCTATTCATGAAAGAAAAGCTAGCATTAAAGAGTTCTATGGTTAGCGGAACAAAGTTCTGGCTCTTTCCTTCACTCTTATGTAGATGTTAATTGATTTTTTTTGTGTTTTGATCACAAATTCAGCTTCTTCGACCTTCATTTAGTGTCTGAACTGACATGTGTCAACTACGTGTGTCAACTACGAGGAGTTGTTAGGTCAGTACAATAAGGTTTTCAAGAAAAACTAGAGCTACCTCACTTAGCTCAAGGAACGCCTTAAGGCTGACTTGGGATCGAATCTTAAGGTCACACAGGTGCGTGACCATTTGTAGTCAATCAACCCGTGACAAGTGCTATCAGAGCCTTTATTCTAAACACAATGGTTGATCCTCCTCTTGGTGTTGCGATCGCTCAAGGCAAAGATCGTGAGGATTGTGGAAGGCCAATCAAGAAGGCCGCTTGGTCGAAGAAAAACCGTACTATCTCAAGCTCGAGGGATCCAAAGGACGACTTGGAGAATTGAATGACAATTCTAGAGGAGACTATCATGGACGTTCAAGCGATGGTGGACAATCTAAACCAAATTGCTAAGGGAGTGGAAGCTGGAAGGGAGGAGTTCTTAGCTGAAATACAAGAACTCAAGGTTGGCATAGGAGAGCTCCGCGTTGAGGTGCAGGGGTCCTTCACCCATGAGTAGCAGTAGCGGGATAAGACCTAAGAGGCTGCGATGGTAGCCATGCTCACAAAGATTGCTAAGCTAAAAGGCAAGCTCGCAGAGGTTGAAGCAGCACGCATGAATGGGGTGATCACCGTGCATGCAAACTCATGTATCGAAGCACCCAAGCCAAGGGAGTTTAAGGGCTCGCAGGTGGCTAAGAACGTGGATAATTTCCTATGGTATATAGAACAATACTTCCAGGCCATGGGAATCAACGATGACGCATCTTGGGTAAACACCACATTTATGTATTTAGTTGATAATGCTTTGATGTGGTGGTGTCGTTGATCGGATGATAAGTGTGGCGACCCTATCACGACATGAGCTCGGTTCATCGAAGAATTTCGATGAAATTATTATCCCACATATGCGGAAGAGGAAGCTCGTGATGTACTCAAGTGCGTAGAGCAAAAGGGTAGAGTTTGCGACTATGTGAAATGATTCTTGGAGCTGTTGCTCCAAAATCTTGTCCATGAGCGAGGCGGAGGCGTACTGCTAGTTCATGAGCAGACTCAAGCCATGGGTTAAGTAAGAACTCAAGCAATGTCATGCAACAATGGCCATGTCCACGGCTGAGTCTCTCGTGGAGTACAAGTCATTATCCATATCAAAGTCTGATTCTCATTCGAAGGACAATGCTAATGGTAGGGGAGATTGGAGAAGATTCAATCATCTGAATTGAGGTAAACCATTGGCGGCAACACCTAGGACCCAACCAAAGTCGAGTGGATGGGGACAAAGAAAGGTGCACATATATAAATATTTCTTCTATGATGGTCCTCCCATGGCTCATGATTGTACCAAGAGAGGCAAACTAGCAGCCCTATGCAAGGAGGACGAACTGCAAGAGGAGGCGTGGTTGGGTTCGTTACGTAATCTTAGATAGATCAAAACTAAGAAAGCGAAGGAACCTAAAGGCATGATGTTCGTGAATATGAAGATTGAAGGTACCACGATGAGTGCACTCATGGATACCGGAGTATTTGACCTCTTCATATCTTAAGAGGCCGTGGAGAAGCTAAATCTTCTAGTCGAGAAAGGAAGAGATGGTTGGCTCAAAACCGTGAATTCCAAGGAAGTCTGAACTAGCGGTGTGGCTAGAAACGTGGAGCTCCATCTTGGTCCATTGACCAATAGGGAAAATATCAAGGTAATCCCCTTAATGATTATGACTTTATGCTGGGTCTTGAATTGCTCAACAGGATCAATGCAGGCGCTATGCCGTTGCGGATTATATATGCATCCTAGATAAGTGATGCCAATGCATGGTTTTGATCAATTGCGAGTCGGGAAGCGATAGGAAGATGCTATTGGCCATGTAGTTGTTGAAGAGAGCAAAGAAGGGTGAGGTGACATTCTTGGCAACATCGAAGGCTGAGGACATGAAGGTAAGTGACCCAAGTCCATAATTCGTTCCAAGATGTGATGTTGCCCACGCTGCCCAAGAAACTTCCCCCTCGAAGAGAGGTGGATCATTGAATCGAGCTCATACCCAATGTTTGAATGCCGGCCATGGCACTCTATCGCATGGCCCCACCCGAGTTGGAAGAATTGCGAAAACAACTCAAGGAGTTGCTTGACACGGGATACAATCGGCCCTCTAAGGCTCCACTCGGTGCCCTGATCCTATTCCAAAAGAAGCATGACAAATCCCTTCATATGTGCATTGGCTATCGAGCATTAAACAAGCTAACCATAAAAAACAAGTACCCAATTCCTCTCATTACATATTTGTTCGATTAGCTTGGGGAAGCTTGGTGGTTCACCAAGCTCGATCTTCGATCGGGGTACTACCAAGTTCGGATCACTGAAAGGGACAAGCTGAAGACTGCGTGCGTGACCCGATACGGATCGTACAAGTTCATTTCATGCCTTTCGGCTTGACTAACACAACGACCACATTTTGCACTTTGATGAATAAGGTACTACACCCATTCCTTGATCAATCCGTTGTAGTCTACCTTGATGAGATTGTTGTGCACAGCCGAATGCTCGAGGAACACGTCGAGCACTTAAGGCAAGTTTTCTGGGTCTTATAGGAAAATGATTTGTACGTGAAGTGTGAGAAATGCGCCTTTGCACAAATTGAAGTCCCATTCCCGAGGCACATCGTCAAGGGTGGTCGAGTGTGGATGGATGCGGCCAAAATTCGTACCATCATTGAATGGGAACCACCGATCAAGGTGATAAAGTTAAGATCATTCTTTGGTCTCATAATCTATTATTGACACTTCATCTAGGTTTATTTGAACCTCATTGTGCTACTCACAGACATGCTAAAAAAGAAAGGCCATTGGAGTGGACGGATCAGTGTCAAGAGGCATTTGATCGGTTGAAGCGGGTCATGACTGAGGAGTCGGTGCTTGTGTTGCTTGACCATGCCAAACCATATGAGGTAGAAATTGATGCTTTTAATTTTGCTATCAGTAGTGTCCTAATGCAGGATGAGCATCCGATTACCTTCGAATCTTGGAAATTGAACTATACCAAGTGGCGATACATGGTCCAAAAGAAAGAGATGACCATGGTAGTGCATTGCATTCGTACGTGGAGGCATTATCTCTTGGGATCCCGGTTCGTCGTATGGACGAACAATTTGGCCACAAGTTATTTCCAAACCCAAAGGAAGCTTAGCCCAAAGTAAGCTTAGTGGCAGAACTTCTTGGCCTAATTCGATTATGTGCTGGAGTATAAGTCGAGGAAGGCTAATTCCGTGGCGGATGCCTTGAGTTGAAAGATGGAGCTAGCCAACATAGTAAGCCGACCCAATTGCCCGTGGGTCGACTATATCAAGGAGGGGCTCAAGTACAACCAAATGGCCCAAGCACTCATTCGATATGCATGAGTGAAAGATGAGGCGATTTTGGTGTGAGGACGACTTCCTTTACATCAAGGGATGATGACTCTATGTGCTGCTCCACGGGATATTAAGGAAAGAAGTGCTACACGAGTGCCATGACTCCAAATGGATGGGTCATCCGATAATCCATTGCACCATGGCACTTGTTGAGGGTCAATATTATTGGCCTCATATGTGGGACAACGTTGAGGCATATGTGCAAACGTTCTAATGTGCCAGCAAGATAAAATAAAACAACGTTTGTCACTAGGGCTCCTTCAACTGTTGCCCATCCCGGAGCATTCATGGGAGAGTGTCTCCATGGACTTCATTATGAACCTGTCAAAGTTCAAAGGACGTCAGACTCTCATGGCCACTGTGGATGGCTTCTCTAAGTACGTGTTGTTCGTGCTAGCAACCAAGGATTGTCCGGTCGAGAGGGCGGCCAAGCTATTCCTCAAGCACGTCGTCAAGTATTGTGATGTACCTTACATGATTATGAGTGATCAGGATCCTTGATTCATCAAGCGATTTTGGATCGAGCTCTTCAAGTTGCTAGGGTCGAACTTCAGCTTTTCCATGAGTTTGCATCCATCAGACAAAAAAGGTGAATGTGCTCATAGAAATACACCTTTGGCACTATATGAGCAACACACAAGTGAATTGGGCGTAGCTGATCGACATGGCACAATTCTCATACAACTTACAATAGAGTGAATCCACAAATCAAAGCCCGTTCAAGATCGTGATGGGGCTATAGCCGCTCACACTGAGTGCGGTTGCCTCGAGCTACCAAGAGAGAAGTCTGTCGGCGTACAAGTTCGCGAAGGAGTGGGATGAACAAGTGGACTTGGTGCAAGCGTGCCTCCACAAGGCCATGAAACGCATGAAAAAATGGGTGGATGAGAAGCGACGGCACGTGAAATTCCTGGTTGGGGACCTAGTGTTGGCCAAGCTACACTTGGTCCTTCAATATCGACATGTGCATAAAGGGCTGATCCGTTGATACAAAGGTCCCTTTCGAGTGTTGCAGCGGATTGGGAATGTTGCATACAAGCTAAATTTGTCGACCAAACTCAAGGTACATCTCATGTTCCACATGAGTATGCTGAAACCTTTCCATGTAAATGAGGAAGACCTAGATCGAGGTGAATCACAATGGGTGCCCCTTGGGGCAAAAACCTCATATGATCGGGATGTCAAGTGCATCATGGCAAACCGAGTCATACGGAAGAGGTATTGCGTGTCAAAGAAAGAATACTTGGTTTGATGGAAGGGCCTTCTCGAGAGTGAAGCGAGCTGGGAACCGTCTAAGGCTCTATGGCAATTCAAGAAATGCATAGATGCCTTTCATGTCGAGGACACTACAAGGGCATTGCTCGAATAGGTGGGGGAGATTGACACGGCCCAAGGATGAGCATGATCTAAGACCATTCAAAATGATGGGGACATGTCCCATTCAAGGGCCAGTGCACGAGCTGCCCATGACTAACCCACGAACGACCTATGATCAATGTGAGAGTCGGTCCATGTGCAATGTGGGAACAAGCCCACAATAGTTCGGCTCCCTTGTGTCAGGCGACCCTTTGGTTTCCCCACAGACTGATCCTATAGACCCATGTTAGGCATCCCTTGGACTTTCCTGCGCCCTAGGGCCTCTTGAATTGCATGTAGCCTTGTAATGATTGTACATATTCGAATACTATCGTTGAATTGGAGAGGGATTAACGGCTGAGATGAAATTCGTCCATGTATAAATAAAGGACCCTCCCCCTTCAGTTGTGCACTCTAGTTCACAAACTAGTACATTTGAGCTTCACTCCCATACTTCGTTCTTGTGAGTTGAGGGTGTATAAGTTGACTTGAGATTGAATCCTAAAGCCGCATGGGTGTGTGATCATTTGTAATCGACTAACTCGTGACACTTGGCTCTTGAAGATGGCTAATTGCCTGATCTGCAAGAGTCGTGCCAAATTTGGCCAGTCACTAGGTCAAGGAAGCAACGGTAGTGGGAGTGGGCCTTGTGGCAATAGTCGTTTCGAGGATGATGTTAGCACGGGACTCGCCGAGTGAATCAAGAGAGGGAGGAGATCAAGTTGGTGATGTGAGAGTAGAGATTGAAGATCTCCAGACAGCACCCCAACCTATAGTGTGAAAGTTTCATTTTAGGTAAATCATGGGCTGCACATGATGATAGAACGATTTGAGCTATTCTCAATCATGGGCTGCACGTGATGATAGAATGATTTGAGCTATTCTCACTGCTCATAAGAAACTGTGATTTCGGCCTTTTACCCTAGTAGACGTAGCCGTTTAAATCGTGAGCTAAAAATGCAATTTCCACCACTTATGACCTCCCGATCATAGATAAACACGTCTATAAATATAAGAATAGAAGATCATGCCCTATTCTATGGCTGGATGTGACACTTTATGTACATCTCTTACTTCATAGAGGCATGCCTTTGCGGAGTTTTCTTTTTCTTTTTTACTCTCAATGAGGATGGCATACGTTGCAATAATGCTTTACAAATGAAGGGTGCTGATTAAATTTCAATAATTGAGTTCATTCTCAAAACATCTTTCCATCTTTATTCTATCATTTTGAGTCAAGAGATTATAGTCTATTTACTCATACTAATGTAATCAATGTCGAAGAAGGTATTCGACCAAAAAAAAAAATGTCGAAGAAGGTCAGGGCCTGTTTGGCTCAACAAATATCGCCTCCAAAATCAATGATTTTTCTTTAACAATATCGTGCGACAATGACATTCCATTCCGAGATGGTTGCAGCATCTGTCGCATTATGTTTCGATGCACTCGACTGTTTCTTGTTGATCATGTTTCGAAATTGAACATCAAGCGAATTAAAGAACGCTAGAAAAATCAGGCCAGCGTGATGGAAGGACGTAATTGATGAGAGGAGATCCTCCGTCGGCATGCTTGGCATGTGGCGTGGGCATCGCTTTGCATCATGTTTTCCAGCTATGGATACAAAATAACCCTAAGGAAGCATATTCACCAACGCATTGCCCCCACCGATGCAGTGCGGTTGGCGGGTACGGTTGTCCCCTTCCCTAATTTCCGATCACACAAGTTCACAGCCACCCGCGTCATGTTCTTGTTTTCCAAAACTAGGCAAAAAGAATTGCCCTGAGCATCTTCGCCAACCAATCGTGCCGCCGGGGGAGTGCTATTTTCGATCCCAACCGCGTGGCCGAAAACACTGCCTCCGATAACTGCACTGATTCGGCTGTTCTATCAGCATCATGTTGAGCCAAACTTCTCGTTATACCTCCTCTTCCTCATCGACTCTTGGGAGTCCAGGGGAATGCGATGCACTGTCTAGCATCGTGAACCTTGTGTCGGTACTGGATGTGCTGTATACCTTTCTTTTTCTGGTTCTTTGTACTGTCTGTTGTAGAATTTATGCTTCAAACGACAACAAGAGCGCACCCGCCAACCGCAGAGAGACACAATTCGATTCGCAGAAAAAGATGGCAACCGCAGAGAGACGCAATTCGATTTGCAGAAAAAGATGAAAGATAGTGCGGTCTGCTTTCGGGCGAGGAGGTAATGTGTGGTGTAGAGAGTTTTGGCTGTGAGTATCAAATGATGCTACCGCCGACGGGTACTACGTTTCCAAATAGTTTTAAGCCACATATCAAGCACCAGAGAGTTGCAGATCGAGAAAGATGGTATGTGGAGAGAGAGAGAGAGAGAGGCACGAAAAAGAGCTGACCCCATATGTAAAACTTCCTCTAGGCTCGTCTTGATCTTTGTAGTTGCATGTTGTATGGACATCCTTCGTCAATCGACAACCTTAAGCTTGGAACGAGAGGTAGTCTATGGACAGTTGTCTGCATCTATGTGAAAGTACAGATATAAAAATGGGAAGTGAATGAGCGAGATCAGCAAGCTAGGAAAAGTGAATTTTACAAGTCCTGCTAATATGATGGCACCGTTAATTACCTCAATAACGGTGTCACAATGACCACAAATTTCCATATGTATGGACGTGGCAACCGGAGCACCGTTACTCCACCCCATCATTATTCTTCGTACAAGTAAGGTATGAACTAGCACTTTCCTTTTTTTGTGAGAAGAAACTTTGATATGGAAACAGTATTGTAATCTACATTGAGTGGTACTATTACATCTATCAAATAATTCATACCCATTATTTTTATTACATCAGATTTCATTCGCGATGCCCAACACAATTGCGTTGTGAATTAGTTACCATTCCAAACTTTTATTTTTTATTTTTTAATTTCCCATTCTCATTAATGGATTCTTGTTGATTATACTAATGACATTATAGATAAGAGAAAGGGACAAAATGATTGCAACCTAGATAAATTGATTCTCATATCAAATTGCATTGAACCACCTGTGTCTATTAAAGATTTAACTAGAAGCGTGTAAATGGAGAGTGCATTTAGGTTAGTCTAGATTTACTGACTTCGGCAAAAAGATGCATGACCAAATTACAGCAAATAAAAAAGGAAGTAAGCTCTATATAAAGAACCTGCTCATGCACCCGCTCGATGTTCCTTCCCACACAGAAGAAGCACCAAAAATGGGTTCACTAACTTCGGACGATCCCATACACGTCGTCCTCTTTCCCTTCATGTCCAAAGGCCACACCATCCCCATCCTCCACCTCGCCCGGCTCCTCCTCCTCCGCCACCCCGCCGCTGCAGTCACTGTCTTCACCACCCCCTCCAACCTCCCCTTTGTCTCCCGCCACCTCGCTGGCACCCCCGCCTCTGCCGTCTCCCTCCCCTTCCCAGGCGATATCCCGGGACTCCCCACCGGCGTTGAGAGCACCGACGCGCTCCCTTCCATGTCCCTCTTCCCCGCCTTTGCCACCGGCACGGTGCTCATGCAGCCGAGCCTCGAGGCAGAGCTCCAGAGGCTGCACCCGCGGCCCACCTTCATGGTGTCGGACGGGTTCCTGTGGTGGACCCTAGATTCGGCCTCCAAGTTCGGCATCCCTCGCCTGGTCTTCTATGGCATGAGCAACTACGCCATGGCACTTTCCCGGGCCACCGGCGTCGAGAACCACCTCCGTGGGCCCACGGCGGAGGACGAGCCCTTCACCCTGAACGCTTTCCCGTGGATCAAGCTCACCAAGAACGACTTCGAGCGCCACTTCTCCCAGTCGTTGACGGAGGATAACCCCCAGTTGGAGTTCATCATGAAGACCATGGTCGCGATGCAGAAGAGCAATGGCCTGGTCGTCAACAGCTTCCAAGAGCTCGAGCCTACCTTCCTTGACTACTGGAATCGTGAGTGCGGGCCGAGGGCTTGGTGCATCGGGCCGCTGCTCCCGCTTGAGCATCCGGTGGTGCGTGACCCTCCCCTGCGGACCCCATGGGCGGAATGGTTGGACCGGAAGCGAGCTGGGGGCGAGCGCGTCCTGTACGCGGCGTTCGGGTCGCAGGCGGAGATCCCGGCGGCGCAGCTGCAAGAGATTGCGCTTGGGTTGGAGAGCTCCGGGGCGAGCTTCTTGTGGGTGGTCAAGAGGAAAGACTCGGACATCATGGCCGACATCGACAGCGGGTTCGAAGAGAGGGTCAGCGGGAGAGGGATGGTGGTGCGAGAGTGGGTCGATCAGCGAGGCATCCTCATGCACGGGAGCGTCCAGGGTTTCCTGAGCCACTGCGGGTGGAACTCGGTGCTGGAGAGCCTGTGCGCCGGGGTGCCGATCTTGGCGTGGCCAATGATGGCGGAGCAGCCGCTGAACGCCAGGATGGTCGCGGAGGAGATAGGAGCGGGGCTGAGGGTGGAGGCGGCGGATGGGACGGTGAGGGGGTTCGTAAGGAGGGAAGGGCTGGCGGAGGCCGTGAGGGAGCTGATGGAGGGGGAGTGGGGGAGGCGGCGAGGAAGAAGGCGAAGGAGGTGGCGGAGACGGCGAGGAAGGTGGTGGAGGAGGGCGGCTCGTCGTGGACGGCGTTGGGCACCCTGGTGGAGGAGATTTCCAGGCAGAGGAAGGACCGCGCGGGCTGATCTCGTGAAGGTTGGGACAGAGAACAATAAAAACTAGTCTTGATATATTCTAGAAAGAAAAGTCCAAACTCGGTCACTTTATTGTTCTGACATAGGCTAGATCAAGTTTTCTTATCTATCAAATCAGCCATTGTATCATCAATCACTTCGTGCATCTTTGTACCTACCACTTACGTGTACGATGATATTATTTTCTGGTTTTTATATAAATTAACTATTCATATTGAGATAGCTATGGACCTTTTTTCAATACGTGGCCGGCGATTTAAAAAAAATAACTGCACAAGTAGAGTTCAAACGCTAACACGTATACAACCTTTAATTTTAGTATAATGATTTTATTTAATGAGAGTTGTCATTTCAAAGAACACTTGTCAAAAAGAATTACCACTCGGTAGCGAACCTTATACAAACTTTTTAAGGTGTTTCTTCTTTGTTTCTAATTATAAATGTGGAACTGATCAAGTTCAAATACAAGCCTTTCGATTAAGAGAATAAAATTAGACCATCAAATGATATTGTAAAGGTAGCAATTTATGATCACTTAAGGATTTTATTAACAATAAGATAGTCAATATCACCCTTGATTGAGGAACAATGTATAAGGATAATTAATCTCTGATAGGGTCTTCAAATTTTTTTGATCATTGAGGTAAGTTGATAAGATTAGAAAAGCTATGATAAAATTCAAGTTGTGTACTATTTCTAATGGAAAGTTATGGATGTCAAGATATTCAAATTTACGAGACTTGGATATAAGAGAAAACATAGAATATATTATCAGTGTAAATAAAATTTCACACGGCGATTTCATCCTTACTTGGTTTGAGAATTATGACTCCTCAATCTCTCGAATCAGTAGTTTATAAAGCAACCTGTGTACACTAGCGTTGTATGCTATAAGTACCGCTTATATGAGTTACTACACGTAAAGGGTGGTTACTAATTTGTCGTTTACAAATATCTGAAAATTACATTGATTGAGTATAATTAATGAATATAAATGCCATCACTCACGACCATTTGAGACATGCTACTATTTTATCTGTTAGTCGCCGAGTGTTAACAATTCAAGATTACAAATTCTACAGTCAAATCACTGCTCATAAAGGTAAAATACTGATACACAATAACCTATAAAGTCAAATTATTATATATAATATGATCGAGCTTATGGTGATTTCAGGTAAATGATGATAAATTCAAGAAAATTATGGCTAAAAATGAGCGCAGTAAATAACATGGTAAATATATTAGATTAGTAACTTTTCAACAACTAGATATCTTTCAATAATTAGGAATGTCTCCGGTGGATGGTAAGTAACAATAACACGGTAACATCCATCCGGTGGTGGACGCATTGGTTCTCGCCCTGCCCCCTCATTCGGGAGAGGAGGGATTCGAAACTCCGCGCCCTCATTGCGCGACTAAAGTGGAGTGCCGTGGGAGGTGGGCTCCCGCGCTAGTGCTTCCCGGTTTACGTTGCGGCTGTCCGGCGTACGGTGGTTCAAGACATCAAAAAAAAAAAAAAAAAAAAACAATAACATAGTAATTTTTTTTTTTTTTGATACCGAGGAACCGCTAGAGATCACTTTTCACTTACGCTAATCGGATACACACGACCCTCCGGTGCTGACAGCACCGTAGGGTCTCGCCGCAAGCTACTATTTAGACGTAAACCTCGAGAGAAGCTAGCATAGAATCTCACCACCATGGCTCCCCACTTAAGATGTGTTTGACAACGCAAAGATTCGAACTCATTCTCTTGGCGATGAGATAGTAGAACCCAATCAACTGTGTTGCAATAGTGAGATGAGTGTGATGATTCTCTATGTGCCTTACAAGTTCTCTCGTTTGCAATGCTTAAAACAACTTATCCTAATTGCAGGTATTTTTACTTGAAGCCTACCTTTCGAGGTCAGACTTCTGGCTCGTAGCCGATGCTAGATGATGAAAGCTGATCCTGCAATTGAAAGTGAGCAATGCTTACAACAAACTGAAAGGTTGCCGCACATAGCCTTAGCTGGATCATCGGCATTCACTGTTTTTAGCTCGGATATGCTGTGGAATATTTAGGTCTGTGGTTGCCAAAAAGTTTAAAAAGTCATTTACTGAGTAAAATACTACTGAGGGGTAGATTCAAAGTAACAATGCAGCTGAAGACAGTTCAGTAAGGTAGAAACTAGGAATAGCAGTTGTCCAGGATAGAGCAATTACATGGACAAGTTTTGTTTTTCGTTCAAGGTCATATGAGATCACATGCTTAATCTTACAAACGGAAGGCCCTAATTGGCTGACAGTCAATTCTTAGCTGTTTGCACATATGCTTAATCACCCCTTTTCTGTTTACCCTTGTGGTATGGCCTGACTGTGAACTTGGCATATGCTTTTGGAGAATCTCTAGCCATATGAGAGAAATCATGGGACAGAGCTGCTAACGAGAGACGTCAAAATCTTTTATTTTCAATAGGGATGAATGGTTCCCAATTGGTCCGATTCCACTTAAGAATCCAGAACTGGATTGGGAGGACCGGTTCCCATTTTTTGGGATTCGGGATTGGACTAGATGGTCCTAAGAATGGGAACCAGACCGGACCGACTAGTCCGATCCAATGGAACCAATCACTTTGCAAAAATAAAATTTTAAAATTTTAAAAAAAAATTATTACAATTTTGGGGTTTATTGCTATTTTTAAAAAATTAAAAAAAATATATTTTTTAAAAGAGTCGGTCCGGTCCATTCCTGTCCGGTTCCCCCTAGAACTGGGAACCAGATCGATGCCCCTAGGAACCAAATCAAATTGGTCAGTTTGGTCCGGTTCGGGTGATTCCCAATCTGAGCAGTCTCATATGCTCACCCTAATTTTCAGGAAGAAAATAGCTGAGATTGACAGACATTATTACCTTTTTTTACGAGCATCGGCCGGCAAGCGCTTGGTTTATTCCATCCAAGATGCATGCCCGCATTTTGGCCTTATTCATGCATAAAGACGGACGATCCCTCCAAACTCGCCCGCTCGGTGTAGGCCGAGAACTATAACCGAGCAATAAATGCCAAAGAGAACACAGGCTTCTGTTTCTGCAGAAAACATGTACAAGAAAAATCCTCCAACTCTTTATTTTCAGCAGGAGTTTCCAATGCAACAATATTTTAGTCCCTCTCTGTCTTTATCTGTACCCTTATATGATATACCATTTGTTTGAATTGCCACATCTTTATCTCATGGCAAGACTTTGGTGCAGAAAATTTTCCAAAATCAACACCCTCCGTGCTGGCTGTATCCAATTGTGCCGGTTTTCAATCTTCTCTGAGTGACTTATTGCTTTGCTATTCAAAGGATCTGTAGTCCATGTTTATATTGATCAATCACTCGCCACTTGAATGTTGGAGATTTTTCTCCTGATCAAGCTCACTTTCCCTCTCAAGTGTTGTTACTTAACTATGGTTTGATGTTTATGTTGATCAATCTTTTTGTTTGGTTTCTTTTGTGTCGAAACTATGGATGATCTGGCCGCATGCTTCTTATCCAGGCATGGGACTGAGTCTCGCAAACCACTTTATATGATTGCTTTCTTCATCTTGATAAGTCCCGTAGAATTTGTAGCTCCTCAGTCTTCGGGGCCGCAATGTGTTCTCGATCTCACTTTTAGTCCGAAGTCAAATTTTTCAAGCTGCGAACTGGGGAACTGGGGTATTGGGAGGCCTTTTGCAAAAGAACTGCTGTGGAGCAGCATTTATAGGTGTCTTTATGCACTGGGGCGCCGAGCTAACCGGACCGGGCAGATATACTTAAATGCTGGCAAGCAAAATGATTGTTTGGCTTCGATGGAGGGATTTGAGGGAGATGCTTTTGGGTGCGGGATTGAGAAGCTGACGAGCGGGGGCGGCAGCTGTTCGGACTTTAAAGTTACTGATGTCGTCAGTAAGATGGGAGAGAACTTGAAGAGGTTGAATGAAAACTGTAATTTTGTGAATTCTGATGGAGAACAGGACCGAAAACGTGCTTCCTGCACAAAGACCTGGGAAGAGATGAGATCGATGCACCCTGTGGCCACCAAGAGTGAATCTGTGGCAAACAATACAGACATTTGTAGGTTTGCCATTCTTGTATCGCTAACGAGCACGAGACTTGAAGACTCCAGTTATGTCCAAGGAATTTACAGGTGCCTGGGGGAGCAAAATAGCAGCAGAGGTATGTAATATTGCTTATGCAATTGGTGATGAGAATAGTTTTGTTTGATTAGATAGTTATATTTGCTTTGTGGCAGAAAAATCATATTTTGAATAGTCTTTGTCCTGAGCAGAAAATGAAAAAAAAAGAGCAGCCAAAGGGAAAGCCTAAACTCGGAATAGGTAACTTCCGGTGTCTCACATGGCAATTCAATTTTCATAGTAGCTTGTCGGAATAGTACTATCGGAATATATCGATCCTCTAGAGTTGTGCATTAAGCAGGCATATGGGTTTTAATTGGTGTCCTCATCGGGGCTGTTGTCGCTCTTATCATTTCCATCATCATTCAGTCAAAACGATGCCATAAACCAAATTCAGAGCCAAAAAGAGCTGGTATATGAGGAGGTTTCCAAAATCACATTAGACTCATAGTTAAAGGTTTCTTAAGTTTTTCACTCACGGACTCCTTTTTGTCAACAGCATTCAAGGATGTGCTTCTCAAGGGACCTGGCTGTCCGAAGGTTCCAATTAAAGAAGTATATACAGCCACAAACAACCTACACGAGTCCAATTTCATAGGTCAAGGAATTGCTGGTGAGCATTTTTATATAACAGCAGTACCTGGCACTCAACATTACTATGCTAGAGAAGAGGCAACTGCAGGGACTAATATTTTTTGCTATAGCAATATAGCATGCTTCCTCTATTTCATTTTCAGATGATCTCATGATTCCTTTGTCTCATACAAAATCTCATGGTTCTGGTTGTGATATGAAAACTGGCAGGAAGGGTGTACAAGGGCATGATGCCAAACAACCAGCATGTTGCTATAAAACATACCATTAGCAATGTGAATGTGGAAACTGTTGTGAGAGAGGTCACAAGCTTATCGCATGTTTGGCATCCGAATCTGGTTTTGCTGCTGGGCTTCTGTGTCAATGAAGATGAGTGTTTTCTTGTCTATGAGCTCTGTACAAATGGAAACCTTTCCGAGTGGCTTTTTGGTAAATGGGCCACCACTTTGATGCTAAATTCTGATCCATTTTCCATTGTACCCTCAAGCTGTAAAAAGCTGATCACCAAGTGAATGCTCAACAGGGAAGGACAGGGTTCTCTCCTGGATCCAGAGGCTTGAAATTGCCATTGATAGCGCAAGAGGTC
Organism: Eucalyptus cloeziana; assembly: GCA_014182715.1. Taxonomy (NCBI): domain Eukaryota; kingdom Viridiplantae; phylum Streptophyta; class Magnoliopsida; order Myrtales; family Myrtaceae; genus Eucalyptus; species Eucalyptus cloeziana. Next base: position 23,284,509 of record CM024642.1, read on the forward strand.
TTCTTTTTCTTCACACATGTCCAGAGGGATGCATTGTCCACCGCGATATCAAGGTCAGCCACAAAATTTACTTCTCTTACCTATAAAATCTATGAGGACATGTAGACCCCTGTAATATTTTCCAGCATCTTAAACGGAAACATTAGCAGAGTTCCAAATCATCTAGCCTGCAAGGCTTCTAGGCCTATAGGGCCAAATGGAAAGCTTAGAAAATGATATTCTAGAGCTAGGACTCAGCTGCACGAGTTTGTTTAAATTCATGTGTGGATCCAACATTAAAATTCAGGAAATCTTGCTTCAATTACCAGAGCTCAATCATCTCTCTTGCGGCCAACGAACATTCTCCTAGGACCGAATTTTGAAGCCAAGCGTTCAGATTTTGGACTATCTAAGGTCATCGATCTAGGTGAAGCTTATGTCAGCTAAGAGGTGAGGGGGACCTTTGGGTACCTCTATCCTGAGTACCAAAACAACCACCAAGTGAATTCATCAGGTGATGTTTACAGCTTTGGGATAGTGTTGCTGCAAATCCTCTCTAAGAAGAAAGTTATCAACTTGAACCAGGAAAAGCCCATGCCGTTGGATAAAATGGTGAGTTGCTGCCTTTGTGCCTTCTTACATGATGAGTTTAGTTCCGCAAGTTTCCTGATAGGTAATTGTTTGATGCTTTTGCACTCCAGGCAAAAGCCCTTATTAGAGGTGGCAGCATCACATACTTCGCGGACCCCAAGTTTAAGGGCGAATACTCTGCAGAAGCATTTAATATTACACATCAGCTGGCACTCTCATGCACTGGACTGAAGCAACAAAGGCCGTCCATGGAGCAAGTTTCCGTAAAGTTGGTGGAAGCCCTAGAAATATCAACCAAAGCAAAAGCTTCTTTTCCTGAACTGACCCCGGAATGGCTTTCAAGTTCAACAGAATGAAGGAGAGATCCTTAAATGTTTTGACTGTTTTCCAAAGGATCAGTAACTAGATCCAATAAGGGATACACTTCATCCATTTGACTGACATATATACATCCTTGTATAGATTTTTATGATCAGAGTACAGGTTACCAAACTTTTATATATCAAGAGTCTTTAGTTACTGAAACTAGTGTCTGCGAGAATCCTACCATCCTTCCTCTTTCCTTCAATTATGAAAAATTGTATTTGATAAACTTGCCATCTTTTATACAATGCTTATTTTTTGCTCATTAAATTTCTGCTTCTTCAATGCTTCACTATATTGCGATCGTATCTAGTCAAAAAGGTTGATTTCTCATGAATGCCTGAGGGAATTGTCACATGTTTCAGGATTTACTGTACTCATCAGCTATGTATCTACCAGTCATGGAACATGTTATCCCCATACAGGGGGCAGATCCCCAAGCTGATAATTCGGTCAGGGAACTGATGGCAAGAAACCTGGCTTAGACCAGCCACAAGGAACAGACACACATGTCTGGGTGAATCAATTGAATGAGACGAAAATGGTAAAATTACGATCTGGTGTACCAACATGAGAAGTCACCTTACTTTGACAATACTCCGTTAAAGATTCCTCCATAAAACATGCCCAAAAAAGCTGCATCAAATTTTTTGTCTACTGCACCGCTTGATCAACAGTCAAAGATAGCGCACAAGAAATTCTCCCCCTCTCTCTCTCTCTCTCTCTCAAGCTTACCCTGAAATTTGTTAAGACAGTTATTTATAACCATGCTGGGTTCTTCAATGGATTTACGACAGCCTTAACTTGCAAGTAGTTACTGAGACTGTATACTCCCTTTTCTCTCCCAATTCCACTCATCTTGTAACCTCCGAAAGGAATAGCAGCATCAACAACATGGTAGCAGTTAATCCACACTGAACCAACCCGCAATGCCCGGGCTAAAGTATTGGCGGTGTCAATATTCTGAGTGAAAACTCCAGCAGCAAGTCCATAATGAGATTTATTCGCCCTTCTGATCACCTCATCAAGATCCCTGTTTAGGAAGGCAAAGTTAGCCTCCAAGCCTAAAAAATTATAAGTATGTGATGAAGTAAGCGTGTGGTAGAGCATACTTGAATTTCGAGATGGTCTGCACTGGGCCGAAGATTTCATCCTTTGCTATCAGCATATCATCCTGATTTGAGAAAGATGAGATGGAAATTTATATGGTTTGGGTGACAATAGGAAATAATTTCCGCAAAACATTTGAGCTTGACTATGCTATTCAAGAAGCAACAGCAATATTACCTGCACATTTGAAAAAACTGTAGGTTGAATGAAGAATCCTTTCGAGCCATATCGTTCACCTCCACATTCAAGAGTGGCTCCACTTTCAATACCAGACTTGATGTATGTGCGAATCTTCTCGAATTGCTTGATGTCAATCTGAGAATCCAATCATTTCATACTTATTAAAGTAAGTACCTTTTCTTCTATAACAAGTATAGTGCATTCATGCTAGTCCACTAAAAGTACGGAAACGGAAAGTGATACAAAATGACTGAAGCTTTAACAGCTATCCATAACGCTGGCTGAGGAACGGTATAACATTGAAAAACATGGTGGATGTGCTGTCCATCCAACGCAGAACGCAGATAAAAAAGTAAAGGGAGCTGTAAGAAGAAAAACCACCTGAGGACCCTGCTCCACTCCAGGCTTGAAAGGATCTCCAACAACCCGTTTCATAGCCCGCGCCCTTGCTTTCTCCACAAATTCATCGTACACGCTCTCGTGCACAAAAGTGCGAGAACCGGCATTACAGCATTGACCCTGCAGACAGAAGTTGAATTCTTTTTGCATGGAACATGATATTATGAAAATATAGCCAAGATGTGCCTACTCCAAGTAATTGAAGTTGAATACATTTTAGGGACACACGTAATCAGAGCACAAACCTGGTTGAAGAATAGGGCAAAATGTGCCAACTCCACAGCCTTATCAATTTCAGCGTCCTTGCAGACAATGAAAGGGGATTTTCCTCCCAGTTCTAAAGTCACTGGTTTTAGATTGCTTTTTGCAGCCAGATCAAGTACAGCTCTACCGGTTTCTGTTGATCCGGTGAATGCAAGCTGCAAGTGAAGCACATCGATGGTTTTAGCTTCAGGTCTTAAGTTTATATATCTTCTCATCAACGGTCTCAGATAGCTCGCACATGAATATCACGGAATCCCAACAGAATGCATTTGGATGCAATTGACATCTTTTGAGGTGCCTTTTTAACTTCGACATATGCACACAGGGTAGTACAATCTCTCATTCAAAACCAACTTCCCTTGTAAGAGTACAGCAAAAAAATTTACACGTACAAAAGTGATCACATGCTAAGCAGCTAATTTAAATCATAAATATTTAACTAGGATATGAGAAGACAAAAAGTACCTTGTTCACATCCATATGACTGCAAAGAGCACTCCCAGCAGTGTGACCGAAGCCAGATATAATGTTCAAGACACCCGGAGGAAGTCCAGCCTGTTAGACATTGTTATGGGACATGGAAAATCATCGCATTGGTTAATGAAAAGGTGCATCAACTTATTTCTTTCATCAATCACATCTAGAAACTTCACAAGATAGTCTTAGTGGGTACTAGGATTAGAAACCAATTTCCAAGAGTGTCTGCCTATTGTCTTAGGAAGGATCCTCCATTAGCTTACTGTTGCAAAAGGGTAAAATCAATAACAGACAAATATTTTCCTCATACAGCTATGCTGAATGCAATATGAAGTATCTTAATAAGACTTTCTGGCCTAACCTAAACCCTGACTTGATCGTTGGACAAGGGTGAGAGTAAACCGAAATCAACAGGAACACTCACCTCATGGAGTAACCTTGCCGCATACAGAGCAGAGAGTGGTGTCAGCTCGGCAGTCTTTAGCACCACTGTGTTGCCACATGCCAATGCAGGCCCTATCTTCCAAGCGAACATTCGCAGAGGAAAGTTCCATGGGATAATCTGCCCTGCCACGCCGATAGGTTCATGCAGGGTTTGGACATGATACTCTCCGTCTGCTGGGACTGTGAGACCGTGGATTTTATCTGCCCAACCTATGAAATTTACAGTATATAGTAATGTCAGCTGGCTTCTATCTAAAAGATAAATCCTGATAGGAAACAAATAGGACTGATTTCGTTTAACTTACCAGCATAATAATGCATCAATCTTACGACACTGGGAACTTCGTCTTCTGCAGCCTGTTCGTAGGGCTTTCCATTATCCCAAGTCTCAATCGCTGCGAGATCATCAATATGCTTCTCAAGTAGATCCGCAAACCGAAGAAGTATGCAGGACCTTTCCTAAGTCATAACGCAGGAGTGGAGTTCCAAGTCATTGCATTTTCAAACATTAAATCACACAGCATCACCAACGTAACCTGAAATGTTCTAATCGCATCCCATACAGAAACATGCTTAATTACATTTAGCATGGAGACTAAAAAGTTGTCACTCCATCTAGAGAGAAAGAGCTATATTTACATAGGCAGTCATCCTCGGCCATGGTCCCTCATCAAATGCCTTACGAGCAGCAGCAACTGCACGGTCAACGTCCTCTGCATTGCCCTCTGCAACATGGGTGATCACGTCTCCTGTCCTAGGATCAAGGGTGGGGAAAGTTTTTTCTGGGTGCAATTGGCAACGAATGAGAACAATTACACGAGAGCTGATGCAATCGAGAGGCATCACAAGAGACTGGTCCTGCATTTATAGAACGATCGAGAAGGCCAGACTAACCTGATGCAGCGTCTACAAACTTCCCATTTATGAGAAGCTGAGTGTCGGTTATCTTAACAGATGGAGTGATCGGTTCGTCAACCACGGAAGAGCTGCTAGACGAGCCAATGCCTCTCACCCAGCCATGACTTCGGCCTGAAAATTGCACAAGCAAACACTTGCTCATGTCATAGATCACATTGGTGATGCACTTCGGGGGCCATTTGTGATAACACCTTTGGACAAAGGCTTCGCGAACGCAAAAGACAGATAGAAGAAAGAGAGATTAAGCGAGTTTGAAAAGCTACCGATCGAACTCAGATGAGCAGACGAGTATCGAGAGAGTAAAAGAAGCTTCCTGGTGGCCATTTGCGTAGAGCCTACCCTGTCTCTATCGCTTCAGTATATCTCCCCCCTGTCAATATCAGAAGCAAATGAATGTCCAGACAATCGTAGGATCTTGTAGGTTTCACGTTGATCTTGTCAAGTCTGTTCGTAGATGGACGTAGGAACCATTCTCGTTCGCCCTCCTTACTCTCAACTCGCAAAGTGGGTGACCGATCGCTTGCAAACGCAGTGCAACGTCCAACTGACAAGCACTGAAAAATCTCTACCGTAAAAAAATATCATTCATTACGTAACTGAGATTGCAGACACGTAAGACTCCTCTCCCTCGATCTAGCGTTGCTTGTTGAAGATGAGATATATCATATAGGAATGAGGAGAGGAGTGGACTTTTGTTTATATGCGAGTTACTCTGTTCACAACCCTAGATTTCTCATCGATCTAACGGTGGAAATCCAATCTCCCACATGTAAAATAGGACATCGAATTCCTTAACTAGTAAAAGAGGAGGAGGCAAACTTTTGATTGCCGTCCAAAATGAGATAAGGCCGGATCAATATGGATATAGTCCAAATCCGAAATTTTGCATGCGGTAACATAATCAATGGATTGGATTTCTTTCCGAGAAACCTTATGCGGTTAAAATTTCCAACGCGAAATTTTTTTTTTTTTTAAATTTTAAAAAGAGCACGTAGGATACTCTAACACTCCGATGCAATGTTAGAAAATCCAACCAAAAGCTTTAGTAACAGGTGTACATGAAAAGTATATAAACCCCATAAAGAAGAGATTCTAATACTTTCACATGTTGTAATAACCCGTATACTTTTTTCTTTTTTCTTTTTTCTTTTTTGTGTAGTTGCTGGTTCCGTGGTTCTGCTATGCTGAAATGAGAACGAGTCGGGCGATAATCATCGACCGATTGTCGGAAGGGAATTGAGTATAGCGATAGCTTTCTGTCTTATTTCATTAGTGTTCAGTTCTTGTCTATATATTTTTCCTGCTAATTTTGCAAAAGACATGGCGTAGTCTCGTCTGTTTTAATGTCCATATATTCTGTAAATGGGTTTGGATTCTTCTGCCACTTCCAGTAAAGACGCCTGTTCCTTGCATTTGTCGACAGAACAACGTCTTCAGGCGATGATGAATTGGCCAAAGCGATGGGAATATCATCAGACGCCTGTTCTTTTTATCCTTCCCATTCATTGGATCTGGGCATCCATAATGATAACGACGGTCCTTCTTTCCGTGACGCTACATCTCTTTTACTTGTCATTTACGTCGACATGGATTTTCTATCAAATAATGGAGATAATAGGACACGAAACAACCGGCTGTATTAATGCAATTCACTAAAAAGTATGATATGCCAAAAATATCTGGATTTCCTGCCCCATCCGATCTTGTCGGCCGAACATAGTCCTTGAATTTGGAGGCATGTGTAATGCAGGTTACGTTCAACTCTGAAACTCTGCTGATTGTACTGGGTACCGAGGTCCCATTGCCTGCCAAAACCTTTTCTCTCTCTCCTGGTGATATTTTGGGCTGAGAATGTCACGAGTTCTGCACGTACATACTCAGCTCATCAGTAGTTTTCAGCGGTGCAGATTAACGCACGCTCTAAGGTAGAAGGGTGTTGCCGGCCTATTACCCGCCGACTCGTCATCAATGAGAGAACACTTTGCACATTTGTGGACAGGCATTGATACTCTTGTCCTCGATTAAATTAAACCGAGGGGTCGAGTTGGGTCAATCCATCGCCCGGCGGGCCATATCTGGTTCTACACACGACATCCTTATATCGAAACGAACCCTTTATGCCTTATTCAAACTGATGCAAGATAGTACATACGCTACGTTACACACAGACGACAATGCATACGGAACATTACTTTTTGCCCAAAACCCTGTCTCTAGCTTTTCACAAGTTGAGCAGCTTTGCCTTCTTCGACATCGATCCTTTTCTCGAGAAACACGGTTTCTTGCAGTCACAGTAATACACCATGAACACCGACCACTCCACCACATTCGCCAAACACACTAGATAGACTTGCACGTTCGTTGCAAAAATCCGCTTTCTTCACTGTGCCCTGTGAAATCGAGGCAAAACTGTCTCCACGCAAGCCTTCAAATGAAGAGCACGAGCATGAGGGCGAGTCCCTTTCTTCTGCTCCCTCTGCACAGATATGCAGCCACTCCTAATGCAATGTCACCATGCTTCTCTTCCAGTATTGAGATCACGATCCACGTGTTCCATATAGCACTCCACTCCATATACTTCGCAAACAAGGCCACAAGGAGCACGCCAGAGAGTACCTCGGAGAACCCAACAGGCCCCATAGATGAAGACAGCCCACATAACTTAGGACCATCCAAACAGGGCCAAATTCTGATTCTTTATTCTCGGGAATAGTTTGGGAACAAAATCGCATTTGGTAAAATTTTTGTTCTCAAGAACAGATTTGGAGTTGAATGAAGAATAAAAAAAAAGTCGATTCTTGTTCTAGGAAAGAATTTGAGAATCAAAATCAACTATTCTTCTTCTTCCCTTCCGCCATCCCGCAACCGCTGTCCACCACCGCCCGCCGCCACCCGCCGCTGCCCTCCGCCGTTCATCGCCGTCCTCCGCCGCTTGCCGCCCGCCGTCCACCGGTCCGACGAGCTTGCCTGGCGAGGCCAAGCCTCATTGGTGACCAGGCGGGCCTTGCCTAGCCCTCGACGAGGCTCGGCCAACTAGGGCTGGCCTCGCCGAGAGCCGGCGACGCTTTGGTGAGGTCGCTGGCCAGAAGAAGAAGAAGAAGAATAGGAGAAAAAGGAAAAAATAAAGAAAAAAAAAAAAAAAAAAAAAAAAAGTAAAAAATTTATTTAAAAATTAAAAGAAATTGATTTGGAACATAATCAATGAGCACGGTACCCCAAACGCAATTCTATTCTAGAATCAGAAATTTTGGACAGTTACCAAACGCGTTTTTTATTCAGAATCAGTTCCCGGAAACAGAATAAAGAAGAATCATTTCTAATCAGAATTTGTTCTCGGAACGGAATCGTTACCAAACACGTCCTTAGATATGACAAGGAAAGAAGTCCGAGCAAAGTGAGGCAAGAGAGCACAAGCGTGTACATGAAAGTGACCAAAGGCCTCCTGAAGCCAATCTTTCCAAAGGGTCGGACGAAAAATTCCCTCGGATTGGGCAAATTTTCTCCTCCATAAATCGCAGATGCATTGTGAACAAACATGACAGTGTTGAGGCGGTCTAGTGGGTTGACAATGACCAAGTACAGGGCACTCATCAAGACCTACTCTTTAGAGTCCTCTCCCACCAATCTCTTGAGAACGCTTATGGGCACCAAGATACAACATATCTGGTGATGAAGTTGTAGAATCTAATAGAGAAAAATAATGTTCAAGCGTAGAAACAATTTATTTTGGGCAAGCAATTCTTAGTAGGTCACTCATCTCGTCATGTTAAAGCAAGACAATAGGACTTTTATTGCTGCTAATGGCATACATGTAATTTCCATCATAATTATGGATGCTCTAAACTTCTGCTATATATGAGGGTATATCTTTTATATTTTTAACGCTGAAACTTGTAATTCTAGAGTTTGTAACACTAATACTAATAATGGAAAGATTCCCTAATGCGACACAATGATTTTTCCCTTTCCTTATTTTGGGAAGGGTTTTCCACATAATAATTCTCACTTGTTTTTTCTTCTCTATTTTTCTCTTTATATATTCGTGTGCGAATATGGATCAATGGAAGGTGAAGATCAATCGGTTTGATGGCAAGGATTTTGGTTTTCGAAAGATGCATATCAAGAATATGTTGTAACAGAAGGACTTGCATCAGCCTCTATGTGGAGAGAAACTAAGGGAGTGCATGACAAATTAGAATTTCTGTTCCAGAAACAATTTTTCTATTCCAGACCCGTTTTTGGAATAGAAATCCGTTTGATAAACTTATTCCATTTTTTTATTTCTTGAATAGATTTCTATTCCAGAAATAGGTTTGTAATAGAAATCAGAAGTAGAAATTTTCTACTTCTCTATTTTTGAAACAAAAATGAGAAATAAAAATTTTTCTCATCGTTCGTTAACCGTCGTCAATCGGTCCTTCATCCGTTGTCGCCGATCACCGTCCATAGTCACCATTGCTTGTCGGCCCCTGCCGCCGCCGCCGCCATCGCCGATCGCTGGCCGCCGCTACCAATCACCAGTCGTCGTCCGCCAGTTGCTGGTCACCGGTCGCCCGCTGGCCCCCGCCGCAACCGCCACTGTCCATCACCGCTATCCACCGCCATTCGAAAGGAAGAAATTTTGTGTTGTTATCAAACAGTTATTTTTGTTTAGAAACCCTTCTAAAAATAGAAATAGAAAAATATATTTCTGTTCCAGAAACTATTTTTGGAACAGAATGGTTTTCATGCGCACCCTAAGACTCTATAAAGCAAGAAGAGTGGGAATTATTAGATCGACAAGCTTTAGGTTTGATTCATTTCACATTGGCGTGAAACGTTGCTTTCAACATTGCTAATGAGGCGACAATGGTGGATTTGATGGCAGTGTTGTCTAACATGTATGAGAAGCCTTTTGCGTTAAACAAGGTATATTTGATATGTCAACTTTTCAATCTGAAAATGGACAAGGGTGCTTACGTGACAGATCACATCAATGAATTCAATATGATCACGACTCAGTTGAGTTTGATGGATATCAAATTTGATAAGGAGGTAAAGGCTTTAAATTTATAATCTTAACTATCTAAAAGTTGGAGTGCGACTGTGACTACAGTAAGCAATTCATCTAGTAAGAAAAAGTTAAAGTTTCAAACAATCCAAGATTTGATTCTTAGTAAGGATATTCGCAGAAGAGAATCGGGTAAATTTTCGGGTGCTGCCTTAAATACTGAAGCCATAGAAAGAAGCGATCAACAAGGGCGGAACCACTACCATGGTAGATCAAGGTTCAAAGGGAGAAGCAAATCGAGACGACGTGGAACTCCAAAAAAGAAATTTTAGTATCGAAATCGAAATCACAGGGGGCAGACCTGCAAGCTGATGATTCGATCAGGGAACTGATGGCAAGAAACCTGGCTTCAGCTATGTATCTACCAGTCATGTAACATTTTATCCCCGTACAGGGAGCAGACCCGCAAGCTGATAATTCGGTCAGGGAACTGATGGCAAGAAACCTGGCTTAGTCCAGCCGCATTGTCACAGGGAACAGACATTCATATTACATGTCTAGGTGAATCAATTGAATGAGATGAAAATGGAAAAATTACTATCTGTGTACCAATATTAGAAATCACTGACTTCGACAATACTTTATTAAATATTCCTCCCAGAAACAGGCCCAAAAAGCCACATCAAGATTTTTGTCCACTGCGGTGCTTGATCAACGGTCATAGATAGCACACAAGAAGTTCTCTCTCTCTCTCTCTCTCTCTCTCTCTCTCTCCCCTCTCTCTCCTGCTCGCTCTGAAGCTTACCCTGAATTTCGTTAAGGCACAGTTATTTATAACCATGCCGGGTTCTTCAATGGATTTACGACAGCCTTAACTTGCAAGTAGTTATTGAGACTGTACACTCCCTTTTCTCTCCCAACTCCACTCATCTTGTAACCTCCGAAAGGAATTGCAGCATCAAAAACATTGTAGCAGTTAATCCACACTGAACCAGCCTGCAACGCACGGGCTAAAGTGTTGGCGGTGTCAATATTCTGAGTGAAAACTCCAGCAGCGAGTCCATAACGAGATTTATTCGCCCTTCTGATCACCTCATCAAGATCCCTGTGTAGCAAGTACAATTTAGCCTCCGAGCCTCAATATAAATATGTGATGAAGTGTGTGTGTGGCAGAGCATACTTAAATTTCAAGATGGTCTGCACCGGGCCAAAGATTTCATCCTTTGCTATCAGCATGTCATCCTGATTTCAGAAAGATGAGACAGAAGACATGGTTTGAGTGACAATATGACATAATTTTCCACAGAGACATTGACGTTCGAGCTTGACTATGCTATTCAAGGAGCAACAGCAATATTACCTGCACATTTGAAAAAACTGTGGGTTGAATGAAGAATCCTTTGGAGCCATATCGTTCACCTCCACATTCAAGAGTGGCTCCACTTTCAATACCAGACTTGATGTATGTGCGAATCTTCTCGAATTGATTGATGTCAATCTGAGAATCCAGTCATTTCATACTTATTGAAGTAAGTACCTTTTCTTCTATAACAAGTATAGTGCATTCATGCTAGTCCACTAAAAGTACGGAAACGGAAAGTGATACAGAATGGCTGAAGCTTTAACAGCCATCCATAACGCTGGCCGAGGAACGGTATAACATTGAAAAACATGGTGGATGTGCTGTCCATCCAACGCAGAACGCAGATAAAAAAGTAAAGGGAGCTGTAAGAAGAAAAACCACCTGAGGTCCCTGCTCCACTCCAGGCTTGAAAGGATCTCCAACAACACGTTTCATAGCCCGTGCCCTTGCTTTCTCCACAAATTCATCATACACGCTCTCATGCACAAAAGTGCGAGAACCGGCAATACAGCATTGACCCTGCGGACAGAAGTTGCATTCATTTTGCACGGAACATGATAGTAGGAAAAGATAGCCAAGATGTGGCAACTCCAAGTAATCGGAGTTGAATACATTTTAGGGATGCAAGTAACCGGAGCACAAACCTGGTTGAAGAAGAGGGCAAAATGTGCCAACTCTACAGCCTTATCAATATCAGCATCCTCGCAGACGATGAAAGGGGATTTTCCTCCCAGTTCTAAAGTCACTGGTTTTAGATTGCTTTTTGCAGCCAGATCAAGTACAGTTCTACCGGTTGCTGTTGATCCGGTGAACGCAAGCTGCAAGTGTAGCACATTCATGGTTTTAGCTTCAGGTCTTAAGTTTAGATATCTTCATCAACGGTCTGAGAGAGCTCGCACATGAAAACACGGAATGCCAACAGAATGCACTTGGAGGCAATTGACCTTTTTTGAGTTGCTTTTTAACTTCGACAAATGCACAAAGGGTAGTACAATCTCTCATTCAAAACCAACTTCCTTTGTAAGAGTACAGCAAAAAAATTTACATGTACAAAGGCGATCACAGGCTAAGCAGCTAATTAAAATCATAACTAGGATATGAGAAGACAAAAGGTACCTTGTTCACATCCATATGACTACAAAGAGCACTCCCAGCAGTGCGACCGAAGCCGGAGATAATGTTCAAGACACCCGGAGGAAGTCCAGCCTGATAGACAATTGTTGTGGGACATGGAAAATCATCGCATCAGTTAATGAAAAGGCACATCCACTTATTTCTTTCTTCAGTCACATCTAGAAACTTCAGAAGATAGTCCTAGTGGGTACCAGGAAAGAACCAATTTCCAAAGAGTTTCTGCTTATTATCTTGGGAAGGATCCTCCATTAGCTTACTGTTGCAGAAGGGCAAAACCAAGAACGGAAGAATATTTTCCTCATACAGCTATGCTGAATGCGATATGAAGTATCTTAATATGACTTTCTGGCCTAACCTAACCACTGCCTTGATTGTCAGACAAGGGTGAGATTAAATCGAAATCAACAGGAACACTCACTTCATGGAGTAACCTTGTCGCATACAGAGCAGAGAGTGGTGTCAGCTCGGCAGTCTTTAGCACCACTGTGTTGCCACATGCCAATGCAGGCCCGATCTTCCAAGCGAACATTAGCAGAGGAAAGTTCCATGGGATGATCTGCCCTGCCACACCGATAGGTTCATGCAGGGTCTGGACATGATACTCTCCGTCTACTGGGACTGTGAGACCGTGGATTTTATCTGCCCAACCTACAAAATTTTCGGTATATGGAAATATAAATTGGCCGCAGGCTAAAAGATGAATCCTGATAGGAAACAAATAGGACTGATTTCGTTTAACTTACCAGCATAATAACGCATCAATCTTGCGACGCTGGGAACTTCGTCTTCTGCAGCCTGTTTGTAGGGCTTTCCATTATCCCAAGTCTCGATTGCTGCGAGATCATCATTATGCTTCTCGAGTAGATCCGCAAACCGAAGAAGTATGCGCGACCTTTCCTAAGTCATAACGAAGGAGTGGAGTTCCAAGTCATTGCATTTTCAAACATTAAATTACGCAGCATCACCAACGCAACCTTAAATGTTCTAATTGCATCCCATACAGAACATGCTTAATTACATTTAGTATGGAGATTAAAAAGCCATCACTCCATCTAGAGAGAGAGCTATATTTACATAGGCAGTCATCCTTGGCCATGGTCCCTCATCAAATGCCTTACGAGCAGCAGCAACCGCACGGTCAACGTCCTCCGCATCGCCTTCTGCGACATGGGTGATCACGTCTCCTGTCCTAGGATCGAGGGTAGGGAAAGTTTTTCCTGGGTGCAATTTTGGCAACGAATGAGAACATTCGACAAGAGCTGATGCAATCAAGAGGCATCACAAGAGACGGCGGTCCCACACTTACAGAATGATGGAGAAGGCCAGACTAACCTGATGCAGCATCTACAAACTTCCCATTTATGAGAAGCTGAGTGTCGGTTATCTTAACAGACGGAGTGATCGGTTCGTCAACCACAGAAGAGCTGCTATACGAGCCAATGCCTCTTGTCCAGCCACGACTTCGGCCTGAAAATTGCACAAGCAAACACTAGCTCATGTCATAGATCACATCGATAATGCAATTTGGTCGCCATTTGTGAGAACCCCTTATGGACAGAGACTTCACAAACGCAAAAGACAGATAGAAGAAAGAGAGATTAAACAAGAGTGAAAAGCTACCGATCGAACGCAGATGAGCAGACGAATATTGAGAGAGTAAAAGAAGCTTCCTGGCGGCCATTTGCGTAGAGCCAACCCTGTTTCTCACGCTCCTGTATATCTCCCGTCTCCTGTCAATATTGAAGTAAAACAACGTTCAGATAATCATGGGATCTTGTAGGCTTCACGTTGATCTTGTCAGTCTATTCGTGCATGGACATAGGGACCATTCTCGTTCAACTGATAAGCACTGAAAATTCTCTACCGTTAAAAAAATCATTCATGTGTAGGTGCATGGGCTTACACCTGAGATTGCAGAAACGTAAGAGTTCTTCTCCCTCAATCTGGCGTTGCTCGTTGAAGATGAGATACAGGAATGAATTGAATTGAGGAGCGGACGTCTATTTATGCATAAGTTATGATAATTACAACCGAGGATCTACCGTTGATCTATAACAGGATCTCGAATGCCAAAGAAGGACAAAACCAAAATAGGACATGGAATTCTTATCTGCTAAAAGAGGCGGATGCAAGCTTGTAACTGCTGTCGAAAATGAGATAAGGATGGATAAAATAGGAATATAATCCAAATATAAAATTTCCTACGCAGGGTAACATAGTTAGTGGATTGGATTTCTTTCGGAAAAACCTTTCCTCTAATGCTCTCTCCATTTGCATAGCTCTTCTGTTCACTCCCATAAGATCTGCCTTTAAAATGTCTGACGCAAAAACTTCTTTTCTTTTAAATAAAAAGAGCGCGTAGAATACTTTAACACATATGGCTAGAACTTGACTCTGATGCCATGTTAAAAAGTCCAACCATAACTTTAGTAACAAGTGTATATGAAAAGTATATAAACCTCGTAAAGAAGCAATTCTAATACTCTCACATCATCAATGTCGTAATAACCTGTTTACTATTTGTTCTTCTTTGTAGTTGCTGATTCCGTGGTTCTGTTATGCTGAAATGAGAACGAGTCGGCAATAATCACCAACCGACTGTCAGAGGTGGTCTCCTTTTGTGCATTTCGGGGTTATTATTTAGAGCAAATCGGGAGAGAATCGAGTATAGAGATAGCTTTCTGTCTTATTTCATTAGTGCTAAGTACTTATCTATTTTTTCTTCTCCTGCTAATTTTGCAAAAAGACACGGCTTCCTTCGAACGTACCGAAGCATTCTTTTCATATCCAAATTTTCTAGAGGTGGGGTGGGTTCTTCTGCCACTTCCCGTTCCGGTGATGAATTATTCTTGTTCTTATTTGTGTTGTTCTCTTGTTCAGGATATGACGTGACCTCGGCAGTAACAGCACGAGCTTGAAATGCTTTCAGGCGGGTGGCCAGTTGCTGGGAGGATTCCTGGAAGAACCGCAGAGGAAATCCAAGAGCACAGGACTTTCAAGATATCCAACCACTTGAAGACTGACTGAAAAAGATCATCTTCGTCGTCCTCTCTAATGCAGAATTACGTCGGATTGGGTGGAGTTCCATTCGTGTGGAGTGATAGGTTCACTTCTGGTGCATGTCGAGCTCAGAAATGAAGGAGCAACAGGGTGGGGAGCAGTGAAGACGCCTGTTTTTTGCACTTATCGACAGAGCAACGTCTTCCAACCTCCGACAATATGCAAATCTTCCAAAGCAGTTGGATTGGAAAGTTTTCTTTTTTTTCTTTTCAATCATTGGATTTGGAAGTTAATAATGATAATTTTCTGAAGTAGTTAGTTTTAAAGTTTTCTTTCTTTTTTTCTTTCCGTTTATTGGATATGGGAGTCAATAATGGTAAAAACCGTTCTTTTTCCGGGGGTGGTGCAAACTGTTTACTTGTCATTCACATCGATATGGATTTTCTACCAAATAAGGGAGATGATAGCATATGAAACAGCTGGCTTTATTAATGCAATTCATTAAACAGTGGATAGGATATGCCGAAAATATCTGAATTTCCTATCCCATCAGATCTTGTCGGCTAGAAATAGCCCTTAAAAGTTCAAAGGCATATGTAATGCAGGTTACGTTCAACTCTAAAACTCTGCTAATTGTACTGGGTACCGAGGTCCAAATGCCTAACAAAACCTCTTCTCTCTCCTGATGTTTTTTTGGGCAGAGAACGTCACGAGTTCTGCACATAGATGCTCAGCTTATCAGTAGTTTTTTTCACCGGTGCATATTAATGCGCGCTCTACAGTAGAGGGGTGTTGCTGGCCTTTTACCGCCAAATCGTCATGAATGACAGAAACGCTTCGCACATTTGCGGATTGGTGTAGATACCCCTGTCTTCAATTAAATTAAACCAAGGGTCTATCGGGTCAATCCATCGCCCAGAGGGCCAAATCTGGTTCTATACGCCACATCAAGAAACAAACCCATCATGCCTTATTCAAACTGATACAAGACAGTACATACTATATGTTACATACGAACGACAATGCATACAGAACATTACATTACCCAAAACCCTGTCTCTAGATTTTCACAAGTTGAGCAGCTTTGCCTTCCTCGACATCGATCTTTTTCTCCAGAAACCGTTTCTTGCAGTCACAGTAATACACCATGAAGACCGACCACTTCACCACATTCCCCAAACACACTAGATAGACTTGCACAATCGTCGCAACAAATCCACTCTCTTCACTGTGCCCCACGAAATAGAGGCAAGACAGTCTCAGGGCAAGCCTCCAAATGAAGAACACGAGCGTAAGGGCGAATCCCTTTCTTCTGCTCCCTCTGCTCAGATATGCAGCCACTCCTATTGCAATGTAACCATGGTTCTCTTCCAGTACTGACATCACGACCCCCGTGTTCCATATAGCACTCCACTCCATATACTTCGCAAACAAGGCCACGAAGAGCACGCCAGGGATCACCCTGACAGGCCCCACAGACAGCCCAAATAGGTTAAATGCCAAGGAAACAAGTCCGAGCAAAGTGAGGCAAGAGAGCGCAAGCGCGTACATGGAAGTGACCAGAGGCCCCCTGAAGCCAATCCTTTTAAAGGGTCGGACCAAAAATTCCCTCAGATTGGGCAAATTCTCTCCTCCGTAAATCGCAGACGCATTGTGAACGAACACGATAGTGTTGAGGAGGTCTAGTGGGATGACAATGACGAAGTACAGGGCACTCATCAAGACCAACTCCCGAGAGGCCTCTCCCACCCATCTCTTGAGGACGCTTATGGGCCCCAAGAAAAAGCATCTCTGGATCCCAGGAGTAGAGCTGCTACCGATACACACAAGCGCTCCATCAAACGCAAAGTGGGCAGTGTGGAGGAACGTCCGCTGGAGGAGTAACTCGTTCAACAGCAAGGAGCAGAACAGCGGGAAGGATGCGAGGAAGGCGAGGATCAAGAACCTGGGGCTGGCGGTGCAAATTCTCAGCGCTTCCCTGAGAATCCCGACGAACTCGAGCCTGTCCTTCGACATGATGCAGCTGGTGTCCATCATGTTCGGTTCTTGAATTTTCCTTGATCGGATGCAAGAACGAGGATGAGAGGTGGCCCCAGAAGGGGAAATTCGGGCTGGGGAGACGGAGACTTTGACTCTGGACGTAAGCCAAGTCAACTTCGTTGGAGTGCGGGAGACGGCAAAGCAAGTCTAGGTGCAGGTGATCACGGATTGCCTTTCCTTATGTCGGGAGTGAGTGATGACGACATCAATCCTCTTTAAAAAAAAAAAAAATTGGGTTGCGGACTTGAATCTAGTTTGGCATTTTTAATGTTCTCCGAGGACAAGTGGCACGTATGTATCCCGAAAATGATTAAAAACAAGAAGAAACACTAACAATGGCCAAAAAAGAAAAGAAAATTCGAATCGGATGAAGAGAGAGATATTAACTATGAACGTCGATGACATTTACTAATTACAAATAGGTCATTTATCACTTAGACAAATTTGCTAATTATTAATAGGTGCACAATTTTTCAATATAAATATTCATAAATGAAGGTAAAAGAGTTTTCTTTAAGGTGGAATCATTCATTGCCCTCAAGGAGCTACACAAATTCGTGGAGTGGAAAGGCATAGATACCCTTGTCTCCAATTAAATTAAATAAAGGGTTGAGTCAGCTCAATGCCGGGAGGGCCAAACCTCATTCTAAATGCGAAATTCTTAGGCACCGAGACAGATATATTATGTCTTATTGAAATTGATACAGAATGGATAATACCTGCACCTAATCACAAACCGACTACAGTGCATACTGAACACTAAATCTTCCCCAAAACCCAACAATCTCTAGCTTTTCACAGGTGGATCAGCTTTGCCTTCTTCAACATCGGTCTTCTTCTTGAGAAACCGTTGCTTGCAGTCACAGTAATACACCGTGAACACCGACCACTTCACCACGTTCCCCAAACACATCAAGCAGACCTGCACAACTGTCGACGCGACAAGTCCACTTCCTCTACCATGCCGTGCGATATAGAGGCAAGACAATCTCAGGGCAAGCCTGCAAATGAAGAACACGAGCGTGAGGGCAACTCCCTTTCTTCTGCTCCCTCTGCTCAGATATGCAGCCGCTGCCAATGCAATGTCCCCCTGCTTCTCTTCCAGTATGGAGATCACGATCCCCACGTTCCATATAACACTCCACTCCATATACTTCGTGAACGAGGCCGCAAGGACCAGTGCACTGGCGAACCTACCCAGCCCTAAAGGCGAAAACAACCCACAGAGGTTACCCGATGCGAAGGAAACAATCACCAGGAAAGTGAGGCAAGAGAGCACGAGCGAATACATGGAGGTGACCAGGGGCCCCCTGAAGCCGATCCTCTTCAGGGGCTGGATGAAAAATTGCCTCAGGTTCGGCGGATCCTCTCCCGCATAAATCGCAGACGCGTTGTGAACGACCATCATCGAGTTGAGGAGGTCCAGCGGGTTGGCGATGACCAAGTACAGGGCGCTCATCAAGACCAACCCTCGAGAGGCCTCTCCTACCCATATCTTGAGGACTCTTGTCGGCCCCAGAAAGTAGCATATGCCAAACCCAGGACTATCGCTGCTAGCACTGAACTCGGACGTTCCATCAAACCCAAGGTGGGCAGCGTCCAGGAACGTCTGCTGGAGGAGGAGCTCGTTCAGCAGCAAGGAGCAGAACAGCGGGAAGGACGACAGGAAGGCGAGGATCATGAACCTGGGGCTGGCGGTGGGAATTCTCAGCGCTTCCCTGAGGATCCGGACGAACCCGATGCAGCTGGTGTCCATGTTCGGTGCTTGAATTCTCTTGATCGGATGCAAGAACCAGGATGAGGAGTGGTTTCATTGAGCAGCTTGGGTTGGTGGGACGGAGACTTTGACTCTGGACTTTAGCCAAGTCAACTTTGCATTCAAGCTGAACCTGACTAGATGATGCTAATGGAAAGTAGGATCCATCCATAGAAAGTGCTCCTGACTTCTGATTCGGTTTATTTTCGTGTGATTGTGAATTACTTACCTATTTCAAGAACGAATGAAATATTGGTAAAAATTTTTATGTAAAAAATTAACCATAAAGTTCAAAAAATTTTACTAACCACAACTAGGTTGATTTTTTTTTCCTTGGTTCAGAATTATTTATCGCATTTTTAAATTGATAATTGCTACTTGGTATATAATTTTTTCAGTATAAAAATTTATAAACGAAGGTGAAAGAGTTTTTTTCTTTTAAGGTGGAAGAATTTTAAGTACATTACGTCCATCAACCACTAATTCAGATTTTCGGTCGATTTTGTTAATTGTAATTGCCAATCAATGATCATGAAGGTAGTTTGTGTGAAAAAAGAATTATACTGATTATTTATTGAGATAGAATGCATATAAGAAATCTGGGATAAATGGTGGAATAAACTTGGATTTGATAATAAAAAAAATTAAAATAACTTAAAGAACTCTTTGTTATATTCCAACGATGAAGTGGAGTGACGCATCCGACGAACACCAACGATAAACCCACAATTTTTGTCACTCTTGTAAATGTCTCTTTGCTCTCCAATTGATCCACTGAGGATCGTCAATTATCCTCGCATCGGACTATTGCGATTCCAAATTCACCGTCATGTCCATATGGTCAATCTCTTTTGACAACATGAAAAGGGGAGGTGGAGAGTTCAAATCCCCACTTTTTCGAGGGCTGGGATAGGGACGATATAATTTTAGGAGTGGGTTTCGACTCCCACACCCTGTAAGAGGCATAATAAAAGTCTGAGAATGAGGGTTATAATAGAAATAGCGTAAGACTGACAAAAAAAAAAATCCTCATCTAATCCTTGCGATGGAACATTCATCTTTTATCTCAAAGTCATTTCCTCGAACGCTCCACACACTTCACACATTTGTGGAAAGGCGTAGAAGGGGTCGGGCAGGAGCGATCCATCGGAAGAAGGGCCTAGCCCGGTCATGTCTTATACAGGATAAATAGTACGTACACTGCATTTCATGCACACAACAATGCGTACAGAACATTCACATTTTGCCCGAAATCCAGTCTCCAGCTTTTCACAAGTTGAGCAGCTCTGCCTTTTTCAACATCGATCTTTTTCTCCAGAAACCGTTGGTCAGTCCTCTTGACCTTGTATTCAAATGAGGACCACTTAGGACTTGAGCCGGTCAAGTCGACTCTGTTGCGCTGTAGGACAGCAAGGCAAAGTCTTATAAAAATTGGTAATTAGTAGACGAAAACTTAAGTGAGTAATTCTGGCAATTTTTGCCAGCATCCGAAGCTTCATCGGGGCTCCTTGTTTTCTCGCATCATCAAGAGTTTCAACTACTAATTTTGCAGTGAATCCTCTGTTATCGGATTAGGGTTTAAAGAAATAAGCTAAAGCTTTCCCCAAATCACCAATTTTGAGATTAGGGTTTGCAGAGAGGCTGAATTTGGGGCAAATATGTGGTAAACGAGGTCATTTGGTTTAATATTTGCTGACTCCCTGTACTAGCGAGCCACGTCAACTGAAAAAAATTATTAAAATATTATCACATCAAATTTCCAGCAATTCGGACCAAAGTTAGCACTTAAGTGATCTTTTTCTTTAAAAAATAGTACTTAAGCAATCCGAAAAAACTTTTGACATTAAAATGAGTATTATACACAATTTTTAGCAATTCTAACGTACTTCTCCCCAAAATCTTAGGAGATCTCGATACCTTATCGATGCAAAAACACCAACCCATCACATAATGAGCGCCGGCAAGCATACCAATCAAAGTTGAGAAGCCAACATGAATTTGCGGAAAATCGAGGAGATATCCAAATTGAAGGACAATATTGGCTTCTTGGATTCCGCCTTCACTGAGAAGGACAAGAGCAATCGCGATAGTGATCACCTTCTCGCTCAAATCATAATCAATCCATCCCCGACTTGCCTCTTCAATTTTCAGATTTAGATCTAGGTTGGTCAAGTCATTGTCGGCAACGTAATAGGTGGTCGGAACAGAAGCGTTCGATACTGAGTTGTTGATGTCAATCCCGAGATGTGGTCGTCGTTGATGTTGCCAAACTTGAGGTCCTGGATAGTGTCGAGCTCGATGGCAAAGTGGTGGGTGAAGAACTGACGTCGCTTGCGTTGAGGAGAGGCCTAGGTACTGGCTGGGCAGGGTCAGAGGTCCACGACGCCGAAGATGGCGAAGCCGAGGCTGTGGCCATCGAGCTTCAGAAATATCTGTGGATGGTGATGCCCCTCGCCATGCCGCCGGAATAACCAAGCCGACGAATTCAGATCCATATATGATAATACTAAATGGCCATTTCAAGTCCTCACTTGGGCCCCTCTTTTAAGAAACCGCATTCACTTTGAATTAACAGGTCAATGGATTATCTCGATTGAAAGATCCACTGTATGGATAATACACATTTGGCCCAAAATGAAAATGGGCTAGGGTTATGAACTTATAATTTGAATATGAAAAAATCATAATTACACAAATTATGTACCATGCAAAATGCCCTTATAATTAGCTCCACACCTTTTTTACATGAAAATTCACTTGCCATGCGGAGAAATTTCTAACAACTTGGGAAAAATCTAAAAAATAAATCTTCGAAATCCCATCGTTTTCTCAAATAAAAAGGCACAAAATGAACTTTGTTTCAAACAAAAGCCTAAAATAGTCTAATCATCTCAAATAAAGGCCTAAAGTGGAATTTGTTCCAAATGAAGGCCTAAAGTGGTTATATCAATTTCAAAAAAAGGCCTAACATCTCTCAAACCAAAGGGCATTTTCATCTTTTGAATTATTTTTTTCTGTTTATTTCTTTTTCTTTCTTTTTTTCTTTTTATTTCTTTCTTCTTTTTTTGCCCTTCCCTCCGCCAGTCATGACAGAGGTTGCCACACTCAAGTGAGGGTCACCCTCACCAGCATCAGGCAAGGGTCAACCTCGCCTAGGCTGGTGAGGGTAGCCCCAGCCAACGTTGCCCTCACCCTCTTGGGCCTTTGGGCGAGGGTTGCCCTTGAGGGCCGCAAGCGAGGTCGACCCTTCCCCAATGCCAAAGAGGGTGAGGGCCACCCTCGTGGGATCTAGCTCAAGTGACCCTCACCCCACCCAGCTTGGGTGAGGCAACTCTCACCCAACACCGGAAAGAGCCGAGCAACCCTTGACATCCCAAGTGAGGGCGACCCTCACCCAACACCAAAGAGGGCGACCCAGCCATTAATAACAATGGCCAAGGAGGGAAAAGGAAAAAATAAAAAATAAAGAAAAGGAAAAAAATCAAAATACTATGGTTATAATTTTCTTTTTACCAAAATAATAGACACCAATCGGCTAAAAACCTTTATTTGAGAGGATTTAATCACTTCAAATCCTTATTTAAAATAAAATCTATTTCGGATCTTTATTTGAAAAAACGATGACACTTCGTATTCTTATTTAAAATTTTCCCTAACAACTTTCTCGAGACAAGAATTTTCATCAAATTTAGGAGAATGTAAATATATCCAGCTCCCTAATAATTGCTAGATATCGTTCAGTCCAAATACGTATTGAATAGCCTCGGTCTCCCAGGATTTATTACTAATTCGGTCGGTGGGGATTTTCCTTAATTTTTCTCCAGGATCGACAATAAGCCATAACTTAATTTAATTTAATTGGGATCCCCAGATCTCTCCGCAAGGAAAGCGCCAACGGTCCTCCTCTGCATGGAAATGAAACCTCGTCATGGACACCTGGCGACCGGAATTCCCGGTGGCCCGTAACCGATCTTTCCGTTACCCCGCATCCCCCCCTCATCCCCTCCATTAATATCCAAAAGCAAAACCACCGCAAAAAAACCAGAGAAGACGACGAAGGAGGAGGAGGAGGAGGAGGAAGAGGAACCAGAGGTTGCAGCATCTCTCTCTCTCTCTCTTCCGTCCGCCGTCGCTCTACAGATCCCGCCGGAGAGAGCCCCCGATCCGCCGTCCCCCATCGCTCTTCGTCCCGGGTTTCGCGGATCTATCCCATGTCCTCCTCGCGTTCCCTCGAGGTGTCCCCTCGGCGGGACCGCGAGCCCGGCGACGACGCCGTGGACGCCGCCTTCGCCAAGCGGGGCTGCTGCTTCTGGGTGCCGTTCCTGGGCTCCTCCCCCTCGTCCTCGGACGACGACGAGGACCGGCCGGCGAGGGCGTCGCCGCGGGGACGAACTGGTGGGAGCGGGTCGGGGACACGCCGGACGACCCGTGGTGGGCGCGGGGGTGGCACCGGGTGCGGGAGTGGTCGGAGCTGGTGGCGGGGCCGAGGTGGAAGACGTTCATCCGGCGGTTCAACAAGAACCGGTTCGGCCGGAACCCGCAGTTCCGGTACGACCCGCTGAGCTACGCGTTGAACTTCGACGAGGGCCCCGGGCAGAACGGGCGCCCGCTGTTCGAGGAGGACGTCGCCCGCCGGGACTTCTCGTCGAGGTACGCCTCGATCCCGCCGCCGTGCAAGTCCTCCATGGACCTCGGGAACCACAAGGGCCCCCTGTTCACGTGACGCCCGCCGCCGCGCTCCTGGATATACAGATCAGACAGGGACGGAAAACCGTTGCGCCGCCGTCCGAAGGCCGCGTCCGTGGGGGCCAATCTTCGCGGCGAGGCATCGCCGTCATCGTCGCCGTCGCCGTCGCCGTCGCCGGAGGAGAGACATGGAGCTACGCTCGACGGGTTCGGTTTTCCCCTCCGACGGAGGGAAAGCCTAGCGGTGTCGTGCGTGGGTTGACATTCTTGGTCGATCGAGGTGATGCGTGTTGTGGGTTGGATGGAATAATTGAGTTGTTGTCGTCTGGGAATTTTGTTAGGCTTTGGAAGGCGTTTGACACAATACGAGGTTGTATAGAAATAAACTCTCTACTTACTATACATTCAGGGGAATTTCTTCAATGGTTTTTGTTCATTCATCGATTGCATGGCATTCTAAATCCTTCTAACTAGCATGAAAGTACTCGCATTTGTTTCGATTTCTCTTCTCTCGCCTATGGGTCTCGATCCCGACGGAATCGGCCCCGAGGCTCCTCCGTTATCGGAGTCATGATAAATTGTGTGATGATAAATTCGCACGAAGGCAAGAGGATCTGGGCTGTCGTGATTATGGTTGTGGTTATGTTTGGTTAATGGTCGTGGAATCCAGTGGAAATCACATAATCTGGTATTACGTCATTTGGTCTTTTTCGAAGGCTGTAGCAACATTTCATTGGAATTTTCGAGTGGGAATTTATCAGGAGAGAATAATTTCGGCCGTAATTTGATTAAGGATGGTTCATTCTTCGAGAGCAGATTTCGATTGTTTCTTCCGTGGTTCCGTGGGTTCTTGAAATCAGCAAGTAACTATTCCGTGGTGCTCGGCGTCGGTGGTGTGCGTGGGACATGCGCAAAACTGAATAGTCCATTTCTTGCGTGAGAATCCTTGACATTTCATCATTCATGTATTGTTTGAGTTCAGAGAAGTCTACAGGGCTTTGGCTCATAAACTTGGAGAACATTTCATCTCCTTCTAAATCACTGAGCTCGTCGAAATATAGATCGTCTTCCATCTTGACATGATTTTTGTTTTCGTCCATCTCTAAGAAACTATTTGCACATAGATAGCACGAAAACATCAGCTTATTTTTTTAGATCAAAACCCTAAAGCATGTGCAAAAATGTGAAATTTTAATAAATGAAAAGCCAAAAGTCATCTCCTGATGATTAGATCCGACAAGTGAAGTTTTCAAAACAAGTGTAAAATCTGAGAGGTCAAGCTTTATATATTTGAGTGTGAGACAGAAGAGAACCTAAAAAAATGAAAGTCAAGAAAATACTAGAACACGAGAATGAAATCCTCACTTGAGTTTATAAATAGGACTAATTTAAATAAACAGATTCGGCTTTACATTTAATTTGACAAATATGATAGATTACTCATATTCTCAAAAATGTTCTTTTAATACAAAAAAAGATTTGGGATTCTTGTAATGCGAAAACCAGTTTGGGAGTAAACGTAATATAAATGTCTTGATTCGAGAGTATTAACACAAAAAGAGAGTGGAGATGGCAAATGAAGGGAGAACTTTTGTCGTTTACGACAAAACGAAGCTTGTTTTTTTTATTTAACGGGCCCGCATCCGACAATCCGGTGAGTCGACCGGCCCGCTCGTCGTTCGAATGGGCCGGGCTGGATTTCTTATTCCGGGCAAGGCGGACACGAAGACAGCACCGGCCCGGCCCCGCCCGGCCCGACCTCCACCAACGAGCTCGGTCGAAGCCCGTCAAAGGCCCGCGCGGCCCGCCGGACCGACCGACCATCTCTCCCCCTCCGTCGTCTTCAACGTCAACCTCCGTATAAAAGCCGAACAACTCGAAAACTCGGAGGCAAAGAAACCGGAAAATGGGGGTCCACGGTCTCTGGGAACTCCTCGCTCCCGTCGGTCGCCGCGTCTCCGTCGAGACCCTCGCCGGAAAGAAGCTCGCCATCGGTGCTTCCCCTCTCCCCTTCCTCGCTCGCCGGATCGCTTTTTCTCAACCGTCGCGCCGCGCCTAATCGAGTTTCTGATTTTCGCTTTGCGCTGCTGCTGCAGATGCCAGTATCTGGATGGTGCAGTTCATGAAGGCGATGCGGGACGACAGGGGGGAGATGGTCCGCAACGCGCACCTGCTCGGCTTCTTCCGCCGCATCTGCAAGCTCCTGTTCCTCAGGACGAAGCCCGTGTTCGTCTTCGACGGCGGCACGCCCGCGCTCAAGAGGCGCACCGTCGTCGCGCGACGGCGGCAGCGCGAGAACGCGCAGGCGAAAATCCGGAAGACCGCCGAGAAGCTGCTTCTTAACCACGTGAGTGGATTTTAGCGCCTGGCGGAGTGGTCCCGTTTTGATTCCTGCGAACTTTTTTAGTGCTATGTGGTGGAGTGCAATGTTTAAGCAATGGGGTTCGGTCACGTCTACCAAATTGAGATGCTCCGTTGCTTGAACTGAGAAATTAGTGAATTTGGCTTTCAGACGATGGAAAGTGATTAACTTACGTCTTCATTTGATATTGATGTGTCAGAATTTCCATACCCTTAATTTCCTTAATAACCACCGATCGAGCTTGGAGGCCAAAGAATTAACTTTTCCTTGAGAGAGAGTATTGATGTAATAAACATGTGTATTGCGCTTTTAGGTGGTTTGATAGTAATGTCACATCATTTCGGTATCTATGGTCTTCAGGGGTTTTATAATTATGATACTTTCCAATTACCTTGAGAGTTTAGTTTACTCACGCTCAATCCAAACCAAATATAGCAATCATCCATCTCGAATTAGTTTAGTGTGAATGTGATCTGAATTGCTGTGCATGGCTTCTTTTCCTCGAGGCCTTGATTGTTTAGGGCCTTTAGTTTCTCTCTGCTGTGCTGCACGGCACCATTTAGGAGATGTTGAAGGAATGGAATAAGGGCAGCTTGAAAGCTTGACTTTCTTATCTCATGCCATGGAAATGTTCTTGCATGAATCTTGTTCCCCTTTTACTATTGCAGCTTAAGACTATGAGGCTAAAAGAATTGGCAGAAGATATAGAGAGGCAAAAACAAATGAGTGATGCCAAGGGTAAGAAGGTTTTATCTGACCAATCCGGTACAATAGGAAATGCTCACCATGCTGATTGTGAGGTTGCAAGCGGTCATGACCAGGAAAAGCTAGATGAAATGTGGGGTTTGCTCTAAGCATGTTACAATCCTCTTCTCTTTCTTCATCGATTGGTTCACTTGGTTGATTGTTGTAATGATTTTGTTTAGGTTGGCAGCATCTATTGCAGCAGAGGAAGAGCAGAGATATGCTAAAATCGCATCAACATCCCAAACTATGATTTCTTCTGATGAAGATATTGAAGATGAAGAGATAATTCTGGTAAGCTTTATTTGCTGGGAATTTACTTGCTTCTCGTGTTTCTATTGAGATGCCACCTGCTGTTGGCTAACCTAGGTTTAAAGCTGCTATGGTGTATTCTAGCTTTGTAATTCAGTTTCAATGCTTCTGTTTTGCGTGGGATTATTGGTGCCCAACATGGACCTCCCCCTCTCCTGCCTCAGTCCCTGTTGATGCCACTTCATCTAAGTTGAAGATGTAAAACTGATATGCTCTCTTGATCGTTTTGTAGCCTGACATGATTGAAAAAATTGATCCAGCTGTACTAGAGGCATTGCCACCTGAGCTGCGAGTCCAGGTGACTTCTTAGCATATATATTGTTCTCTATCCTATAGTCTTTTAGCATTATTATTACCCTAAGTTACCGTTCATGCTGGTTGTTAACTTTTCATTTATTCAAGTGCAGATGGGACAGAGGCTGGAAGGTGCTGATAGTCAACACCACTTAGAAGCTGAAAATGTTTGCTATTTTGATGCATTTCATCTGTTATTGTGGAATACTAGAAATTTGCCAATATAATGGTGTTGCTAATTTCACCTCCTATTGTATTATTGTTCAGGAGGAGTTATCAGGTCAAAATCACAGTGTCAAAAGGGATCGAAATGATCTAAATTCAACTCGCCATGATCAGGGGAAGCTTGATGAAATGTAGTTTGCTCGCCCATTCTATTCTGTATGACGTATTCTTTGTTGAGTTTTCGCTAAATGTTGTCTTGGATTAGGCTGGCAGCATCCATTATGGCAGAAGAAGGTGAGGTAGCACATATCGCGTCAACCTCTGCCCCTCAGATATTTTCTGAGGAGGAAGATAACAATACAGATGAAGAGATGATTGTGGTAAGTGTGAATACAACAAAGTTGGAGGTTACGTATATATGTATGTCTGATATCAGCTGAACATTGTCGTGAAAGTAGGTAAAATAGATGTCACTTTGTAAACAGAATGGCTCTTGAGAATGGCATATGGACATTGAGATCTTCAAAATGCCTTTGTTGTACACACTTTTGTTATTGAAATGCAGCACATGTCCAAACGCTTGCTTGTGCATGTAAATAAATACCTTTCTCAGGAAGAAGGAAAGAAAATGAAATTTGTTGGCAGGAATTTGCAGTCTTTACTGTCTTATGCTTGATGCAATAGTCTAATAGGTTTCATGTAGACAACCTCACTATTTCAAAAAGATTTGTTGTTACTATTGTTGTTGTACGTAAGGCAGAAACATTCTCATCAGCTGTTCATTTATCTTCTAGCCGGAAGTGCATGGGAATGTTGATCGTGATGTATTAAATTCTTTGCCTCTGTCAGTGCGGCTCGATCTTTTGGCTCAGGTTAGAAAATTCATTTCTCATGGATCTTTTTCAGTTTTGGTAGGGATTTTCAGCTTCATGTTCCCGTTCATAGATTCTTAAGGTCTTTGGCTGTTTTTTAACAGATGAAGGAACGACAAATGGCAGAAAACCGACAGAAGTATCAGAAAGTAAAAAGGTCAGTTCTTATGTTTTTTAGAGAATACTAAAGAAAGCATACGTCACAGATTTCTGCTGCTGTGACTGTTTTGCTTGATGCTGCATGGCTGGTCCATCCAGTGTCTTCTACTTTTGTTTCCATTTTGTTAGAATAATTAAATATTAAACCACGCCTTCATCTGAAAGCTAAAGCTATTAGAACAGTTGATAGTAGTCTCACCAGGACTAAATACTTTTATGTGCATCACATTGCCGGTATGATGACTTTTGACAAGTTGAATGAACTTATGATTGATGTTTCCAGTCCTTATAAATTTGTTTCGGGATGAGAAGTATTTGCTCAGGAAAAAGTATCATGCATTTTAGACCAGTAATTGGGTGGGGTCATGGTGTGATATTATTTTTTAACATCCTTGAAGAGATAGCGTTGAGTCAGAAATCTGCTGTTGTCAAATGAATATAATAGTGACTGCAGTGATTTCAGATGAAGATGGTCACTCAGGAAATATGGTTATTTATGTATTTTCGACTTAAAATTGGTCCTTATGTAATGTTGTAGTTCTCACCATGTCTCTCTTGAATATACCACATATTAAAATGGCATATGCCAGTTGCCTCTACGTTCTTAGATCAAAAGTTATTTGGGACCCTGGTTTTCTGCTACGTGATCAAAACTTAATACGGTGTATGTACCTGAGTATGGAAAAATAATTTGGGAATGAGACTTATTAAATATGCTCCCATATTAATTTGTTGTTGAGATTAAAAGGAAGTTGTCATCTCAGCAGAATTGTAAGAGTGTTGATACTTTAGTGCAGGCTCCTGAAAAGTTTTCTGAGCTACAAATACAGTCCTATCTAAAATCTGTTGCTCTTCGCCGGGAGATTAATCAAGTGCAAAAAGCATCTGTTGGCAATGGAGTCGGTGGAGTACGAACTACAAGGATCGCCTCAGAAGCCAATAGAGAATTTATATTCTCTTCATCCTTCACTGGGAATAAAGAGTAAGTATTCAGCTTTTGGTAACACTCAACTGTTTATTCTGACTTACCTCTGATATTTCTTGATGTTTGTCTATTGTCATGTTTGAATCTGTCAGAATGCTTACATCTGCTGAAGCACAGAGAAATAAAAGTAGAGAACACCAGACCAGGATGGATAATCCCTCCTCCATTTCTGATAGTGGAGTCTCATCTAATGATAATGCCAATGCAGTGAAAGACTCGGTTCCTAACAAATCCAGAATTAGCTTCAAAGATGGCGTTGAAACTTTTTTTGATGAGAGTGGGCGCATTAGAGTCAGTCGAGTAAGGGCTATGGGAATCCGAATGACCCGTGACTTGCAGAGGAACTTGGATATGATGAGAGAAATTGAGCAGGACCAGACACATATCAATACCCATTCAAGTAGTGCGCTAAACACTGAGTCTGGAGTAGAAAGCAATGTTGGTATTGTAAGAAGTGATCTTTTGGCTGAAACTTCAAGAAATGATGTTACTAGAATTGCTGATTTGAACGAGAGTGGTGACCAGTCTATGTTTGGAGATGGTAATTCAATACAAATATCGTTCGAAGATGATGGTGAAAGCAAGACTTTGGACAGTGATGATCAATTATTTATTCAGTTAGTAGCAGGAGATTCAGCAACCTTATCTTCCCCTGGAAAAATTACATCAAGGACACAGTATTCTGATGCCTTTTCAGATTTTGAATGTCATGGGCAGAAAGATGAGAGCTTTTCCCGTGATGACCGAGTTGAAATCGAGCCTCTTGAACAAGGGAAAATTAGTGATGAGAGCGAGGTGGAATGGGAGGAAGGATTTTCTGATGTTTCAAAGGACGCCTCTACTTGCCCTGTTGAGTCCAGTAAACCTGTCTCGAGAGGTTATCTCGAGGAAGATGCGGATCTGCAGGAGGCAATTAGGAGAAGTCTTGTGGATCAGAGATCAAATGAGGCACCACAAATGGATCGTGAGAGTGAAACTGATGGAGAAAAGAGTCATGAAGATACTGTGCTCTGTGATTTAGAGAACCATACGGTAAAGCAAACTTTTGCAACTGGATATGCCTCTAAAGAATCAGAAAGAGAGAAAACATTAGTGAAGGGTTCTATAAATCCTGGTAGCCCCGATGCAGGTTGCAATTTGCAGGTGGTTGATTCTTTAGAAAACGAAGGAGAATTTTCAAATTCATGTAATTTGGATAAAGTGGGGATGCCAATCAAAGGAGTTGAAGAAACATTTCAAAGTTCTGGGGTTGCACCGTCAGGGCATGAAAAGCCTCTGAGGAAGTTGGCTTCTCTAGAAATAGAGAGGAATCTGAGTGCAGGTGAGCCATTGGATATTTCTGGTGCAAGTTGTGTGTTATCTGCTCCCAAGGACAGGTATTCAAGGGAACTATGTGTGGATGATGAACCATGTGCTGAAACGTCTGGCAATGGTAGAATCAAAGATGAGAAGAAAAATACTGAGGCTGTACAAGCATCTCCCTATGCCGAGGAAACTAAGCTTTCATCTGATGCTTTGCATTCATTGAGAAAAGAATCAACATGTGATGTTGTTGATGTTCATAGCAATCATGACGATAATTCCTCAGGACGGTTGCCAAATGTTGAGAGATTTGCATTTAAGGATAACGAAAATGTGCAGTTGGAATTCGCAAGGGCAAATTTGGAAGAGGAAATGCGGAAACTGGGTCAAGAAAGTATGAAGCTAGGGGACATGCAGAAAAAGCTAGAACGCAATGCTGAGTCTGTTAGTAGCGAAATGTTTGCAGAGTGTCAGGTATGCACCAGGTTTTGGGTTTTGCTTTTGAATTTTGCATCTGGTCATAGTTGCAATTGACAGAATGTTGAACAATAATGGCTCTTTCACTTGATGTAGTGGTTACTTATATCCTGCATGACTTCTAGGTAATAGTATTGGGAGCAAACTGTCTTCTAAGAAACTCGAGCTTATAGGGCACTATGAGGGCCATTCATATGTTTAATTTTGATTGTGCGCAATTATTGGAATGATTGTATGATGACTGATTGGAAAGTTCAACCCCTCGTACCCATCGATAGCACTCTTACTAGAATGAATTTACGTTGATGTAATGTCAAGTTTAGCTTTCCATCCTACAATGGCCAGTGTGGTCCAGTGATATGTTTACAGGTGTCGTACTTCACGTGTCAAAAATCACCGGATGCTTCTTAAAAGTATCCTCATTAAAGTCTTCAATTTTGTTAGTAATAGCTGCAACTGGTGTACCTCCAATCTCATTCTCGCATTTCCAATGCCTCCCTCCCTCCCTCCCTCCTTCCCTCTCTCTCTCTCTCTCTCTCTCTCTCTGGGGGCTGCCCTTGTGGTGGTTGTGATTTTACTGCTTCACATTATCAATCTTCATTATTGTAAATCACAGGAACACATAAGTTTGGTTTATTGGAGCCAAAATGCACTTGGAAATTGGCTAGGAAACTTGAGATGATTATGGTATCTTTAAAATTTTAGCATGCTGATGTAATTATTAATGATTTAGTTAATTTGTAACGTCCACGACTTTGATTACTTTATGTGATTGGTTTTTGCTAATATACTCAGTAAGATATCTAATGTTGTTCAATAGTAGTTTTGTTAAAATTTACTCCATCAATGATGATATAGAAACTTCATTTACATCCTGTCTCCTCCATGACCTATGTTTTAGATCCGTCATTGAGTGTAGGTAAGAATGGAATGCCCTTTATTGTAGCAAGTTTTGCATGTTAATTGCAGAATAAGTGAATGCCATGGAGTTGCTACAGTGCTTCTCAGTCTTTTTTCTTAAGGAACTGTTCTTCTTTTATATATGCGTCCCTCCTGTTTTGGGACAAGCGAGCAATTACTGGAAAGACATGTGTCGTCTAATGCAGGGCAGATGTTTTTCTATGCAGGAGCTGTTGCAAATGTTTGGATTGCCATACATCATTGCACCTATGGAGGCAGAAGCTCAATGTGCTTACCTGGAACTGGCAAACATAGTTGATGGTGTAGTTACTGATGATTCTGATGTGTTCTTGTTTGGCGCACAAAGTGTCTATAAGAATATATTTGATGATCGCAAGTATGTGGAGACGTACTTCATGAAGGTTTGGATCTTGCAGTTGCTAGCATTGAGTTAGATCTTGTTGTAGTTCTATTTCTATCAAACCATGTTTTCTCATAAAAAAATTAGTTTGGGATATAGCCAGTTTATCCTTGAATAGGTCTTGTTCAGTTTCCTCAACAGATTGTATGGTTTGCTCTGTAGCTTTCTTACATTATTGTTCATTTTTCTAGGACATAGAGAAGGAGCTTGGTCTTTCCAGAGATAAATTGATATGTATGGCATTGCTCCTTGGGAGTGATTATACTGAAGGTGTTAGGTAATTCCGTTCCAGATTTTCATTCTTAATCCTTTGGGTTCTGTTTGTGCATCTTTGAAGAGTTTGGCACTTCATTGTCTTTAGGTTTGCTGTTATTATATTGCGTATTCATAAGTAAGATATTGAGATTTGTTTTTCTGCTTTCTAAATCATCATGTATGTTCGTTTTCTGTTCTTGGGTCCAACTGAGTTTCTGTATCCTTATAATACTTGGTGATTGATTTTGTCAGTTTGACTTTATTTGGATGTGTTTTACTGCAGTGGAATTGGCATTGTTAATGCCATTGAAGTTGTAAATGCATTTCCTGAGGCAGATGGTCTTCAAAAATTCCGTGAGTGGGTTGAATCACCAGATCCAACCATTCTTGGGAAAGTTGATGTTCCTGAAGGATCCACTGTGGGGAGGAGAGGGTCAAAAACTAGCAATAACGGCATCAACAGTCCAGAAGGTGCTCAAAGTGGACCACCTTCATTGGAGCAGAATGTGTCCCCATCTTATGAGCAAAGAAATTCTTCTGATAAAATCCAAGAGATGAAGCAGCAATTCATGGAGAAGCATGTAACTTCCTTTTATATCCCTTGGGTCTATTCATTTTTCAGTTTTCATTGGTCTTAAAATGTTATTTTTCCATGATTCTTATGATTGTCAAATGAACCATATGTTGTCTTATGTAGAGAAAAGTTAGCAAAAACTGGCATATTCCTCCTACTTTTCCAAGTGAAGCCGTAATATCTGCATATTCTACTCCCCAAGTGGACAAGTCAACTGAGCCTTTCTCATGGGGCAAGCCAGATCATTTTCTTCTTCGCAAGTGAGTCTTTTGATATGTGGTTGAATTTTAGAATGAGATAGCTTCCTGACATTTAAGAGGAAAGTGAAGTATAAATGAAAAGATCATGTTTCTTCGCACTTTTCGTCTAGTTTTATGGAGTTATATCTTTAACTGATTACAAATTTGCCACCATCTTGACTATTTCATGATGGAATGCATTCGTGCAATGTCCCTAATCTGTGGCAGAGTATGTTGGGAAAAGTTTGGATGGGCTACCCAGAAGGCGGATGAATTGTTAGTGCCGGTCTTAAATGAATACAACAAGCATGAGGTTGGCATCTCCTACCATGGCTCTCTCTCTCTCTCTCTCTCTCTCTCTCTCTCTCTCTCACACACACACACACACACACACACACATCGCATGCGCACCTCTCGGCTGCAAACTGCATACATGTGTCCCATCCCTGCCCACAATCTTTTTCCCCATACCAAGGAGATGAGTCTCCCTTATATTTTCGGGGACCACATGTTAGCTTGACAGTTTTAGTCATCTTACCTTTACAATCAGAATTGCTGAACTTTTTCTTTTCTACTTATTTGATGCAGACCCAGCTGCGACTGGAAGCATTTTATTCTTTTAACGAGAGATTTGCTAAAATCCGTAGTAAGAGAATCAAGAAAGCTGTCAAAGAAATCACTGCTGGCAAATCTTTGGACTTGATGGGTGATGATGCCCAAGTTCTTAATGAAAGTGGAAAGAAAAGAAGAGGGTGTTCTGGTGATGTATCTGATGAAAAACCAACTGGAAATCTCAGCTACCGCTCGACAAAATCAAAGTCCTTGCAGTCGAAGAAAAGAAGGATCCATGGAAAGCCCATTTTTTCTGAAGTGAACTTAGATGCCTCAAAACCGGTGGAAAGCAGTGGAGATGCCAATAAACAGCCTCTTCAGACTGGAAGAGGTAGAGGAAGAGGAAGAGGCAGAGGCCGAGGCCGAGGAGAAATGAGGAGAGGTAGAAAGGCCACCCATGATAAATCAGAAGGTAGCTCTAGTGATGGGGATAGCGGTGATGT
Source organism: Eucalyptus cloeziana (assembly GCA_014182715.1). Classification (NCBI taxonomy): domain Eukaryota; kingdom Viridiplantae; phylum Streptophyta; class Magnoliopsida; order Myrtales; family Myrtaceae; genus Eucalyptus; species Eucalyptus cloeziana. The sequence goes on from CM024642.1 coordinate 23,319,319, forward strand.
GGGGCATAAGGTCCAGTTAGAAGAGTGCAAAGGGCGGCAAGAAGTGCGTAGAGTAAGTAGAGCATTTACCTAATCTTGATTCCTTTTATTATGGTACTGGGCTGCACTAGCTTTGTTATTATTTCGGGGTGCAATCTATGGTTTGAACTCATGTGATCAGAATATGAATGTTGTCATGCTACTACGAATGGGCTCCAGGCGTTGGTTTATAGAAAGTATTGTACCAGTTAAGAGTGAAGAAATTTTGTTGGAAGGGAATGGCAACCTTCCAAAGGTGTATCCGCTAAGGCTTCTTAATTTCCTGAACTTGACCTACGCTAGGAATCTCAACACCAAAAATAAAGCTTGAAACAATTTGTTGTCATGGCCAAAGTGTTACTTAGGTAGAAGTATTGAACTGTCCTACTTGCTTGTGATTCTACATTTTCTCCTTGATAATGTCGAGTCAAGTCTGACATCATTTTTCCGCACATTCCTCAAAGTACTTAATGAATTAATCTGTGCTGGAAAGGTTGGTCTGTTGAATGCTAATGGGACACCAGAACGCAACTGAGCAATGAGCAATAGTACGCTAGCATAATTATCAAGCAATTTAGAGAATGTAACTAATCAAATTGTTAAAATGGAATAGTAGTTTCCATGTAGAGGCAGTGCGCTGTCTTGCATGGAATATGTTGTCCAGATTTGAGCTATCCACTACCGTATCATTCCCATGTTTAGTGAACTTGATTCTTGTGTATAATGCTTGCATGGAAGAATTAAGATTTTTGTGCTTTTAGGTCCAGGGAGGAGCCCTCTCCTCCTTAACTAATTAGTTATGAAGTGACCTGAGATTTGGGGCTTATTAGGTTTAAGACAGCTTGAAACATATTTATTTCTATCATCTAGAGCTTCTCTTCCTTTGTTTAAGTTACCAAGCCATTTTTAAGCACTTTTATTTCCCTGTTTTTGGTGGCAGTCAGCACGCAGTCGGAAGAAGGTGAATTATAGTCTGGAGAATTTGGAGGACAATGCATCAGAGCACTGTTCTGACAATGACTCTGAGAGAGAGGTTTCAGAATATAAATCTCCCTGTGCTCAGATTGCACATGGCGGCACCGGTATGTCAGAACTTGAGAGTGAACTTGCAGCTGGAAATCCTTGTCTTGAGGGGAGTAAAGAAATGGATTACCTTCACATTGGGGGTGGGTTTTGTGAGGATGATGCCAATACTGGTGAACCACAACACACACCTGACTCCTTTCCAGAGGATCTTTCCGAAGATCATCTCACAATGGGTGGTGGCTTTTGTATGGACGAAACGAAGACAAGCGAGGATCCTGGAAGTGCTCATAATATAGCTGCCGAACCTTTGGGGGAGGGAAATGAAGATTCCTTCGAATATTTAGAGCCTGCAGATGAAGCTGAGCTCGAGAGTTCCTTGACCCAATTAATCCAATTGCGCAAAACGACTTCAGAGGTACCTTGTGATGTGGTTTCCAAAGATGTGGCTTCCGTGCAGGATGACAGTGCGGACAATGTAAAAGCCACAAATGATGGCCGTTCTCCAGGCAATTTCCAAGCAGAGGATAATACAGCACATGATTCAGGAATCGCCACATATGGATCTCTAAGTGCCATGCCTTCCTTGAGAAGAAAACGGAGGAGAGGCTGAACCCTGTAAAATGTGGAGATATTTATGTACTAAATTATAGTAATATGTTGGAGTACGTAACGGATGTATTTCTTGTAATTTTTGTCCTCGTAACTTTTAACTTATAATGGTTGTATATGAAGGGCATGCTCATAGAGCACCTATAATTCCCATGATGAAGGAATTTCTGTGGGAGGTTGCGCGTAATTCTGGGTGCATCTATGTGCGAAAAGCCATGTGCCCCAAAATACTGTTCGATCGATGAAAGAAGATGAAGTTCGTACTAAGTTGTTCGGTTTACCGTGTGCCGGGCATTTGAGAATTCATAACCATGATCCGAACACGAAACAATCAAAGCCATCCACCAAGAAGAGAATCAGGTAGAGGTAAATCCATGGACCATTTCGCATGTGCCGATTACATAAATAGGCTAATAGCATAAAGTAGTCGTGTTAACTGGATTCCGCAAATGTTAAAATCAGTTAATTGTGGTTGTTTATATTTTGTATCGATAACTAGAATGTTGGACGGTCCCACGCAACGCAAAACCTTTGGACCTTCCCGACCCAAATCACTTGTAGTGCGGATCAAACGCCGAAGGCGACTGCCGGCTCGGTCATAGACGGCTCATGAAAATCCTCGTAGACATTGCTAGGACGCCGCATCAAGACAATGCCATGAGAGACACACTCCAGAAAAAAAGCAGAGAAACAGCAACGAATAATAAGTGGAGGTGGCTGCGATGGGAGATTGGAAAAAGAAGCAGCTTTTGACCAAAAGGGTTTTGGTGGGAGGGCCCATGCATCAAATGGCAGAGAAAGGCACACCAAAGAGAACGTATCTAATTAAAATAAAGCGACAAAATATAATATAAAAAAAAAAAAAAAAATTGTAAAAGGAGGTCGTCCTGACTTCTAACCTTATTGCCCCGACAGATGCGAGGGAGTGTGCGACACACGTTCCCTTACATAATGGTCCTTGTGAAGTGTGACGGACACGTTCCCTTTCTTTTCTTACACTTGATATAAACTAAAAGCAGCGAAGATGCAAGAAAAAATAACCAAATCTCAGGACACCTTTTCTTTAATCGATCGCCCACTAGTTTGTAGCACATCCTTATTTCTTTTCTTTCTCTAAATGGGTTCGCGACATGCTCAAAATATAAGTAAATAATAGTAACTTATCGCATCATTAGATAGATCGGATTTTATAAGCCAGTCTTTATATCTCTGATACTATTACAATTCCATGCAGGTATTGCTTGTAATTATCTTTTAGTAAGGTACGAGATTAGTTCATTCGATTCACAAAATGAAAAGGCAAAAGTACTTTATGAAGTCGCTAACAATATTTGGTTGGGCTGTACTTCAGTGCCACTTCTTCTCCTGAGTACTGTACTAGCATTTTGCATCTTCTTGTCCTTCGATTCTTTTCTGCTTTCTGGTCTGCCGTGGGTGCTCTTCGGAACATCTGAAGTCACTTCTACCTTTACCATTTCGCTTCCTTAAAACTCCTGTGATTTTCATAGTCTAATTTATTTATTATACGTGAAACCGACATGCAATCTATTTATTTTTCGTGGTTCTTGAGAAAACGAGAGATGACCCCGTCTAATAAATACAAAGGAAGCTCAATTATTACCAAGGTGGGACCACTCCCCACATCATCATCGTAAGCACCGGAATTTGTCAGCTATAACGACCGAACGCACATTTTGGTTGTCATGCGGCTTGCTGTTGCACGCCTTTTCTTATTCTTCTTTTTTTTTTTCTTTCTTGTTGAAAAATTATTCTTTTCATAATTATTTTTTTTGTCTGAACAATTTAATTTTGTATAAATTGCAAGCCAGTGCCCAACTGTGCCAGGTCAACCCCAACCAAGTGAAGGAGAAGTTGTTGCCAATCGAGCTTAAGTCAAGATCTATTTCGAAATAGCATGCAATTTCACAACTCAAATTCGCTATTAACAAATCTTAATAAACATTGCCATACAGCTTGATAAGACTTTTTTTCATAAATTAAATAAGACGCGGGTCGAGATCTTAATATGTGGGCGATTTTGGAGGGTAGTTACCTAGATGGATTATCTTTAATTTTGTGAAACCTTCGTTCATTTATATCATCTACTATCCAAGAAAAAAGGGGTGAGTGAGTAGGACACACGCCAAAAGCTCTCAGAGTAGCATGCCGTGAAGTTTTGATTTTTGGCATGAAAGCGACATCGTAGAGTCTTTGATGAAATGGAAGATGCTTTTCAGGCTAGTACTCCAATCTCCCAATTTTCTCTTTTCTTTTCTTGCTTTCCTGACCAGCTGATCTTATCTCCCTCTGCTCAGTAACAAGAATAGGCAAAGCAAAAAACCAAAGTGAAAATGAAGATGCAAATGCCCAGGGGACCCATCATGACACAATTGGACACTATTCCCATAAAATAAGAAAGAGTCTCTATTGACACTCAACATAAAACTTCAGAAAAGGCCAATTATTGTTCGAGAATCCACTCACCACCAATTGCATGTCCACCTTATAAGCACTTCCAGATGAGGCCTTTGGGGTCTCAGGAAAAGGAGATTGGAGGTCAGGCAACAATTTTTAGCGTGTTGGTTTTTGTGGGTCTGTGGGAGAGCTGATTGATTAATTAGGAGAGAGAGAGAGAGAGAGAGAGATGGGAGGGAGGTACTGTTACAGGGATGTGCTTCCATTCTCAGCCATGGTGTCCATGGAGTGCATGAACGTGGCGTTGAACACGCTCTACAAAGCAGCCACCTTGAGAGGGATGAACTACCATGTCTTTGTTGTCTACGCCTATGCTATTGCTGCTCTTGGTTCTTCTTCCTGCTGCTGTCATCTCCCGCAAGTACTCTCTCTCTCTCTCTCTCTCTCTCTCTCAAAGGAAAAAAGAGAAGATTTCTGGGTCCAGCTGTTAGCTGACCATTTCTCGTTAATGGTTTTTTGCAGATCAAGAACGCTTCCCCCTCTCAGCAGGCCCATACTTGCCAAAATTGTTCTTCTTGGGCTCGTTGGGTACAACAGTTTACTCCGCCCATTCATGTTCAATTCAATTAAAGATCGGTTTTCTGAGGAAGTTTGAGATTCTTTGTGCAAATTTCTCAGGAGAAAGATGAAATCAAGAAATGGGTTTTTAGCTCTTGGATTTTTTTATCAGACTGATTGCTTCTTTTTGTCATCTCTGATTTTCTTTTTGTTTTTTTTTTGGGTGTAAACAGGAGTTCATCACAGATCCTGGGATACACAGGGATCAATTTCAGCTCTCCAACGCTTGCTTCAGCTATCAGCAACCTCACCCCAGCTTTCACTTTCATACTTGCCATCCTTTTCAGGTTCTTCTTCCCCTCTTGTGAACTTTACTGGTATGCCCTTCCCCAGATGAACTAAAAATATTTCAGAAGGCTCCATCAAAGAATCTTCCACTATCATATTCTCCGATGCAAAGCAAAGGGTCTTAAGTTCTTTCTGCTTTGAAAAGTTCAAGTGGCAGTTGCCTAGGAGTTCCTTTCAAGGGAGTGCCCAGTCTTATCAAGTGCACTCAACTTTCTTTTTATCCCTTCCTTTTTTCTGTTTATGTAATAAGTTGCTTTCGGTGCTTTTGGAGCCTCATTCCTTTTGGGCCAATGTTGGTCTCACCTCAGCCATGAGCTTGTGCTTGCCTTGTACTAATATTTTCTCAGGCTTGGCCCGGCTCAGTTTGAAAAAACTTACACCTCGTTATCTCTAAAATATTCTGCAACAATGGCCCAGAAGGAATAAACAATGCTAGGTGTAGCGTGACCAATCTACTAAATTGGCATATCAAGTGAAAGACGTTTTTTGGATATTATATGTGACCCACTTGTTTAAAGGCCTGATTGCAATCTACCTCATCACTTAGTATACCAACATAGCAGACCGGTCTTAATAATTCTAGCATTTTTTCAGAAAGGAATAAGAGCGTGGAGTTTCATAATGCTTTTGTGTCAACTGAAGTACTCAGCTTTTTACAGTATCTAAGCCAGAAGTAACAGTATAAATATAGAGTTAATATTTATGCTGCTTAAACCTGATTTATTTTGCCTTTTTCCCCTGCCAAAGGATGGAATATATATCATTGAAGAGAAGAAGCAGTCAGGCTAAGATCATTGGAACCATAGTATCGATATCTGGTGCATTTGCCGTCCTCTGTATATTGGTCCTCCATTATTATCAGTACAAAACCTTCTCCCTCGCTTCATCGGAATCTGCACTCTTCGAACATGGACTGGATCATTGGAGGGTCTCTTCTCACAGCTGAATATGTTCTAGTTACCTTGTGGTACATTGTTCAGGTATACAATACAACTCTGCCTTTCTTTCAGTTTATAATTAGAGTCAACATGACTAAGGGCTCAATACATATTCTTACAGGCGCAGATAATGAAGGAGCAATCCAGATGAACTGACTGTAGTTTTCCTCTATAACCTAATTGTGAGCTTTGTAGCTGCGACTGTTGCTTTAATTACAGAACGTGATATGAATGCTTGGAGAGTAAGGGACATAGGACTGGTATCCGTAATATGCTCGGTAAGAGGTTAAAACCTGAGGAGATACTACTTTATTTTATCAAGAAGGTGTTTAAACCCTTGCTTTGCATTTAGGGAGTTCTC